>JAPDNY010000009.1:75455182-75802682 GCA_029375565.1 Gekko gecko
CTCAATCCCATTCATAATCTTATAAACCTCGATCATGTCACCCCTCAGCCGTCGTTTCTCCAAGCTAAAGAGCCCCAAGCATTTTAACCTTTCTTCATAGGGAAGGTGTTCCAACCCTTTTATCATTCTAGTTGCCCTTCTCTGCACTTTTTCCAATGCTATAATATCCTTTTTGAGATGTGGTGACCAGAACTGTACACAGTATTCCAAATGAGGTCGCACCAATGATTTATACAGGGGCATGATGATACTGGCTGATTTGTTATCAATTCCCTTCCTAATAATCCCCAGCATAGCGTTGGCCTTCTTTATTGCAGCTACACATTGTGTAGACATTTTCAGCGAGTTATCCACTACGACTCCAAGATCTCTCTCTTGGTCAGTCTCTGCCAGATCAGACCCCATCAATGTGTATTTATATTTAGGATTTTTTGGCTCCAATGTGCATCACTTTGCACTTGGCCACATTGAACCCCATTTGCCACGTTGACGCCCACTCACCCATCCTCAACAGATCCCTTTGGAGTGCCTCACAATCCTCCCTGGTTTTCACCACCCTGAACAACTTTGTGTCATCTGCAAATTTAGCCACATCACTGCTTACTCCCAATTCCAAATCGTTAATAAACAAGTTAAAAAGCATCGGACCGAGTACTGATCCCTGTGGTACCCCACTGCTTACCACCCTCCACTGAGAAAGTTTCCCATTTATACTCACTCTCTGTTTTCTATTTATAAGCCAGTTTTTGATCCACAAGAGGACTTGTCCTTTTATCCCATGACTATTGAGCTTACTTAGGAGCCTTTGATGAGGAACTATCTATCTATCTATCTATCTATCTATCTATCTATCTATCTATCTATCTATCATCTATCTATCATCTATCTATCATCTATCCCTGTCTGTCTGTCTGTCTGTCTGCCTCTCTGTCTGTCCATCTATCTAGTTTATAGATGCTCCAAATATCAATGGGTCTTGAATTCAATGGGTTATTTATTCATGGTTGTTTTATGTTTTATTTGGTTGTATGGCATTGTTGCCCTTGTTCACCACCCTGAGCCCATGTGGAAGGGTGGCATATAAATCGAATAAATAAATAAATAAATAAATAAATAAATTCCCTGGTAGGGTTTCCAACCACCCAGTGGCAGCTGGAGATATCGCAAGAACATAAGAAGAGCCCTGCTGGATCAGGCCACTGATCCACCTAGTCCAGCATCCTGTCTCACACAGTGCCCAACCAGTTACTCTGGAGGGGCAACAACAGGGGAGATGTTGCCTCCTGGCCCTGGGATTCAGTGGCTTAATGTCTCTGAATGTGGAGTGGCTAGCAGCCACTAATAGACGTATCCTCCATGAATCTATCTAATCCCCTTTTAAAGCTGTCTGTGCCTGTGGCCATCACTACATCCTCTGGCAGTGAATGCCACATCTTAATCACTCTCTGTGTAAAGAAGTATTTCCTCTTGTCCATCCTGAACGTATCCCGGAATTACAACTGATTTCCAGGTGACAAATATTGGTTTCCCTGGAGAAAATGGCTCCTCTGCTTCTCACTTGCCACCAAAGCCTCATGCTGGGGTCATTTCAAGCCTTCAAGGGAGACCAGCAAGGAAGGAAGACTCTGCAGAGGAAGGCAATGGCAAATCGCCTCTGCTTCTCACTTGCCTTGAAAGCCCCTTGCTGGGATCACCAGGGGTTATTTGGAGCAGGAGTGTGCAGGAGCGGAGCTCCCGCAGTTAGAAGCACAGGCGGCAGCAAGCCCCGCCCCCAGCTCCCAGCAGGAGCACAAAGCAGCACATGAAGCATTCCTCCTGGGCCCAGATAGGCTACTCTGGGACTGGAATGACAGCCCCCAGAGTGGAAAGACCGTCCCTAGGGGTGGAGCCTGAGTGGTGGGTATTGCCTTCTGACACTCTTCCGGTGATGTTAGGGGGTGTGGCATATGCAAATAAGTTATGCTAAAGAGTTATGCTAATGAGCTCCTGCACCTCTTTTTCTATGAAATGACCCCTGGGGAATCACCAAAAGTCGGCTACAACTTGACAGCACATACATATGTACATAGTGGCATTGTGGCAGAACCACAATATTCTAGATGTTAGAATGGAACTGGAATGTATACATCTAGTGCAAAAAAACATTCTCTGCTGAGTTTGGATATCAACTCAGTCTATTCTGATAGGATTCTGGTGTCAGTGGGACCAGAAGATTGCCCCCACCTAAAAAAAAAGTGTTCATTGCAGAGTAGGGGGAGTCTGGCTCTTATAGCCACTGGTGGACTGATGGCCTCCCAAACTTGACTTGAACTGCTATAACCCAGGGGCTAGACAGGCAGTGCCCAGGTGAGCCATGCCCAGCCCAGGAAAGGTGATACTCAGCCCTGGTGAACTGCTTGTGTTACATAGACAGCTGTGACCTCAGCGGGCAAGCTGTGCAGATGAAAGAAGAAGAAGAGGAGGAGGAGGGGGAGATTGGATTTATACCCTGTCCTACCCAAAGGAGTCTCAGATCTCCTTTCCTTTCCCCCTCCCCACAAAAAACTCCCTGCGAGGTAGGTGGGGCTGAGAGAGCTCTTTCAAGAACTGCTCGTGAGAGAACAGCTCTGAAAGAACTTGTAACGGACCCAAGGTCACACCAGCAACTTCCTGTGAAGGAGTGGGGAATCAAACCCAGTTCTCCCAGATTAGAGTCCACACTACAGATCCCTACACCAAACTGGACATGCCCAGCCCAGCTGAGATACATGTGGCACATGGTCAGAGGTGTCTGGCAAAACCATACAAGATGCAGGGCTGGCCAGTCAGCAAATGGGATCTTTCTCCCTCCCCTTCTCTTGGGGTGGGTGGCTTTTCCAGGGTGATTTTATTCTCCCAGTTCACCCTTTCTGCAGATAGCTTAAGCGCTGGACATCTCTGGCTCTAGGTCTCATACACCATATAACTTGCTGGTAATGAACTCCTGGATTTCAGCACTTCTGACTGTATATCTTCCTGGTCATGATGGATCATTATATACAGTAGCCTCTAGCCATACCTTTGTTGCCTATTAATACATTAATGCGAGGGTATTAATTTGCCTGTTTATTCCAGGACAGGAAGTCTAATGGATTTATGTAGGCTCATAACAAACGAGGATAATTCACATTTCGGGGCTCCGTGCTTGATTCAGAGATGGATTTCAAGAGGGCCATTCTAACGGAAGGAACTCAAAGTAATTTGCAAACGGCTGCAATGAGCCCGCAGATATGTGAGAACCGCTTCCATATTTCTTACGCCGTGGCCACAAAGACCATTAAAATTTGAACACAGCGTGGATTCTGACGGATAGAGTAAATTAGGGAGAGAATCATGAGAAGTCATCGATCAGTTTCAAATATTTCTTTCTCACCGTGAGCAGGGCTTAGATTTAGAGGGACGCTCTGCGAACTTTTGCTGTGAAACGCCGGCATTGGCCCGCAGGTTGAAGTCACCCTGCGTGGAGATGAACTAGACCCCAGAGAAGTGAAGCTAGAGAGCTGGATCGTTTCATCCCAGTATGACCTGATTTTGATGCATATGATTTTGATGCATATGCATTTGCGGTTTTGATGCATATGCATTTGACGGAATGGTCGGAAAGTTGAATTGGTAAAGTGATTTGGAGGGGCCGAGGCTCAGTGAAAGAGTATCTGCTTTGCATGCAGAAGGTACTGGATTCAATCCCTGGCATCTCCAGTTAAAAGGACCAGGGAATAGGTATTGTGAAAGAACACTGCCTGAGACCTGGAGAGTTGCTGCCAGTCAGTTTGGTGTAGTGTGCAGACTCTAATCTGGGAGAACCGGGTTTGATTCCCCACTCCTCCGCTTGCACCTGCTGAATGACCTTGGGTCAGTCACAAGCTCTGGCACAGCTGTTTTTGAAAAAGAGCCATTTCTGTCAGAGTTCTCTCAGCCCCACCTACTTGACAGGGTGTCTGGTGTGGGGAGGGGAAGGGAAAGGAGTTTGAAAGCCACTCTGAGACACCTTTGGGTAGTGAAGGTTGGGGTATAAATCCAGTCTCCTCCTCCTCCTCCTCCTCCTCCTCCTCCTCCTCCTCCTCCTCCTCCTCCTCCTCCTCCTCCTCCTCCTCCTCCTCCTTCTTCTTCTTCTTCTTCTTCTTCTTCTTCTTCTTCTTCTTCTTCTTCTTCTTCTTCTTCTTCTTAATAGACAGTACTGATCTTGAGGGACCAAAGATCTGATTATGCATGACAGATTCATGTGTTCATGTGATAGGGGCACCTAACTCACAAGGTGTCTGTTGTGGAGAGGAGAAGGGAAAGTAGACTGTAAGCTGCTCTGAGACTCTGGTTCTTTCCGCACTTGGATCTCATCCCTGGTTTTATCAGAGTTCAGGTAGCGACACAATACCTTGCATTTATATCTGGTTATAACAGCATCCATTTATCCTGGGACAAGTGTGGGGTGAAACCAGGGTGACCTCAATGTAATGTGGAAACAACCCCCCCCCCCCGAGATAATTACAGAGGTGAACTTGTGTGTAATGTAAAATGTAAGTTCGGGGACAGGGCTGAACCAGGATTTAAGGTCTAGTACGGAAAGGACCTCTGAGTGAAAGGTAGGATATAAATCCAGTCTCCTCCTTCTCCTCCTCCTCCTCCTTCTCCTTCTCCTTCTCCTTCTCCTTCTCCTTCTCATTCTCCTTCTCCTTCTCCTTCTCCTTCTCCTTCTCCTTCTCCTTCTCCTTCTCCTTCTCCTTCTCCTTCTCCTCCTTCTTCTAATCTGGGAGAACCGGGTTTGATTCCCCACTTGTCCACTTGCACCTGCTGATGTGACTTTGGGTCAGTCACAAGCTCTGGCACAGCTGTTCTTGAAAAAAGCAGTTCCTGTCAGAGCTCTCTCAGCCCCACCTACCTGACAGGGTGTCTGTTGTGGGGAGGGGAAGGGAAGGGAGTTTGTAAGCCGCTCTGAGACTCCTTTGGGTAGTGAAGGGTGGGATATAAATCCAGTCTCCTCCTCCTCCTCCTCCTCCTCCTCCTCCTCTTCTTCTTCTTCATTGCCCCTTATCACTGTAAGTATGCTCTAGGGTAGATAGTGTCTACTACACTTTGCATAATCGTGGTTAAAAGCTCATGCTTTGTTTCAGCTTTGTTTGAGATTTCTGTTCATTCTCAGATTTTTGTAGCCCACTCCGTATCATGCTGTTCCCTGGATGTCCTATCGTGTTGATTGCATTTGACTTACACTATGTAATCTGCCTTGATTTACACTACGCAATCCCTGTTTCTGCAACAGTGTCAGCCATGGTGGGGCATGGCTCGGTGGCAGAACATCTCCTTTTCACGGAGAAGGGGGCACATTCTCTACCTGACGTCTCCGGTCGAAAGAACCAGATAGTAGATAACATGAAAGGCCTCTGCTTGAGACCCTGCAAGGAAGGGTGTTTCCGGTCAGAACGGGCAATAGTAACCTTGATAGATCAATGACTCTCTAGAAGGCAGCTTCTCATGTGCAAGTGTTACATCACATACAACTCCTGAAGTCTCATGGGAGATTCTGGTTGCTGCGCATCACACTTGGTTTGCCAAAACAAACACACTGCCTTTTTTTTGTTTTAAATCCCACATGCCCTGTGGAACCTAGGGAAGTCCTGCAAGGCACACAACTCTTCAGGCAACTGTGCAGAATATTGTGCTAATAAACATTAAATATTGATCAAAAAGATTTCATACAAAAAAGTGTACAATGTTTACATATCAAATGTAGGCGAAGACGGTGATCTCCGGAATGTTCTGCCATTTCGACACAAGTCTTCTTCTGAACCATGATGTATGACCTTACAAAACAGTATAAAACATGTTTACCTTAATGTGGAGGAATCTCAGGTAAGTATACAATCAAATCAAAATAAAACTGATATGATGACCTTACATGTGGTGTCTCTCTATATCATTTCAACTGATTCATCATCAACAGTGTCACGGATCGCTCAGGATCATCTACAAAATTATAACACCTCAATTAACATCTCTATCCACTGCATATGTAGAAATAATAAGTAAAACATAATACATAGTAACAACTCACCATATGCATTATAGAAACAGTTTCTCGAAAAGCCTTTCCATGGGCAGATGATGAAGAAGAAGAAGAGAAGAGTTTGGATTTATACCCCGCCCCTCACTGCCCAAAGGCGTCTCAGAGCGTCTCAGAGCGGCTTACAAATTCCTTTCCCTTCCCCTCCCCACAGCAGACACCCTGTGAGGTAGGTGGGGCTGAGAGAACTCTAACACAAACTGTCCTTGAGAGAACAGCTGTGCCAGAGCTTGTGACTGACCCAAGGTCACATCAGCAGGTGCAAGTGGAGGAGTGGGGAACCAAACCCGGTTCTCCCAGATTAGAGTCCGCGCACTTAACCACTACACCAAACTGGATGAAGACTGAATTGCCTTACCAGGTGAGTTTCATGAATGACTTGGGCCCCGGCCACACAGAGGATTTGCCCCAAGAGAGGGACAACTTGCTGGTGGATTAAATGGGCGTGATCATACCGCAACATCTGGGAAGCATGGTGCGCCCGTCTCCAACCTGTAGCTTCGGCCCAAAGACACGGAGTTAAAACATACTAGGAACCAGGCAGTATCTTCTGGAAAATGTGCAGCGTGTACAGGCAACTGATTGGGAAGCGCTGGTAACCCGTCACAGCCAGCACCCATTGGCATCCCATGCATGCACATGAATGCAGTACTGCTGTGTTGCCTCGCTTGGTGGGATCAGCCGCCGAAGGCCTGAGCACGGAGCCTCAGGGGAATGTCAGATCATGCTACTGCACTTCATTTTGCTCTGGCTCTAAAAGCCCCACTTCTCCTGTGGATTATCCTGCTTGTGTGACCGGGGCCATAATATACAGACTTATTACAAATATCGAACCAATCCTGTAACAACTTGCCAACTGATGTCCCTCTTGTCACTCGCAATGTCGTACCCAAAATAACCTACAATTATACAAAATGGCCACCTAATGTACATACACTACAAATGTGTGTGTGTATACCTGGCAACCCTTGGCATTCAAACCCAAATGCCTGCAAGCGATGCTCAGAAATTCTTCAATATTCTTCTCCAGTCACCATCTCGGTATTTATTCAAGGACTCTGGTCCACAAACTGTCTGCCGCATGTCAACAAGGGTGAGGGCCTTCTCAGGAGTGGGCCCCCTTTCTGTGGAACCATTTTTTTGAAGAGTCGCATGCCTCGTAGGACCTCCCTAGATCCCACAAGGCATGCAAGGCTGCTGTTTTTTGGTGGCCTTTGGGTGATTGTGATCCGTTGAGCAGCTGGTATGCTTCAGCCGTGTCTTCACCGTCCACACATCCCACCCTGCTTGATAGTGGATAGATTTTTAATGTGGATATATTTTTAATTATTTTCTATTTTTAAGTTGATTTATTATATCTTTTGTATTGTTTTTATTGGGCATATTTTATATGCAGTTAGCTGCCCCAAGTCCCATTTGGGGGAGAGGGAGCAGGATGTTATTATCGTTATTATTATTGTTGTTGTTGTTATTTCTGAATATCCCACCTAATAGAAATTTGCCCTCCCGAATGTTGAGTCCTGATTCCTAGTTTTCTGTCAGATTTTGTTCTGGTTGCCGCAGACTGAGCTCCGATTGCCGAACCGACGAGCACTGATTAGATCTTTTAAAATTCCCATTGTGTCCATCTTGTCTTCCTGTTCCTGGTTGTTCCAAGATGGAGGCCTGGCTGAGGCCTTATGATGTATGCGAGCGATAAATATAGTTATAGCCATTCTGCTTGGCCGATTCGAACCTCCTACTTTGCAGCCTTAGTCCTAGTAAAGCCGTCAACATCAGCCAGATGGCGGATTTCATAGCAGATGTCGTGGCACCAATTAGAGAAGGGGAGACAAAGCCACTGCCTTGTCACAGTGGGCACCATGTTGTGTTTTTAATCACCACCTTGGAAAACGTTTCCTGTTCCTGCCGTTGGCCATTGAATTGGAACACACTACAGCTATCCCCCGGTTATCTGAGTCACAGCAGTAATTTGGCCCCGCCGATTTGACCAATTATCGGGGGGGGGACAAAATCACAGCTCTTTCACACTGTCGGTCTTGCCAGTCGCCAGCTTATCAAATCCATTTTGCCGCTGTCGTGGTTGAAGGAGCCAAGCCAAACAAAAATGTGACCAGGGCTTCTGAGAAAACCAACTAACTGCCCCCCTCCCCAACATCTCCCTCTGCTGCTTACCTTCCCAGCAACTGGTTTCTATGCAGAGGCATACGTCTTATCAACTTGGAAGTTCCACTGAGCTGTTTATTCATTTATACCCCACTTTTCTCCTTACTGGAGGAGGAGGAGGAGGAGGAGGAGGAGGAGGAGGAGGAGGAGGAGAAGAAGAAGAAGAAGAAGAAGAAGAAGAAGAAGAAGAAGAAGAAGAAGAAGAAGAAGAAGAAGAAGAAGAAGAAGAAGAGGAGGAGGAGGAGGAGGAGGAGGAGGAGGAGGAGGAGGAGGAGGAGGAGGAGGAGGAGGAGGAGGAGGAGGAGGAGGAGGAGATTGGATTTATACCCTGTGCTTCACTTCCCAAAGGTGTCTCAGAGTGGCTTACAAACTCCCTTCCCTTCCCCGCCCCACAACAGACACCCTGTGAGGTAGGTGGGGCTGAGAGAGCTCTTGACAGAAACTGCTCTTTTTCAAGAACAGCTCTTATCAGAACTATGGCTTGCCCAAGGTCATCCAGCCAGGTGCAAGTGGAGGAGTGGGGAATCAAACCCAGTTCTCCCAGATTAGGGTCTGCGCACTTAACCACTACACACAAACAAGAAGCAGCTTACATCATTGTGATGTGGCTGCAAAGAAAGCTAATGCAACCTTAGGATGCATTAACAGAAGCATTGTGTCCAGATCACGGGAGGTGGTGGTTCCACTCTATTCTGCTATGATCAGGCCTCACCTGGAGTACTGTGTCCAGTTTTTGGCACCACATTTGAGGAAGGATGTCAACAAGCTCGAACATGTCCAGAAGAGGGCAACCAGGAGGGTGAGAGGGTTGGGAACCAAGTCTTACGAAGAAAGGCTGAAAGAGCTAGGTATGTTTAGCCTGGGAAAGAGAAGGCTTAGAGGGCACATGATTGCTGTCTTCAGATATCTGAAGGGCTGTCATGTAGAAGATGGAGCAGATCTATTCTGTCTTGCTCCAGAGTGCAAGACTAGATCTAACGGGTGGAAATTACAAGGGAGTCGTTACCGGCTCAATATCAGGAGAAACTGCTTAACTGTAAGAGTGGTTGAACAGTGGAACAAACTGCCTCGGAAGGTGGTGGATGCTCCTTCGCTGGACATTTTCAAGTGGAGGCTGGATGACCATCTTTTGGGTATGTTGTAGGTATGCAGGCTGTGCTCCTGCAGAGTGCAGGAGGTTGGACTAGATGACCTGCAGGGTCCCTTCCAACTCTAACATTCTATGAATCTATGATTCTATGATTGTTCTCCCTTTCTCTGTTTCATTCTCACAACAATCCTGGGAGGGAGATTAGGCTGAGTGACAGAGTGTGACTGGCCAGTTCCAGGTTGGGAAATACCTTGAGATTTTGAGGGCGGAGCCTGGGGAGGGTGGGGTTTGGGGAGGGGAGGGACCTCAGCATGTACAGCATAGAGTCCACCCTCCAAGGAAGCCATTTTCTTCAGGAGAACTGATCGCTGCAGTCTGTAAAAGCTGATCTCTGGGCCTCACCGGGAATCTCAGGACTGTCCCACTGAGAATACATTGGTGGTGAATTTGGGGCAGAATCTATTGTAGTTGGAACAAGATGATAAATCTGTCCTCAGAATTTATGGGAGGAATGGGGAGGGGGAGGGCATTATACTGTAAAGCTACGGCCTGTTTCTCTTCCAGAATCCTAGGTGTTTAAGAGTGTGGACTTTCCTGATGATGAAAGGTTAAAGCGCTTGGGGCTCTTTAGCTTGGAGAAATGACAGCTGAGGGGTGACATGATCGAGGTTTATAAGATTACGCATGGGATAGAGCAGGTAGAGAAAGCGGTACTTTTCTCCCTTTCTCACAGTACAAGAACTCGTGGGCACTCAATGAAATTGCTGAGCAGTCGGGTTAGAACGGATAAAAAGAAGAACTTCTTCACCCAAAGAGTGATTAACACTTGGAATTCACTGTCACAGGAGGTGGTGGCAGCTACAAGCATGGACAGTTTCAAGAGGGAATTAGATAAACATATTGAGCAGAGGTCCATTGGTGCTATTAGCCACAAGGTCTAGATAGGACTCTGGGGCAAGTGGTGTTCTGTATTCTTGGTGCTTGGGGGGATCAACAGTGGGAGGGCTTCTAGTGTCCTGGCCCCCTGGTAGGCCTCCTGATGGCACCTGGTATTTGTGACCCAGAGTGTTGGACTGGATGGGCCATTGGACTGATCCAACATCGGCTTCTCTTATGTTCTTATATTATGTTCTTATGTATCTGCAGTGCGTAATCGTATCCCTATGCAGGTAATAAGAAGATAAAGATGCTTTTAGATGAAGAAGTGTTAGTAGAAACACTTCCTAATCCTGGATCTCCATTGCTTGAAAGATTGATAGATTTAAACCTTTTTAAAGTAAGGGGGGAGTTCGGGAAGGGAAAACTGGAACTCAGCTAAAGGGAACTTCACAGCTGTAATGTTTCTTTATCTGATACTGTAGCGTTGCCAGCTCCAAACTGAGAAATTCCTGGAGATTTGGGGGTGGAGCCTGGGAGGACAAGGTCAGGGGAGGGAAGGAATGTCAGCTGGGTCTAATGGCATGAAGTCCACCCTCCAAAGGGTCCTTTTTCTTCAGGGGAACTGATCTCTCTCCTCTGGTGATCAGTTGCAATTCCAGGAGATCCCCAGGCCCTAATTGAGCTTGGCAATGCTAGCCTAGGGTTGCCAGGTTCACTTGAGGGCCAGCTCGGTGTGAGAGGCAGTTTGGTGCAGTGGTTAAGAGCACGGACGCTAATCTGGAAGAACTGGGTTTGATTCCCCACTCCTCCACATGCAGCTGCTGGTGTGACCTTGGATCAGTCACAAGGTTTTTTTTCAGAGCTGTTCTCTCAAGGGCAGTTCTTGAGAGAGCCCTCTCAGCCCCACCTACCTCAGAGGGTGTCTGTTGTGGGAAGGGGAAGGGGAAGTGAAAGGAAAGGGGATTATAAGCCACTCTGAGACTCCTTCGGGTAGTGAAGGGTAGGGTATAAATCCACTCTCCTCTTCCTCCTCCCCTTCTTCTTCTTGTCCCTCCAACAGGGGGATTTGGGGAATGTTCTGTGGTAGGTGGGTATGCCCCCAAGCCCCACTCCCAAGAGTGACCACCTGCCCAGCTACCCCTCTGTCTTCTTCCTTCCTGATTTAAAAGGCTTTCAATCAGACAGGAGGTGAGGGAGAGGAGAGGCTTGGCAGGTGGTCACTCTTGGGGGCGGGACTTGGGGGTGGAACTTCCCCACTGGCCAGTTGGCCAGGGGTGAAATTGACCCCCCAAGAAGTAGGGGGAACTCCACCCGAACCTGAGGGCTGGCAAACCCACTCCAGCCTCTCATGTGTTTTGTCCGTTTGAGTTCTGTATCTTTGAGCCTTATGGGGCTTCAAGTGCGTACTTTCTTGGATGGCATTTACATTTTTAATTATTACACATCTCAATAAGCTGGAATCGTCCTTTTCTTTCCTGAAAGCGGGCCCTTCAGTGTCATTTTGTTCAGAGACACCAAAACAGATGTGAAGGATAAATGGGCCTTGAACCATTGTTGCCATAGCAATGGGCAGTGTATGAAATGAGTCCAAGTTTGCTTTACCTGCATTCCTCCCCCTCCCCAGCCTCATGATATAACCTGACTCCCAGAAGGAGCATGTTGAAGTACTCGATGAAGCAGACTCTTGGGGTTAATAGATCGGATGGACAGACAATGCAAATTACTATGGGCCCCGTTATCACTAAAAAAAATTATAGCTCTTTTAATTAGACGCAACAAATCTCAGAAGGGAACTCCGTTTTCAGTTCCGCTTCCTGACTCTGAGCTCCTGATTTCCCGGGAAACTCAGCCCGTTCCTTCGATGTTGCACTAAATCTGGCCACAGTGCTTTTCCTTCAGTATTACGGATAGTTTCTTCTTTCCTTCTTCTTCTTCTTTTTTTTTTACTTTCTCCCTTTTAACTTTTGAAAATCATGTGCTTGCCAACTTCTTGGCGGGGGGCGGAGTTCTCCTGGGATTTCAACAGATCTCTGGACTACAGAGACCAATTCCTCCACAGGAAATGACAGTTTCAAAGGGTGGACGTTATGGAATTAGAGTTTTTGGCTAAACATTAGGAAGAACTTCCTGACAGAGTCGTTCCTCAGTGGAATGAGCTTCTTTGGGAGGTGGTGAGCTCTCCTTCTTTGGAGGTTTTAAGCAGAGGCTAGATGGCCATATAACAGCAGCGCCGATTCTTTGACTCACTGTCAGGTTCGGACCCTTACCAGGGGTGATCCTTGCCTTTGTAACATGATCAATAATTGTGTAATATTGCCCTGTGCTATGATGGCTTATTTTTGCTTTTGTAACCCCTGCTTGCTTTGCCCATCTGCCAGCTTTGCTTAGTACCTTATCTGTCCTCCCTGACAATCCCAAGGGAGGGGGGGAAGCATGTGAATGAATGTGTGCAGTGAGGTAGTGGCACCACTCGTAACTTTCCCAAAGTTACCCCCACATGGTTCACAGATCCCAGCTGGGTCTATGGCCTTGGGAGACAGGAGTTCTGAGATACAGCTAGTTGGGTCATATATTCTTTCCTGACCTGTAGTAGCCTGGGCGAATGTGACATATGCTCGATGGGTGGACCCCATGCTCCAAATCCCCTTCCTGTGCTATTGCTTGTTAGTTCTGGCAAAGGTGTTCACCTGACCAGAAGCCATATCTTACCAATAAACCTGCTTAGGGACTATTGCATACAGAGTGGTTACTCCAGGACCTGACACTCACTAAGAATTAAGGCACATTGTGAGCAAGAGGTCAGGAAGGGATAAGCCATCACCCAGCTCTTGCAGCTCTTTCTTACATGCCCAGGGGAATGCCACTCACCACTTTGAGGTCAGGGAGGAATTTTCCTCCAGGACAGATTGGCCCAGGGATCCCAGAGGTTTTTTGCCTTCCTATGGACACAGACAGGGGTTATTTCCAACCGGAACAAGCTGGGACGGCGTTCCGGCAGTAACAAGCCCAGCTCTCTTCCTGCAGAGAGCATCCCCCACCCTTCCCTCACCTGCCTGCCGAGGCAGACACACCATTTAAATGCCTCCCTGTGCCTTCCCCAGCCCACCTGCAAAGCAGGTGAGTCGGGAAAGGTTTGGAGAGAGTCCACCCACCTTTCCTGGCCTGCCCGCTGCCCGCTCCTGTCAGGCAGAAGCACCTGAGATTCTTCCCACTCTCCCTTTTCCTTCGCCCCACTTAGAGGTGAAGGGAAGGGAGAAGGGGAAAGGAATGGAACCCAGGCACTTCTGCCTGTCAGAGGGGTGACGTGCTGGCCCCTCTGTCATGCAGAAGCACTGGAGAACCTTCCCCCTCCCCTTTACCTTTGCCCTGCTTGGAGGCAAAGGGAAGGGAGATGTCAGGGGGTGTGAGATATGTAAATAAGTTATGGTAATGAGTTATGCTAATGAGCTCCTGCACCTCTTTTTCTATGAAATGACCCCTGGGCACAGAGCAGGGGTCACTGGCAGAATGGGGGAACAGCTGTGAATTTCCCTGCTTTGTGTAGGGAGTTGGACTAGGTGGGTCTTGGGAGCCCTTCCGGCTCTGTGGCTTCTGTGTTTCCATGCCTCTGCAGAGCTCCCTCCCTGTTGAAATACGGCAACCTGCTAAGAGCCTAGTTACTGTAAGTCATTCTGAAAGAGTCGTTTAGTCCACTTGTACCCTAGGGGGAGCTGTGGAGCATTCTCTAGTGTTTTGGGTTTACTGGATGTTTTTGTCTTGCAGTTCAGCCTACCTCTTGTTGTTCTTCTTTTTCTGCTGTATGTTAGTTCGTGTTAGTGCTTGTGCTCTGGAGGCCTTTCTGTTGTATTAGTGGCCGGTTATTGCCTTCCTGCAAAATCCTGTTGCAGTAGATTCAGTGAAAGCAAACTCCAACGCATAGATTGGATTGTTTCTGAACCTTGCCGACATGCCCCTCCCAAACTCTACCCTTCCACCTCCTAATCTCCAGGAATGTATCAAGCCAGAGTCAGCAACCTTAGGCAGAGTGCTTACCCCCGCCTCCTCGCCACTGTGCCCCCCATTCACGCCTTCCTCTGCACCCTTGTTCTACTCCCCACTAACTAGCCATCTGCCCTCCCCCTGCCCATTTCCTCATATTCCAGTCCTCCAAGTGCTCATTAGGGTTGCCAACTTCAGGTTGAGACATTCCTGGAGACTTTGGGGGTGGAGTAGGGATGCCAGCTCTGGGGTGGGAAATACCTGGCGGTTTTGGGGGTGAAGCCTGGAGAGGGTTTGGGGAGGAGAGGAACATCCGCACAGAACAATGCAACAGAGCAACTGCAATACCATTACATGAATCACAATTGCACAGCTGACATGCGTTTGTTTCCAGCTCACAGGCCCGTAGTGTTTTATGCATTACTTTATGACTACATTTAAGCATCTAATGAAAGGTTGCTGACTCTTCAATTGCTGGCTTTTCAACTAGGAGCCAGCGCAGTGCAGCAGCTGAGAGTGTTGGACTAGTATCTGGGAGTCCTGGGTTCAAATCCCCACTCGTGCCATGGAAGCTTGCTGGGTGACCTTAGGCCACTCACATGCTCTCTGCCCAACCTACCTCACAGGGTTGTTGCGAGGATAAAATGGAGATAAGCAGAATGACATAAGCCACATTGGGAGAAAGATGGGGTATAAATGGATTAATTTTTCCTTATTTATTTATCAAATTTATACCCTACCCTCCCAGGTTGTTTTTTTTAATTACTTGGAGTGAGACTGGCTATCTCTACAACCTCACTGCATCATCAAATTAAGGAGGCTCCTTTCAGTCAAGGAATTCATTTCTTCCCTGAGTACGTGGAGAAAAGAAGATCTCTCCCAAGTAGAGCCATGCAGGATTTGCTAAACTTGTTTCTAATTGTCTGAGTTTAATACCTGATAATATAGATTTGCTTGTGCATCTTTCTTTTACATAAAGGATAATTGTGCTGGAGTCGAGTGCCATCTGAAATTAAATGCGTTCAGTGCTTCGGGGGCTGCTCAGTACGTGACAGGAAATCATATTAGTGCTGATTAATGTATTAAGGGGCATGACAGAAACCTATAATGGAAGGCTGTTAATTGCTTCTTCGTGGATCTCCACCAGCCCCAAAGTGGTGGTGGAGAAGGAGAAGCAGCAGATGAAGAAGCAGCAGAAGCAGCAGCAGAAGAAGCAGAAGCAGCAGCAGAAGAAGCAGAAGCAGCAGAAGCAGCAGCAGAAGAAGCAGCAGCAGAAGAAGCAGAAGCAGGAGGAACAGAAGCAGAAGCAGCAGAAGAAGCAGAAGCAGCAGAAGCAGAAGCAGCAGAAGTAGAATTGGTTTTATACCCCACCCTTCACTACCCAAAGGAGCAGCTTACAATTGCCTTCCCTTCCTCTCCCCACAACAGACACCCTGCAAGGTAGATGGGGCTGAGAGAGCTCTGGGAGAACTGCTCTTGAGAGAACAGCACTGAGAGAACATGTGACTGACCCAAGGTCACCCAGCTGGCTTCATGTGGAGGAGTGGGTAATGAAACCCAGTGCTCCAGGTTCGAGTCCAGCACTCTTAACCACTACGCCAAACTGGCTGTGGCTCAGTAGCGGAACAGCTGCTTGGCATGCAGAAGGTCCCAGCTTCAATCCCCAGCATCTCTTACAATCTTGCAGACTACCCCTCTGCATATCAAATCTCATCCAGTCATGCCTGCCTACATATCGCACCTTATCCAATCACGCCTGCTACTGTCATTTACCTGCTAATGTCATTTGGCACCTGAAATCACTCCACTTTCCAATAAATAGATGGACTCACGTTCTAGCTGTGTCTGAAGAAGTGAGCAATGACTCATGAAAGCTCATCCCCTGCCACAAATTCAGTTAGTCTTTGAGGTGCTGCTTGACTCTTGCTCTTTTCAAACTTCCTGTCCTTTTGGAGTCATAATGGTGAGGATAGTACATAGTTATGGGCAGGAGCTTAATACCCAAATAATACCCAAATAATACCCAAAATCTCTGTCTGTACTCAAAAGCATTAGTGTTTGGCCATATGAACAGAATCATTGCACTGTATCCACTGGCCCCACTGCCGGACCTCCTGATGGCCCCTGGTATTTTTGGCCGCTGTGTGACAGAGTGTTGGACTGGATGGGCCATTGGCCCGATCCAATATTGGCTTCTCTTATGTTCTTATGTTCTCTTATTGCACTGAATCAGCACTCCAGAAAGTTAAACATGGGGAAAATCCCTCTTAAAAATGTAGAAGAAAATAATTCTCAGTTTGGACATTTCTATTTGTTTGACTAGAAGTGACCACATGCAGAGATCGGCACGCAGATCTGACTTGTTTTCAAGATCGGCAAATCATAAGTTCACAAACAAGATTGGGTTTGATCAAAGATGTGGGGGGGGGGAAGGAGTATCAAGGATAATATCGAATGAACGCTGATTCATGATCGCAGGCAAAAACGTACAGTGAAATAAAGACATTAAAGCGGAGAAAAGGTTGCCTGTTTTTTTAGAACGGAAATGGAATTGAGATATTAAAAAAAACACTTAAAAATACCATAATGGAACAAGAAAGCAAAGATCTTTTTTTCCCCATTATATTTAAAAATGATAGAAAGTCATTTGCCATGATATTATTTGTGGAACATGTATTATAAATGACCACTTTCACATAATAAGCATCTTACTTTCCTAGTCAGACTGTAGTCCAAGAGACTAATCGTTTAATTAAACTCCACTTGATCATTTTGGTACAGGTTCTTGAATATATTGCCAAAGCATCGAAGCCATGGTAATAATAAATTAATACTGTAAGCCTCTGTAGAGTGGCTCCAGTCTAAGGCCATTGAAATCAATTCGCTTAGACTGGTGTAACTCTTCCTAGAATTGCACTGTCGATGAACTTGTTGTGAGGACAGATAGGAGCTGAGAAAAGGAGGTTCTTGGTTTTCTTCTGAATCTGTCTAGAGATCGCACATACATGGGAACAGATTTCATAGAATCACAGCATCACAGAGTTGGAAGGGGCCACACAGGACATGTAGTCCAGCCCCCTGCTCAATGCAGGATCAGCTTAGAGCATCCCTGACAAGGGTTTGTCCAGCCCCTGCTTAAAGACTGCCAAGGAGGGGGAGCTCAACACCTCCCCGGGCAGCTGATTCCACTGTTGCACAACTCTTACTGTAAAAAAAGTTTTCCCCTAATATCCAGCCGGTACCTTCTCACCCTTAATTTAAACTCATTCTTGCGAGTCCTCTCCTCTGCTGCTGTCAACAGGAACAGCTCCCAGCCCTCCTCTGAGTCACAGCCCTCCAAATACTTCAAGAGAGCCATCCTGTCCCCTCTCAGTCTCCTCTTCTCCAGACTGAACATCCCCTTGTCCCTCAGCCTTTCCCCACAGGGCTTGGTCTCCAGGCCCCCGATCATCCTCGTCGCTCTCCTCTGCATCCGCTCCATTCTGTCCACATCCTTGTTGAAGTGAGGCCTCCAGAACTGCACACGAGACTCCAGGTGCAGCCTGACCAATGCAGTGTACAGTAAGACTATGACATCTTGTGATTTGGTACATAAGTGAATAGGGCGCTGCACATGTCAAAAGATGTGCTGAATGCAGGTTTCAAAAGCAGTACTATGAGGATACAGTCCTTTAAATAAATATGAACTCCCCACTGTTATTTATTTTCATTTGTAAAGGACGTGGAGGAGGAGGAGGAGGAGGAGGAGGAGATTGGATTTATATCCCACCCTTCACTCAGAGTCTCAGAGCAGCTTACAAACTCCTTTCCCTTCCCCTCCCCACAACAGTCACCTGAGAGAGCTCTGACAGAAACTGCTCTTTCAAGAACAGTTCTGACAGAACTATGGCTTGCCCAAGGTCATCCAGCAGCTGCAAGTGGAGGAGTGGGCAATCGAACCCAGTTCTCCCAGATTAGAGTCCTCACACTTAACCACTACACCAAACTGGCAAGAGATCCTTCCCACTTGCCCCTGTGCCTCAGAACAAAGATGCAGTCAACAAGACATGGGATGAACTAGGTTTTGTTGATTGATACACAAACGTATTAAACATGTCCCTACTTGCCATGTGGGTGGACATTAATGGGCAGCCTCTGCTGGTTGTCAGCATTTGGGGCCATTTAAAGAACAACATAAAATCAGCCGCAAAAAGGAGTGAACTGAAAGAGCCCCCAGGGTCATCATACAAAACCCACACATGTAGCTGCCTCGTACGGGATCAGGCCCTTAGTCCATCAAGGTCAGTTTTAGCTACTCAGACTGGCCGTGGCTCTCCAGAGTCTCAGGCTGAGGTCTTTCACATCACTTATGACCTGCTCCCTTTCGCTGGAGATACCAGAGACTGAACCTGGGCCCTTCTACGTGCCCAGCAGATGCTCTAGCACTGAGCCATCGCCTCTCCCATAGAAAGTAAATAAAATACAATGAAATACAGGAGATTCATACATCTCTACTTGCAACTTGGGCATTTACTCTCAACTAGTCTAGAAAAGCAAGGGTTTAAGCTCAGTATAATGCAGTTCCATATGTTCAGTCCCTTACTGTGTGTGTGTAAAGTGCTGTCCAGTCCCAATAGACTCATGGTGACCTCGGCAACGGGCTTTCATGGCAAGTGAGAAACAGAGGGGGTTGGCCATTGCCTTCCTCTGCAGAGTCTTCCTTGGTGGTCTCCTATCCAAGACTGATGGTGACCCCAGCAAGGAGCTTACAAGGCAAGTGAGAAGCAGAGGTGGTTGGTCATTGCCTTCCTCTGCAGAGTCTTCCTTGGTGGTCTCCTATCCAAGACTGATGGTGACCCCAGCAAGGAGCTTTCAAGGCAAGGGAGAAGCAGAGGTGGTTGGCCATTGCCTTCCTCTGCAGCGTCTTCCTTGGTGGTCTCCCATCTAAGACTTATGGTGACCCCAGCTAGGGGCTTTCAAGGCAAGTGAGAAGCAGAGGTGGTTCACCATTGCCTTCCTCTGCAGCATCTTCCTTGGTGGTCTCCTATCCAAGACATTTGATGACCCCAGAAAGGGCTTTCAAGGCAAGTGAGAAGAAGAGGTGGTTCACCAATGCCTTCCTCTGCAGAGTCTTTCTTGGTGGTCTCCTATCCAAGACTTATAGTGACCCCAGCAAGGAGCTTTCAAGGCAAGTGAGAAGCAGAAGTGGTTCAGCATTGCCTTCCTCTGCAGAATCTTCCTTAGTGGTCTCCCTTCCAAGCACTGACCCTTTTTAGCTTCCAAGATCTGATGAGGTAAGCTTATTTCATGCTGCCTTCCTTCCCATCCTTAACTGTACCTCACTGGATTCCTTGATTAATGAGACAACATTTTTGATAGGTTCTTCCCTGGTTCTTTAGACTCAAAGCAACAACCGGATTTCTATATCACTTATTAAATCTGCCCGCCTTGGATTCGCCAAGGGGGGACGCTCTCCAGGCCTTCCCTCTGTAGCCACGCACACAGAGGGTTTGGCTGTAGTGGGTGTGGCCAATTCTGAAGCCAGCCAGAACTCCATCCCTGTGCATTCCTAACCAAAAATAACCCTGATTTCGATTCAGCATAAGGCAGTTTCATATGTGTTCTCCCCCTCCCCCTTTGTCTTCTCTTTGGGGGAGAATGCATTCATGTATTTATTCACCCTGCTTATTTAATTTATATGCAGAGTACATCTTACAAAATGCCAGCCTGGAAAAATCACAGGCCGGAATTAAGATTGCTGGGGGAAACATCAACAACCTCAGATATGCAGACGATACCACTCTAATGGCAGAAAGTGAAGAGGACCTAAAGAGTTTCTTCTTGAAAGTGAAAGAGGAGAGCACAAAAGTTGGCTGGGAACTCAAAATAAATAAATAAAAAAACACACAAAGATCATGGCATCCGGCCCCATCACTCCTTGGCCAATAGAAGGGGAAATCATGGAAGCAGTGACAGACTTCACGTTCCTAGGATCCCAGATCACTGCAGATGGTGACTGTGGCCATGAAATTAAAAGACGCCTGCTCCTTGGGAGGAAAGCAATGGTGAACCTAGACAGCATAATAAAAAGGAGAAACATCACCCTACCAACAAAAGTATGTATTGTCAAAGCAATGGTATTCCCAGTAGTAATGTATGGCTGCGAGAGTTGGACCATAAGGAAGGCCGAGAGCCAAATAATAGACGCTTTCGAATTATGGTGCTGGAGAAGACTCTTGAGAGTCTCTTGATCTGCAAGGAGATCAAATCAGTCAATTCTAAAAGAAATCAACCCTGACTGTTCCCTGGAAGGCCAGATACTGAAGCTAAAGCTCATAAGAACATAAGAGAAGCCAATGTTGAATCAGGCCAATGGACCATCTAGTCCAACACTCTGTCACACAGTGGCCAAAAATACCAGTGCCTTCAGGAGGTCCAGCAGTGGGGCCAGAACACTAGAATCTCTCGCACTGCTGCCCCCCCCACCCCCAGGCACCAAGCTCAGATATTTTGGCCACCAAATGAGAAGGGATTATGCACTGGAAAAAACCCTGATGCTGGGAAAGATGGAAGGTAACAGAAGAAGGGGATGGCAAAGGATGAGATGGCTAGACAGTATTATTGATGCAACAAATGTAAAGTTGATCAAACTCCAGAGGATGATGGAAGACAGGAGGGCCTGGTGTGATGTGGTCCATGGAGACGTGAAGAGTTGGACTTGACTGTGCGACTGAACAACAACAACAAAGAACATTTATACCCCAACTCCTCCTCTGAGGCAATTAATTAAGTAATTATCATTTGACAGTGTGTGTAGAATAGCCAGGAGATCCTAAGATTGTCTGGCAGTCCAGAAGTTCTAGCTCTTTAGAGTTATGCACCACTAGGTGGCGAGCTAGACTTGTTTTTTTTAAGGCAAGAGACATTTCAGAGGTGGTTTACCACTGCCTGCCTCTGTGTTATGACCCTGGTATTCTTTGGAGGTCGCCCTCCCAATTAGTAGCCAAGGCCGACCCTGCTTAGCTTCAGAGATCTGATGGGATCAGGCTAGCCAGGTGAGGGCTCCTTTGAGGTAAATACGGTATATAAGACAAAGAGACAGCCATTAAACCATAAGGTAGGAAGGAGGGGTCATGGGGGGAATGCCAGATGAAACAAATAAGTCTTCACCTGCTGGAAGACAGTGATAAAAGGGGATGTGTACAAACCCTCACATCCATCGACCGAGTCAGACATAACCAGCATTCCTTTTGTAAGAATGTTTTCCAATTATCATCATTCTTCTGGATTAAATATCTTTCCAGCAAGCTTTTGTGTGACAGAGAGGTATTTTTCTAAATGGCAGAATGCTCCTTCTTTCTGCCTCTTCCCCCCTCCCTCCCGGATGTCTGCATCTTTTGAGTTTGTTTATTCATTCCCCGCCACTCCTCGTTGGTGAGTTTCAGTTCAGTGCAATTAGCCGGCTCCATTTAATCTACTCAATGCAAATCACAGAGTTTTTGACTCGAATCTAATTAGACGCAAATCAATAGAAGTCAATTCAAAATAATTAGCCTCCATATAAATCAGTAGGACTCAATTAAAATCAATGAGGACCTTATTTATTCTAATGACTGACCTTCCTCCCTCCCTTTAGATGTTATTAAAGAAGTCTGATGTTAACAGATCTATTTGTTGTATTTATTTATTTATTTTTCCCCAGTGTTCGTCTCGATTTTAGGGGATGAGACAGTTGCGAAGCCCGCACCTGTTTATACTGAGTTACCTGTTTCATTTTCATTCATTTCTTTTTTATTTATTTGTTTGTTGGATTTTAACCACCCTCCCCCACCGAAGAAGGGCCCAGGACTGTTTTATACCCCACTTCCCCCCACAATGGGACCCAGAGCATCTTACAACAAGCTCCTCTCCTTTTGGACTAACTTCAAAAATTGTGGAAGATCCCTGTTTCCTGTAGGCACCGTAGCCATTATTTTAGTGGCTACAACTTCTGGATCAGTCACATGAGTGAATCAAGCCAATCAGGGAACACATATTGACCAGGATGAAGTTACGATGAAATATACCTATGTCACCGGCAGTGAAAGGAGTATAATGCTTCCCGATTTAGTCAGATGGCTTTCCTCAGCCAACCAAAAAGAGGCAGGAAGACAGAGGCACATTTCCTGCTTCAGAGAGGTCTAAGCCGAAACGTTATTTCATCCGAGGGTCATGTGGTATTTCAATGAACAGCTGGCGGTGAAGGGAGAAAAGTGTTGACCTTATTTGAGAGAAGCGTGCGGAATGTTCTAAGCTGCATCTGGTTTGGGCCATTAATTGAAGATACTCAGACTTATGATTGCCAGGTGATGGACTCAAGACATTTGACGAAAAGTAGAAATCTCCTGAACTATATTTGACACAAAAGACGTGTGGGATGCAGCCTAGCTTCAATGCAATAAAAAAGTTGCTTTTCCATTATACCAATATTAAATGATGACCATGATGATGATCATGATGATGATGAATGATCAGTTCTCTTTGTGCATCACTTTCTGGCTTCAAGTAGATCTGAAGGTGACTAGGCAGGTATAATAACTGACTGAGACACTTTCCAATCAGCAGAGTCACACAGGTCTTGTCACCAAACGTCTTTGAGCTAGTTGTTCTGTGTTAGCAATTTGTATCTCCAAATCACAATGTTTTCTCACTAGCTTGGGAAGTGTGTGTGTGTGTGTGTGTGTTGGCCTTTAACACTGTGTGTGTGTGCATGTTGGCCTTTAGCACTGTGCTCCTTATGTGCAGAGGCTAAACATTTTCTTGCACAGCAATTTCTGCACATGTGGAAAAGTCTGAGAAAAGCAGTACTCTACCTCATATTTAAATGGCCCAAAGCTCTGCTGTCCTTTATATTTGGTAATGGTGCCTGCCACACTTGGGAAAAGGAACAGATTTTTATTGCTTTCCCTCTTTTCCAAATGATAAAAAAGCCGGTCAAATGTTAAATCGAAGCCTTCATAGTATTTCAAGCTACCAGCTCTTAACTTGTTTTGCCATTTTCTCCCTAAACAATTTCTGATCTATCTTCTTTTCCCCTCTAATCCTGGTGGCTCAACGGTTCTCATATGCGGGGTTTATTCACAGTTCAGGGGAGGATTAGATGGGTATGAAACTGGCAGAGTGGTTGGCTGGTGGAAGATGGAGGGTAGTAGTCAAAACTTCATAGCAGAAGAAGGAGATCTGGATTTATACCCTGCTCTTCACTTGGAGTCTCAGAACGGCTTACAATCTTCTTCCCTTCCTCTCCCCTCAACAGACACCCTGTGAGGTAGGTGGGGCTGAGAGCTCTTCTGAGAAGTGCTCATGAGAGAACAGCTCTGAGACAACATGTGACTGATCCAAGGTTACCCAACTGGCTGCAAGCGGAGGTGTGGGGAATCAAACCCGGTTCTCCCAGATTAAAGTCTGCCTCTCTTAAGGGTAAGGGTAAGGGTTCCCTTGCTCGAAAGCCAGTTGAATCCGACTCTAGGGTTGCGGTGCTCATCTCCGTTTCAAAGCCGAAGAGCCAGCGCTGTCCGAAGACATTTCCGTGGTCATGTGGCCGGCATGACTAAACACCAAGGTGCATGGAACGCTGTTACCTTCCCACCAAAGTGGTACCTATTGATCTACTTGCAATTTCTTGCTTTCAAACTCCTAGGTTGGCAGGAGCTGGAACTAGAGACGGGAGCTCACTCCGTCTTGTGGCACCCGGGTCTCGAACTGCTGAACTACTGACCTTCCATAGCCTGCAGTTCAGCGTCTTAACCACTTGAGCCACCACAGCTCCCTGCCTCTCTTAACCACTACCATAATCTGTTACGGCAGAAGAGAGAATCCCTGTGAAAGGGAAGGCTGCTATTAACAGCGCAGGGCAAGATCCTCAGAAGATCATGCTGTATCCGTGGGAAGTGAAGAATATTGCCTGGGAATTGTGTGTGTGTAAGTGGGTCTGAGTGTATCTTTAACTCCCCTCACCCTTTGGTCTTCATCATGGGACCGACTGCAGGTCCACACATAGCCTGTTTGTCACCCACTAAGGGAAGGGCCTTCTCGGTGGCTGCTCCGGCCCTCTGGAACCAGCTCCCTGAGGAGTTTCACACCCTGTGGGGTCGATTGGACTCCGCAGAACATGTGAGGCTGCCTCACTTTGTGCAGCATTTAATTAACAAAGAGAATGGATGAGTTGGCTGGCTGTCCAAATTTGCTTCAGAGCTGAGAACCAGTTGAATTCTAATTGCAATCTATTGTTATTGTATTGATTTGTTACAGGGCTCTTTTTGTAGCAGGAACTCCTTTGCATATTAGGCGACACACCCCCTAGTGTAGCCAATCCTCCAAGAGCTTACAGAGCCCTTCTTACAGGGGCTACTGTAAGCTCTTGGAGGATTGGCTACATTAGGGGGTATGTCGCCTAATATGCAAAGGAGTTCCTGCTACAAAAAGAGCCCTGGTTGTATTTCAAAGAATTGTAGAGTTGGAAGGGGCCTCCAGGATCATCAACCCCCTGCACAATGAAGGAAGTTCACAACTACCTTCCCCCCACACCCCCAGTGACCCTTGTTCCATGCCAAGAAGATGCCAAAAAACCTCCCAGATCCCCAGCCAAACTGGCCTGGAGAGAAAACAAAAATCACTGCCTGACCCCAAAGTGGTGATCAGCATTTCTGTGGGCGTGTAAGAAAGGGCCACAGGAACTAAGCACTGTTGCAACCCTTCCTGCCCTCCCTCTCATGATATGCCTAAGTTCAGAGAATCAGCATAGCTGTCAGATGGCCACCTAGACTCTGTTTCAAAACCTCCCAAGAAGGAGAGCCCATCACCTCCCGGGGAAGCCTGTTCCACTGAGGAACAGCTCTCACCGTCAGGAAATTCTTTCTAATGTTTAGCCGAAAACTCTTCCGATTTAATTTCGACCCGTTGGTTCTGGTCTGACCTTCTGGGGTAACAGAAAACAACTCCACACCATCCTGTATGTGACAGCCCTTCAAGTACTTGAAGATGGTTATCATATAACCTCTCAGTCGTCTCCTCTCCAGGCTATAGGTTTTATTATCTATTAGGGTAGCCAAATGCCAACTGGCCACTAGTGGGAAATGGGGGTAGGGGTTCCAGCTCTGGGTTGGAAAACTCCTGGAGATCTGAGGATGGAGCCTGGGTAGGACAGGGACCTCAGTCGGGTAAAATGCCATACAGTCCACCTTCTGAAACATCCATTTTCTCCAGGGGAGCTGATCTCAGTTCTGGCCCCTACCTGGTGTAACAAGCTGCCATTCAGGATCAGGGCCCTGTGGTACTTATTACAGTTCCGCAAGGTCTGTAACATGGAGCTGTTCCACCAGCCCTTCGGTTTAGGCAATGGACATAAGAGAAGCCAATGTTGGTTCAGGCCAAAGGCCCATCTAGTCCAACACTCTGTCACACAGTGGCCAAAAATACCAGGTGCCATCAGGAGGTCCACCAGTGGGGCCAGGACACTAGAAGCCCTCCCACTGTTGCCCCCCCCAAGCACCAAGAATACAGAGCATCATTTGCCCCAGAGTCCCTTGTGGCTAATAGCCAAAGATGGACCTCTGCTCTATAAGTTTATCTAATTCCCTCTTGAAGCCATCCATGCTTATAGCCGCCGCCACCTCCTGTGGCAGTGGATTCCATGTGTTAATCACTCTTTGGGTGAAGAAGTACTTCTTTTTATCCGTTCCAACCCGACTGCTCAGCAATTTCATGGAATGCCCACGAGTTCTTGTCTTGTGAGAAAGGGAGAAAAGTACTTCTTTCTCGGCCTGCTCTATCCCATGCATAATCTTATAAACCTCGATCATGTCACCCCTCAGCCATCGTTTCTCCAAGCTAAAAACTGCCGAGCTCTTTAAACTTTCTGCACAATAACATAGATTGCACAGTGGTCTTCCTATATTTGCCCATGATTACCATCTAACCAGCTGCTGGGGCTTATATAGGAATGCATTTCACCACTTCTAACTAACTGCATTCTAATTTAAATCTGTTTGAAATTGTCTGTTTTAACACTTGACAATGAATTTGAAATATGGATGGCATTGTATGTTACCCGCCCTGAGCTTGTTTACGGGAAGGGTGGAATATTAATGCAATGCAATAAAATTCATTAATTCATTAATTCTGGGAAATCGCCGGGTCTCACTGGAAGACTGGCCTCACAATTATCTATTCAAGTTTTAATGTGATGTTTGCATATGCTGTGAGCCACCCCGGTCTTCTGTTGATGAAATAGTGTGGGTTATAAAACAAGCAGATAACTAAATAAATACCCCATTTATTAGTACTCCTTCTCCCCCCACCCCTTTTGTCTTCCTTATGTGAAATTATGGATCATAAACTCTTAATTCTATCACTGATTCTTGCAAGCAGGGGCAAAGAGTTCGAAATCCGATCCAGGTGTAGCAAGGCCTATTTCTCCCGCTGCAAGAGACTTGCCTGAATCGGAAACTAGACGGAATGTCTCACATCAACATCTGCGGCAGCCGAAGAATGATTGATGGCGGTGCCCTCCCTCGACTTTCAGCCTCACAGTGAGCGTGGAGGTTCCTTCTTTGTTGTGGTTCAAACCAAAGTGGGTTGATCTGCGCCACTAATTGTTCACGTGGCCAGCACAAACAGACACGTTCCTACATCTCAAGGTGGAACAAAGCTTAATTAAAAAACTTCATGTCGCCTTATTATCCTCCTTTGGGATTTTTTTGTTTTGTGTTGTTTTGTCTTCTTCCTGTTGAGTTTTGGCTTATTTTTCCCCCCCTCTGGAAATTGTGTTTCCAAATAGAAATTGCTCTCCATTTCAGCAGACCCGCTGAGCTCAGAAGGTCAAGAGTCACATGTTCTCTCACAATGTTGGATACAGACTTAATGTTCAGCTTGTTTCTCCGAGATGCAGATCGGGCAGACAAAATAAGGCTATAATATCTGCACACCATCGAGTTGCACCAACTTGAGGCCTCGACAGGACCCTGGGGTTTTGAGAGCCAGTTTGGTGTAGTGGTTAAGTGCGTGGACTCTAATCTGGGAGAACCGGGTTTGATTCCCCACTCCTCCATGTGAAGTTGCTGGATGACTTTGGGCAAGCCATAGTTATGTCAGAGCTGTTCTCTCAATGGCAGTTCTCACAGAGCTCTCTCAGCCCCACCTACCTCACAGGGTGTCTGTTGTGGGGAGGGGGAAGGAAAGGAGTTTGTAAACCACTCTGAGACTCCAAGTGAATGGCGGGGTATAAATCCGATCTCTTCTTTTCAAGGTGGTTTGCCATTGCCTGCCTCTGAATAGTAGCCCCTCTCTTCCTTGAAGGTCTCCCATCCACATTCTAACCATGGCCAATCCTGCTTAAGCTTCAAAGCTCAGATGGGATTGGGCTAGGCTGGGTTATCAGACTAACAAGACTATGTGTGAGCGTAAAGTGCCATCAGCTCATTTTTAATTTATGGTAACCCTATGAATTAACCTCCCCCATCTCCTATTATTAACAGCCTTGCTCAGATCTTGCAGACTGGGAGTTATGACTTCGGGAGGCAGTTTGGTGTAGTGGTTAAAAGCACAGACTCTAATCTGGGAGAACTGGGTTTGATTCCCTACTCCCCCACATGCAGCTGCTGGTGTGACCTTGGGTCAGTCACAAGTTCTTTCAGAGCTGTTCTCTCAAGGGCAGTTCTCGAGAGAGCTCTCTCAGCCCTACCTACCACACAGCGTGTCTGTTGTGGGGAGGGGAAGGGAACAGAGATTGTAAACCACTCTGAGATTCCTTTGGGTAGTGAAGGGTGGGTTATAGATCCAATCTCTTATCTTCTTCTTTATAGAGTCAATCTACCTCATGTTTGGTGTTCCTCTTTTCAACGTGTCCTAGAATGATTGTCTTTTCCCAGCAACTCTCGTCTTCTAACAATGTGACCAAAGTTCAATAGCCTCAGCTTAGTCATTTTGGCTTCCAGAAGAGAATTCAGCCTTGATTTGATCTAGAACCCACTGATCTGTCTTTATGGAGGTCCACAGTACCCATAAAACTTGCCTCCAACAGCACATTTCAAATGAATCCTCTTTCTTCCTGTCACCATTCTTCATTGTCCAACGTTTATATCCATACCTAAGGTCACACTCTGGCATGAATTAGCTTGATCTAACAAGACTATGGTCTTCTTTTATTGATTGTTCTGAAGGATGGCTCACATGTGCCAGCACTCCTAAATATGAATGCTTCCAGAGCGTGTGAAGTCATTTCAAGAATGCAGCTCTATGCATGGCTGATGGCATTTGATTGTATCGGTTTAGAATAACATGTCTATTTTGGTCAATCCATCCGTGGAGGCAACTGCAAACTGTGCTATATTCTGTATCACCATGTCATGTTGAAATTGCTCAATGAAATTGCTGAGCAGTCGGGTTAGAATGGATAAAAGGAAGTACTTCTTCACCCAAAGAGTGATTAACACGTGGAATTCACTACCACAGGAGGTGGTGACAGCTACAAGCATGGACGGCTTTAAGAGGGAATTAGATAAACATATGGAGCAGAGGTCCATCAGTGGCTATTAGCCACAAGGTATAGATAGGAACTTTCAGTCTGGGGCAAGTGATGCTCTATATTCTTGGTGCTTGGATGGGCAACAGTGGGAGGGCTTCTAGTGTCCTGGCCCCACTGCTGGACCTCCTGGTGGCACCTGGTATTTTTGGCACTGTGTGACACAGTGTTGGACTGGATGGGCCATTGGCCTGATCCAACATCGGCTTCTCTTATATTATCTTAACGAGTAGTCCAAGGGACATCCAGAGAGGAGAGTGTAACTTAGGCTGTAGTCACACACAGTAAATAATCCACTTTCAATGCACTTTCCAACTGGATTTTGCCAGCTCACACAGTAAAATCCAGTTGGAAAGTACACCGGAAGGGGATTGAAAGTGGATTATTTAGTGTGTGTGACCGCAGCCTTACTATACTTTGCTCGTATTGTTTGATTAGAATGCCTTTGGTTCAAGGCATGGTCTGAAAACATATAGGGCTGGATCCAATGACTTTTCTCCCACTGCTGATATGAGAAGTAAGGGGTCCTCCTTTAACACTTCCTCAAAAAGTCTAAAGAGATGATCACTGGAATTGCATGGAAAAAAGTCCTTCTCCCATATAAACCTACCCATTCACTCCAGTCATCTTTGGAGGGCATGCTTTGGTTGCCCATCCCTATCTGAGGCTAGATGGGTGGGAGCCCGAGAAAGGGCAGCAAAACTCTGGAAATTGCTCTCCATGGAGATCTGTCTCCTTCTATTTTGTGTCATTTGGCATACCCCTAATAAAACAGAATCATAGAGTTAGAAGGAACCTCCAGGGTCATCTAGTCCAACCCCCTGCATAATACAGGACATTCACCAATACCTCCTCCCATACCCCCAGTGACTCCTGTTCCATACCCAGAAGATGTTAAAAACAAAAACAAAAAAAACCTCCAGGATCCTTGGACAATACTGGCATGGAGAAAAATTGCTTCCTGACCCCAAAGTTGTGATCAGCCTTTCCCTGGGTGTGTAAGTAAGGGCCATAAGCACTGATGCAATCCTTCCTGCCCTCCTTCTCATGATCTACCTAAATTCACGGAATCAGCTTTGCTGTCAGATGGCCATCTAGCCTCTGTCTGAAAACCTTCAAGAAAGGAGAGCCCACCTCATCTTGAGGAAGCCTGTTCCACTGAGGAACTGCTCTGTCAGGAAGTTCTTCCTAACATTTAGTCAGAAAGTCTTCTGATTTAACTTTAACCTATTGGTTCTGGTCTGACCTTCTGGGGTCACAGAAAACAACTCCATACCATCTTCTATACAACAGCCCTTCAAGTACTTGAAGATGGTTATCATATCGCCTCTCAATCATCTGTTATTGGACCTCCTTCCTGGTTCTAGCGTTGTAAGTTTATGCATTTTTATTGAATTATTTTAAAATGTTAAGTGTTGTTTCTAATCTTCAGATGTTTTCATGTTTACTGCCTTGAAGACCCTGATTGGGTGTAATGGTGACATAAAAATGTTCCAAATACTTAAATAAATGTATGTCGGGGACAAGAACAGGGAGGACAATTGGGTGACATTGAACAAGAAAGTTGTCTGGATCCAACCCATGAAGCTATAACATTGTCAGAAGCACATAGCTAGAGGATGGGCAATGATTTGTTGGATATGGTTGAGCTTTGGATGAGTAGGAGGTGGTCTAGAAGGTTTCTCCAACTCAAGGCATCTAGGTTGGATTCTGGTTAGAGCCTAGGCACTTCCTAACTGTAAGAGTGGTTAAGCAGTGAAACAGACTGCCTCAGGAGGTGGTGGATGCTCCTTCGCTGGACGTTTTCAAGTGGAAGCTGGACGACCATCTTTCGGGTATGTTGTAGGGCTATCTTTCGGCTATGCTCCTGCAGAGTGCAGGGATTGGACTAGATGACCTTCAAGATCTCTTCTAACTCTAACATTCTATGATTCTATGACATATTCCCCTTCTTAAGGACATTTTTTTTTTAATTTGGCCCCCCGTAGGAGAATTTTTTTATTTGCATTTTCTACAAACTGCAACAGAAATATAGGGAAGGGAATTCTACAAACTAAAGGGAGAAAGTAAAAAAGAACCTAACTAGAAGCCCAAGTGTTGGAGGTTATACAATACTTATAAAAAAACACTAATTACTCTTAAACAGTTACTTTCAAACATGAGGAGTATTCGGTAATAATCGTTTCTAGATCAATATCAGCTTGTCTGACAAAACAAAGAGTACTTCCATCTTTGCATCATGCTTACAAGGCTTCAATGGCACCACCTTATGCTTACAACCCCCCCTTAGATATTTTTAATTTGGAACCCGGACTCTTCAGCGAATAAAACAATCAAATCTATTTCTCCTTCTCGGTTGTCAACCTTCTTATCTTCTTTCCTCTGTAGCTCCCATCGCTTTCCGACTATTACTTGCTTATCTGCAATCAAAACAGTCCTTCCTTCTGTTGTTTTAAACATACGCTTATCGGAGAGAGAAACTACATCCTTAACAGGCTGATTATATTCTCTGGGAAAGTCCATGTCCACCACTTTTCAATCAGCCTGTCCACTCAACAATACTCCCGAATCTCCTTAAACAATCCATAGGACCCCACGATCAAAAAGCCATTACTTCTCCGTCCCTTTAAGAGTATAGCCACGTTAAAGAATAGTCCCCATCCGGTGCATCCTGGGAGCCAGCAGGGGGCAGACAACTTCAGCCCACAGACAGGAAGAGTCTATGGCTTTGGCTAGGACACATGATCCCGCCAGTCGATCTCTTCTTGTGGATATTTTGGAGATATCATGCTTGCATCATGCAAAATCCACACAATCCTGAGGGTTGCAGGGAATGGACTGGTGTACTGCAGCAATGCATGTATAATCGCAACCTTTGGTGCAGTCTGAAGCAGAGTTAATATCCATTCATGCTCACTGACTCCTATGGTCTTAGAAGAGCATAACTCTGCTTAAAATTGTACTGATATACATACTGACTGGCATAACAAGATATGGAATTCATATATATATATATATATATATATATAATGGAAATCACTGATCAAATATGTTCTTATGTTCTTATATATCAAAGTAATATGGACAGGGATACATACTCCAAATCTGTAGTAAAGTGGTTTTCCTGTATTAGGTTATTTGGCTTCTCATAATGTGGTTCCTAAATAAATTGGTTCCTATGAACTTGCTTAATATCTGACATTAAAAAGGAGGTATGCTCTGTTTGGTAGTCGGTTGATTTAAATTCAGGGTTATGATCAGGGGTTATTTCGTAGAAAAAGAGGTGCAGAAGCTCATTAGCATAACATTAGCATAAGATATTTGCATATGCCACACCCCCTGACATCACCGGAAGTGTGTCAGAAGGCAACACCCATCGCTCAGGCTCCCCTGGACTGTTTTGGATTGCTAACTATGGGGGGGGGGGCGTGCAGATCTGCCCTCACAGAGGAGGGAGAGCTTGTACCTGAATAAATCTTGGTCTTAAAGGTGCCACTGGACTCTTTTGGATGGCCAGCAAGTGCAGGAAAATGTGTGACTGCTCATTGGTCAAGGAGGGCTGCGTGGAGGACGCGCATTGCCTTGAGCAGGTAGAGGGCCAGGACGGTGGTGGGGCAGAGGCACAGGAAGAGGCCGAGTAGGCACAGGAGGCTGGGGTGGAGCTCCTCACAGGCCTCGCAGGAGTCCAGAGACATAATGAAGTCCATGTCTATGACTGAAGGTGCCAGGCTGTGAGGAGACTGCCCAGGATGAGTTTGTAGTGGTGGTGCTCAGAGAGCTTGGGGGAAGCCACCCAAAGCTCCATGCAAGACCATTTGGACCATCCCCTGGAGAAGCAAGCAGACAATATGAAACACTTCAGTAGGAGCATAGTTCCTCTCACTCCCATCATGCAGTTAACAAGCCTAGCTATCCACAAGACTGAGGGGGAACTGATTTCACCCAATGTGCAGATGCAAAGACAGAGGAGGAAATGATAATCCACCACTACATCTCCTGAGTAGCCACAAAGCAGTTCAGCAGCTGCATGAGTCAGATAATGGCAAGCTGAGGAGAGCTGAGGCTAAAATCACATGGGATTGTGGCGGTTGATAGCCTATGTTTTCCTGCTAAGTATTACATATGTGAGTGGCATCAAGTGAACACTGACTCATGGTGACTCCAGCAAGGAGCTTTCAAGGCAAGTGAGAAGCTGAGGTGGTTGTCCATTGCTTTCCTCTGCAGAGCCTTCCTTGGTGGACTCCCATCCAATACTTATGGTGACCTCAGAAAGGGGTTTTCAGGGCAAGTGAGAAGCTGAGCGAACATAAGAACATAAGAGAAGCCAATGTTGGATCAGGCCAATGGCCCATCCAGTCCAACACTCTGTCACACAGTGGCCAAAAATACCAGGTGCCATCAGGAGGTACAGCAGTGGGGCCAGGACACTAGAAGCCCTCCCACTGTTGCCCCCCCCCAAGCACCAAGAATACAGAGCATCCCTTGCCCTAGACTGAGAGTTCCTATCTATACCTTGTGGCTAATAGCCACTGATGGACTTCTGCTCCATAAGCTTATCTAATTCCCTCTTGAAGCTGTCCATACTTGTAGCTGCCACCACCTCCTGTGGCAGTGAATTCCATGTGTTAATCATTCTTTGCCATTGCCTTCCACTGCAGAACATTCCTTGGTGGTCTCCCATCCAAGGCTTATGGTGACCTCAGCAAGGGGCTTTCAAGGCAGGTGGGGCGGTTAGCCATTGCCTTCCTTTGCAGAGTCTTCCTCAGTGGTGTCCCATCCAGGTATTCTGTTTAGCTTCTGAAATCTGAAAGGATTGGTCTACACCATGACACCTTCCCTGTAGTGCCAAGGGTTACGGCTGCAAAATTTGTGGCCCATCAATTTCTTCATTAGATTATTCTACAATCTTCATCCAAGGAGATCAAGGAGTGATTAAATGGTGGAATTTGCTGCCAGAGGATGTAGTGATGGCCACAGGAATAAACAGCTTTAAAGGGATTAGATAGATTCGTACAGGATAAACCTGTCAATGGCTACTAGCCAAGATGGCCAAGGGGAACCTCCACATTCAGAGGCAATAAGCCTCTGTATCCCAGAGCCAGGAGGCAATGTCAGGGGAAGGCCTCGACCTCTGTGTTCTGTGATTGGCCCTCCAGAAGAACCGGTTGGCCACTGTGTGAGACAGGATGCTGAACTAGATGGGTCACTGGTCTGATCCAACGGGGCCCTTCTTATGTCCTTAAGGCGTCATACACTGGAATAGGTTAGCCTAAGACAGAGTGACTGTCTTAAGGTCACCTAGCAAAGTTCACGGCTTATCAGAGATTTTTGAACTTGGTTCTTTCTAGCCCACTACTACTCTAACCCTTCGGCACCGGCTGTTCCATTTGCCCACTTGCACACAGCCAAAGCAGCGAAACTTGCCTTTAGACTTGAAATAAATGTTTTAAACTGCCATATAATCCCTTGTAGAAATGCAAAATAATTGGAGCAACTATAGGCCACGCTAGAAACCACGTCTCACGGAATGGGGTTGAAGACCTTAATCATGGTTTTCTTCATTCAGACCGGCTCCATATGCTTGCCTTCAGCTTCCATGACTCCACGGTCATCTCGGCACTCAACCACATTGTGTGCTTATTAAAAGCTACAAAAAAGTTATAATTGGTTTAGAGAAAGAGATTGGGGGGGGAAAATGCAGTTTTGATCACCCACATATTCTGCCTATTGTTAAAAACTATACACAGAACTGGATTGAATCGTGTCACTATTGAAGTTCGGCCGTCGCGTAATTATATTTGGCCTACAGAAGTCAGTTTTAAAACATTGTTTTGTGCCGTTTGAAACTGTTTTATCAAAATAAACAGTTCTATTATTATTATTATTATTATTAAAATCTGCCATTATCAGAAAGCCGTGAGCAGAAGAGGGGGGAAAAAGGCAACACGATATTTTGACTTCCTCTATTATTAATTTGGTGCGGACAACTGAAAATTGTCCACTTGTTTTGTTGGGATGAGCAAATTATGCCCATTTCCATCATGATTGGGATTTGTTCTTGTCGGTCTGAGACTTTGCTGCAATGACCTGCAGTTAACTCTCATGGAACTTGAAGGAACTGAACCTAGGAGGAAAGAAAGTGTCCCCCTCCATCTCCCCAGATTCCCCGGAGGGGCTCTTCCTGTAAATTTTTCTCTTAATTTTTAAAACTGAATCTGGGCCCTTCTCAAAATACCTCATGGATATACCCAGGGCTTTTTTTGTAGGAAAAGCCCAGCAGGAACTTATTAGCATAACAGGCCACACCCAACAGCAGAAACTCATTAGCATATTAGGCCACACCCCCATGTTACCAGAAGTGTGGTCATCCAGGCACACCTACCTTTTGCTTCTTATTCTGTTTACCTTATTTGTTGTCAAAACCCAGGGCTTTTTTGGAGCAGGAACTCCTTTGCATGTTAGGACACACGCCCAAAATTTAGCCAATCCAAATGAGTTTCTGCTGTTGGGGGTATTATGCCAATGAGTTCCTCCTGGGCGTGGCCAACTCAGGAGCCAGCCGGAACTCTGTTCCTGTGCGTTCCTGCCCAAAAGTAGCCCTGGGTATACCGTTGAATTAGTGTGAGTCATATAAGAGCTGATGGACCTTCATTCTCTTTGCATCTGATGAAGTGAGCATTGTCCTGCAATGGCTTACACTGGGGGAAATGTTGTTCATCTTTAAGGCTCCAATTTTGTTCCTCTCTTTTAGTATCTTATTTCTCTTAGAAATTTATTTTAATAGACTACTGAGATTGGATTGCATTTATTTATTATCTATATTATTTTATTTATTTAATTTCTGCCCACCAAGGCAGGCTCAGGGCGGCTTACATAGGATATAAAAAAAACAACTCAAACAAATTAATCTAAAATCACAACAAAATACACATACAAACATACAAAGTGCTAGTGCTAGAATGGTTCATATATGATGGCGGGCATGAGCAGCATCCAACAATACAAACAATCGACTGCCAGCCATAGTCTGGGTTATATCCGGCTGTTTAAATGAAGTTATAATGATGTCGATGATGGTGTTATATTGGGGCCAGGGCCTCAGTTATATAGTGCGGCTCCTTGGTTGAAGGCGTGGTGGAAGAGCTCTGTCTTGCAGGACCTGAGGAACCGTAAAAGGTCCCGCAGGGGGCTGATGTCTTCCGGGAGCTCATCCCACCAGTATGGAGCCACCACTGAGAAGGCCCTGGCTCTCGTCATAGCCAGCCTGGCTTCTCTTGAGTATCTACTGCTGTTGTAACCCGCGCTGAGCCTGCTTGGGGGGGAGAGGGGGCTAAAAGTCCAATAAATAAATAAATAGAAATATCCTAACCGCCCCCCCCAGCTACCCTGAATGTGCTGGGTACAACGCTCCCTCTAAGCTGTGGAGTCTTGTGAGCAAGAATTCTGCTTTGTGAGCTACTGGCATTAAAGTTGTGAGCGAGCGATTTGGCTGCTGCATAAATCAATTTGCTCTGGAGCCATCCCTTCCTGAGCGAAGACAACAATGGGTGAGCCGGAGAGTAAAAAAAAAGTGTGCTAGTTCACACTGACTCAGCTTAGAGGGAACACTGGTAGAAACACTGCTAATAATAGCAACACGATTATGGTTCTCGCAAAGTGCAAGAAAAAATGGTTTAACCAAACAGTGCAGTGCTAGGCAGATCTAACCTCTCCAGCTCTCTACGGCTGACTTTTTATTTATTTATTTTTACTGCCAACTCACAGCTAAGTCATGGCAACCTCAGGTGGGCTTTCCAAGGCAAGAGAGGTTCAGAGGTGGTTTGCCATTGCCTGCCTGTGCATAGTGGCCCTGGGTTTCCTTGGAGGTCTCCCATCCAAATACTAACCAGGCTCGACCCTGCTCAACTTCTAATGTCTGATGAGATCGGGCTGGCCTGGGCTATGCAGGTCAGGCCCAGCTGATGTGACAGGCATTGGAATCAAGGCGCATAGAAGTGGGTGGGGGCACAAGTCTTCTACCCCACCCCCTTCCTGCACATGATCACCGCAGGATCTACATGCATAGGAACTGTATGCATCTGAGCTCATGCTCACAAGGCAGCATTTGTGTGTGCAGCAGGAGGTGGAACCACCGTCCTTGTATATACACCCTTCAACACTTACTGATGTCATTGTGTGTACTGTCACTGTAGAGGGCATCTGTGGTAAATGGAATATCAGTTAGTGCATTTGTTTGTTCATTCATTCATTCATTCATTCATTCATTCATTCATTCATTCAATTCATACCCTGCCCTGCCCGCTGAAGCAGACTCAGGGTGGCTTACATAAAAATGCATATATAAATACAATTAAAATCATTTATAGAAACAGACATAAACAAATCAATTGTCCTACTTCAGCAAAAGTGACGAAACAATACTCAGATAAAGGCTGAGGTCAGACTGGCAGTTTGAAGTGTGAGGGCATCGTGGCAAAAAGACCCAGAACAAAGTGTTCCGGGTTTTTCCAGTCACACTGCACCGACTGATGCGGGAACATACCGGGGAGGAGGCGCAAGGGAGCGTTCGCACTGTTAGCCCGCTCCTGATGGAGGCGTGGCTGTAAGCAGCTTTTTGTAATGTAATCCAGTTATATGTGCTCATGCACTCATGCGCATAAGCACTCATGCACATAAGAGCTTCCCTTACCGGATCAGCTTGTTCGCGTTCACACGTCCCTGAAGCGGTATGAATGCACTCTCCAGGGTTTGCTACCACTTTTACCTGGTATTTTTTTAAACTCTGGAGGGAAGCGTTACAAGACGGGTTGAGTACAGCTGGGGGACGCCTGACAGATGTGCCTGTGTGAACCAGCCCCTTTAATCTGTTTGTGAAACATCTCTGAAACGTGCCTATTTTGGGCCAAACTGCCAGTCTGAACTCAGCCTAAGTGCGAGAGTTAGTAGTCACCCTGTCATAGACAGGGTCGCTTGGTTGCCTGGCACTGAAATCCAGTTCAATTCAAATCAATACAGTTGGTAACTTTAAGATCATCAGACGTATTTAGGGTTTTGCTTTTGCTTGACTCCTGGTGGGTACCCCCCCCCAAACATACCCTCACTGCTTGCCCTTATTTCTGTTTTGTTTTGCCCTGATAAGAAATAAGCCCACAAATCTTCATTTTCACAGCATTTTTCTATCTCTTCATGCTGAGTTTTCCCTAGGAGAGGGGGAAAAAATGATGTTATTTGTTCAATTGTGTATAAGTGGGATAAAGTAGTGTAAAAGAATGAAACCAATAAATAAATAATAAAAAAAATAAGCGAAGCCATGTTGGATCAGACCAATGGCCCATCCACTCCAGCACTCTGTGCCACACAGTGCCCAAAACCCAGGTGCCATCAGGAGGTCCACCAGTAGGGCCAGAAACTCCAGAAGCCTTCCCACTGTGCCCCCCCAAGCACCAAGAATACAGATCCTCACTCCTCCAGTCATGGTGTTCCATCTAGACCTTGTGGCTAATAGCCACTGATGGACCTCTGCCCCATATGTACATCCAATCCCCTCTTGAATTCATCTATGCTTGTAGTCGCCACTACTTCTTGTGGCATTGAATTCCATGTATCCATTACTCTTTCGGTGAAGTACTTCCTTTTCTCTGTTCTAAACCTTCTGCTCGTTAATTTCATGGCGCGCCCGCGGGTTCTTGCATTGTGAGAAAGGGAGAAAAGCACTTCTTTCTTTACCTTCTCTATCCCATGTATAATTTTATAAACCTCTGTCATGTCACCCCTGATGATGAGAGCTATGGAAATGAGGTGAGACAAAACCAAGGGCAGAGGCATCGTACATAATCAAAGTGACAGAAATGGCCACATCTCTACTACTTTCCGTGATCAACGTGCACTCATGAATGAGATGGCATGCTTGGTATCATGAGCACCCAGTGGTCTAAATTGTCCTAGGGAGGAGATTTGGTATACTTCGTGGGAGTTTCTATTTGGAATGGAAGTGTGGCAGAATTCTGCTTTCTACAGCCCATTCTGCATGAAGAAGAAGAAGAAGAAGAAGAAGAAGAAGAAGAAGAAGAAGAAGAAGAAGAAGAAGAAGAAGAAGAAGAAGAAGAAGAAGAAGAAGAAGAAGAAGAAGAAGGAAGAAGAAGAGGAGGAGGAGGAGGAGGAGGAGGAGGAGGAGGAGATTGGATTTATACCCCGCCCTTCACTACCCAAAGGTGTCTCAGAGTGGCTTACAAACTCCTTCCCCTTCCCCTCCCCACAACAGACACCCTGTGAGGTAAGCGGGGCTGAGAGAGCTCTTGACAGAAACGGCTCTTTTTCAAGAACAGCTCTTATCAGAACTACGGCTTGCCCAAGGTCATCCAGCCAGGTGCAAGTGGAGGAGTGGGGAATCAAACCTGGCTCTCCCAGATTAGAGTCCGCGCACTTAACCACTACCCCAAACTGGCTGCCTCTAGCATTTGCCCTGTTGTTTTACCAAACCCACGCTGGAACAGAAATCCCCCTCTGCATTGCATGCCACTTTCACTGTGATTGATGGTCGGATTTTATGGCAGTGTCCAGACTGCATGCCGCTTTCACTTCCTTTGATATCTCTGCCTTATGGCAACTGTCTGCATAGATTTATGGCTGTTTTATGGCCATTCAGGGGTGACTCTGCAGTCACTATGGGCGTTGGCCCGGGGTATGTGAATGTGGTCTTGAGCCACATCTTTTTCTGTTCCAGTGTGGGTTTGGTAAAACAATGGAGCAAATGCTAAATGCAGAATGGACCTACGTGACAGGAGAATTAAGGTGCTCAGCTTACCATGCAGTCCATGTGAAAAAGGTCACAAAGTGAATGTTTATCTCTTCTACTGGGTAGGACTCCGGGATAGATGAGTATCTCTCAGTTTGTTCATAATTAGAACCATTTGAGATCACACGTGAAACATACGAAGCTGCCTTATATTAAACCGGACCACTGTTCTGTCGAAGTCACTGTTTTCTACTCAGAGGGCAGTGTCTCTCAGGGGTCTCAGATGGTCATTCACATCTGTTCCGTGAATGTGTGTGAAGCTCTGGCAAGTCACAGCTGAGTTATGGCAACCTCAGCAAGGTGGTCTACCATTGTCTTTCTCTGCAGGGTCTTCCTTGGAGGTCTACCTTCCAAGTACCCAGGGCCGTAGCTAGCACAGGGTGTATGGGGGCAATGCCCCCTCCTGAACTTCTTCACCCAAAGAGTGATTAACACGTGGAATTCACTGCCACAGGAGGTGGTGGCAGCTACAAGCATGGAGAGTTTCAAGAGGGAATTAGATAAACATATGGAGCAGAAGTCCATCAGTGGCTATTAGCCACAGGGTATAGATGGGAATTCTCAGTCTGGGACAGGTGATGCACTCTATTCTTGGTGCTTGGGGGAGGCAGCAGTGGGAGGGCTTCTAGTGTCCTGGCCCCACTGCTGGACCTCCTGATGGCACCTGGTATTTTTAGCTGCTGTGTGACAGAGTGTTGGACTAGATGGGCCATTGGCCTGATTCAACGTTGGCTTCTCTTATGTTCTTAGCTTCCAAATCCCCCCACCGAATCTTATAGCTGTGGGCTCAGCACCAGCATGGATGGCAAGCGCTGCAGAGCCCACGGGGAGTGGAGCACCAAGGCAGGCAGGCTGTGGTGTATAGGCGTCTAGGCACCAAAGCAGCACCATGGCCACAAACACAGAGGTGCCGCTGGCCAAGGTTCTGGAGGGCTTGGCCCTACCGGCCAAGGTGCATGAGACTGAAAAGCCCGCTTCTCCTTGGGGTGTGCCTCATCCACCAGTTTGGTGTAGTGGTTAAGTGCACGGACTCTAATCTGGGAGAACCGGGTTTGATTCCCCACCCTTCCACATGCAGCTTCTGGTGTGAACTTGGGCCAGTCACGAGTTCTCTCAGAGCTGTTCTCTCAGGGGCAGTCCTCGAGAGAGCTCTCTCAGCCCCACCTACCTCACAGGGTGTCTGTTGTGGGGAGGGGAAGGGAAAGGAGTTCGTAAGCCGCTCCGAGACTCCGTCGGGTAGTGAAGGGCAGGGTATAAATCCAATCTTCTTCTCTTCTTCTTCTTTTACCTCCAACCTCCAGGAGCCTGAGCAGTTATATGATTACCTGCTGCTGGCCCAGGTGCACCAGCCATCTCCAAGGAGCCTGTTTGTGGGCTCTGGGCTCACTTGGGGATGGGCATCCTCCTGGAAGAGGGAGTGGAAAGGGAGGACAATTGTGGGCTCTCCTCCGCTTCATTACCCACCCCCATGGGGCTGCTAACTTCTCAAATTGGTGCTCTGTCCAGCAGTCCTCCTACACACGCCAGAGAAGAATCAGATAGACTTTTCAAGGTGTAGGAAAGACATTCATGGGGCAGGAATGACAGATAAAAAGAGGCCTTGGTTTCAGCCAAGGGGCAGGAATGACAGATAAAAAGAGGCCTTGGTTTCAGCCTAAACAACTGATGCCAGCAACTGAACCGGGGGACCTTCTGCATGCCGAGCGGATGCTCTACCACTGAGCCACGGCCTCTCATTTGACACATTTGTAAGCTGTGCTTGATTTTGTTTGCGGAAGGTTATGCAAGACCCCTGCCCCCTTCCTCAGATCCCCCCACCAGATCTCCTCGAGTCTGTGCCGCTAAGACTTACGAACTAAATAAAGGTTTGCACATATGCATATGAGATTTATTGGCCTGTGACAAGTCAGCTGAGATACAGCATCTGGTTGCTCAATGAGGTCTTTTGAGTTCTACCCAATTTTCCAGCTGGCTTGACGAGAAAATATAAATCTAAAGTTGATAAATACCAACCACTGTTTGTACGTTGGAGAAATTAATTTCCCAGAGTCTTTTATAGGCATCCTTGTAGCAATCATGCTCACAGACATGGAGAAAGCCTCGTCTTGGTTCATCGGGGGGGGGGGAGAGGGGGGCTAGCGATATACAGCTTTTCTCGATCTCCTCCGAAAGTTTTCATTCAAGGGATATGCAAATGTGAGGTTGTTAAAGTAACTGCTTGCAGAAATGCGTAATCAGGAGGAAAAGATGTTCAGTCTTGTGCCCTAGATAAATTCCAGTTCAGATAAACATCGCTCATCTTACCTTGATGGCTTTGTTGCTTGATATAGAGAGAGATTCCGCCATTTAATATTGCTCCGATCCAGTGTCACCGGACTCTAATTTTGTTCTGTTGCTCTGAAGTAACAGAACAAAGTTAGAGTCCGGTGACAATGGATCTGAGCAATATTAAATGACGGAATCTCTCTCTATAGTTTAATATTGCTTGTGAGGTGGGGCTCTTTTGTAGCAGGAACTCCTTCGCATATTAGGCAACACAACCCTAATGTAGCTAATCCTCCAAGGGCTTACAGCAGCCCCTGTAAGAAGAGCTCTGTGCACGCTTGGAGGATTGGCTGCCTTAAGGGTGTGTCGCCTAACATGCAAAGGAGTTCCTGCTACAAAAAGAGCCCTGCTTGTGAGATATGCTCCTTACCCATCTGAACCTTTCCAACAATGAGCAGATCCTCACTCTACTTATGGTTTTTCCACATTCTCATTTTCCTTGCTTGTGAGTTCTTGTTTCTTCAGTTCCCCTCCCCAGTCCTGTGTGTGTTTTCCTCCCTCTAGTGGTCGATTCAATATCACATCAGTGCATATCTGGCATAAAAAAAACCCTGCAGTTTAAAACTGGACAGATTTGTGGAGGATAGGTCTATAAGTGGCTAGTAGCCATGGTGACGAAAGGGAACCTCAATGTTCAGAGGCAGTCAACCTCTAAAGCGCAGTGCCGGGGGCAACATGAGAGGAAGGCCTCGGCCTCTATGCCCTGTTATGGGACCTCCAGAGGAACCATGTGAGAAAGGATGCTGGACTAGATGGACCACTGGTCTGATCCAGTAGCACTCCTCTTGTGTTCTTACAAATAGAAAAAGAACACATGGTCTAGGCATAGGCCGAGCAAGATGAAGGCACTGAGAAAAGCCTTGCACAGGATCTAGACTCTCTGCCCAAAGGTCCAGAGAATCCAGATGCTGCCAACAAGCACTGGGTTCCTGTTTCTTGCACCCCCCTCCAGGAGTGAGAGCCAACCCCTCATGCTTTGTAAGAGCACTGAAAATCAGTGTTCTGCCACCAGGAACTATTTTAATATCGTTCCCAACCAGACAGGAGAATAGGTCCCCTCCTCCTTCCTGGTTCTTGGAACTTAGCAACTTATCAGCTCTGGGGTAGAGCTGCACATGATTTAACACACACTAGTAGCTTTCAGACGAGCAGCTAAGGCTCTGGAATTTAGCCTTAGAGTTCAGGTACAACATTGATCCAAACCAGATCAGGTTAATCTATATAAGATCTTTATTAAATGCAGCAACTATAAGACATGAGACTTACTCAGGGTGAAAATAATAAACAGTCCTAGAGCTTTATAGCGCTCTAACTAAAACATACAAAAAGCATTATAGTTACCAATCCTTGGTGCAGATAACAGTTCAAGCAAAGTCCCTTCTCCAAGGGATTTTAAAGATGAAATCCATGCTTGCAATGGGCAATCACAGCCAGCGTGTTGCCCCCCTTGCAAAATTCAGTCTTGCCAGAGTGTAATCCAAACAGAGACTAACTCTTAGAAAGGGTCCCTCTTTCCAAGAGAGTTCTGGGTGTCTTTTGATAGGCCAAAGACAACTCTCCTCCTCCCTCTGTCATAATTAAGCATGGCCAGTACCCAATTATGCCAGAGCAGAAAGGCGTGTCTACTTTGTAAGTGCCCACCATAGCTTATGTGTGATGGGTCATGTAGGCTAGGCTTTGAAGTATGGGACAGAGACTGAATGTCTACGCTGTCCCTGTGAGGTGTCAAAGTGTCCTTTGAAATGTAGAACCAGGCTTGCCATTTGGGCTTGCCATCTGGTCAGGTGTGAAAGTCATAGGGATCTGTTCCCAGCTCAACCATTTGAGTTTAATCCATGAATCAGAGAAATATTTTTTTCTATACAAGCCTATCAGAAGTCCAAACTGGACATGATGGTAGGAGATCAATCAATAGTTCTCCTGACCACGTGAGACAGGATGCTGGACTTGATGAACCATGGTCTGATCCAGCAACACTCTTCTTACATCCTTGTGTTCTTATGGTAATAGATTCATCACGGACAAAAAGGAAATAGTTCTCTACCCAACAAATCATTTAATTGTGGACTTTGCACCCATTGGATGTAGCCATGGTCACAAGTGTAGATGTCTTTAAAAGGGGATTAGTCAAATCCATGGAGGTTAGATCCATCCAGCCATGATGACTGAGGGGGACCTCCACATCCAGAAGTACTAAACCTCTGAACACCTGTTGTAGAAGGAGACATTGAGAGGGAGGCTTATCCTCTATGCCCTGTTTGTTGGCCCTCAAGGGCAACTGATTGGCCACTGTTCAAAACAGGCTACTGAGTTAGGTGGGCCACTGGTTGGGTGACAACACAGTATTTCTTATGGATCAATGGACATATTCTAATGAAGGGCAGAACACCCATGGTGAGGAATCCTAGGCAGGTCTTTCCCCACCACAGCATTGTCTCAAGGAGCTGCTTTTTACTTCCTTCCCCATAGAAGCGAATGGTTGTCAGCCATTCTTACGGGATGCAAACTAAAGGTACACACACAAATGGGAGAAAGGCTGAACTCCCAGATGACCCACAAATTTGCCCTCTACGTAATCAGACCATTGATCCATCAAACTCAGTACTGTCTACTATCCAGGGGCTCTGGTAGAAGTCCTTCACACCACCTTCTCCCAAATAATTTAAACTGGAGATGTCTGGGACTGAACTTGAGACCTTCTGCATGCCAAGGAAATACTCTGCCACCGAGCTACAGGGCCCCCTCCCCCCAGTCTTCAGAGCTAAGAAACAGGCTTCCTTTCCTCTCAGCCTTAAGTCTGGGGCAGGTGATGCACTCTATTCTTGGTGCTGGGGAGGGCAGCAGTGGGAGGGGCTTCTAGTGTCCTGGCCCCGCTGCTGGACCTCCTGGTGGCCCCTGGTATTTTTGGCCACTGTGTGACAGAGTGTTGGACTGGATGGGCCATTGGCCTGATCCAACATTGGCTTCTCTTATGTTCTCTTATGTTCTTAAGCCCACAGAGCTCAATGGGACTCTTTTGATAGTATGCGAATATTCCTTGTTTCATTCTTTTTTTATTGTTCATTTACTTGTATGCGTGCGTATTGTCAATGGTTGCAGTTCCCTACTTCCTGCCGGTGCTTTTGTAGAGTCCTTTGCATTGTGTGCATGCTATACAGTTTTCATAAGCAATTGATACGCATAGTCACTTCCATGTATAATATTCATCGATGCACAAATAACACAATGCACGCAACGTATGGGAAAATACAGGGCGAGGAAACAGAAAATGGTGTGGAAATAAAGAATCATGGTTTCAGCTTGCACAAAAGGGAAGCAAGAACAAAATGGGGATTCTGGAGTCAAAACAACAATGAAAAATTCACAAGCATCCCCCGAGCCACAAAGAACTGAAGTGTTCCTCCTCCACATAACCATACTGTTTTGCTTGCACAGCCTTCTCCTGGGTCCTGACTTTTAGGACTAGTTCTTTCTGAAGTAGTCAACTGCTCCTGGCCTGTTCCACTGCAGAGTGCATTATGGGATTGAATGCTCATCATTTGTTTAAGAAATCACCACACAACAAAACTGGCATGGTAAGGAGAAGTTAGGCCAGAAACCCTCTCAACATGTGTGGAAGAGATCATGGAAGAAGCCAGCAGAGTAAATCATTTTGTACTTTCCCTTTTCCCAAGTAGCTTCTTAAGAACATAAGAACATAGGAGAAGCCAATGTTGGATCAGGTCAATGGCCCATCCAGTCCAACACTCTGTCACACAGTGCCCAAAGAAACCAGGTGCCATCAGGAGGTCCACCAAGTGCCATCAGGAGGTTCACCAGGGCACTAGAAGCCCTCCCACTGTTGACCCCCCCCCCCAAGCACCAAGAATACAGTGCATCACTTGCCCCAGAGTCCCTATCCATACCTTGTGGCTAATAGCCACTGATGGACCTCTCCTCCGTATGTTTATCTAATTCCTTCTTAAAGCCACCCGTGTTTGTAGCTGCCACCACCTCCTGTGGCAGTGAATTCCATGTTTCTGCTCTGAAAATCCTCTCTGAGGAACAGGAAAACACTCTAGGAATCATGAGAAACTCTATCTTTTTCCAATAGAGTATCTAGTGATTCCTAGAGCTACTGCCACCACTTCCAAGTTTTCTGCAAAAGTGACATCACATTCACAATGCTGGCCACCCACTTCGTATTACCAACCCCAGCCCTTCTGCCACCGTTGGCCTTCTGCTGTTGGTAGTAGAAGAAACAAGAGTCCAGAAGCACTTTAAAGGCTATCAAGATTTGTGACAGTAGAGGACCTTTCAGATACAGCTAGAATGTGATTCCATCCAACTTTCTATCTTGGAGAGTGGAGCAATTAAAGATGTCAAATGACATTAGCAGGCAAATGACAATAGCAGGTGAATGACAATAGCAGGTGTGATTGGGTTAGGTATGATATGAAGAGGGAGAGTAGGTGTGGAGAAATCAGCACTGGTAACAAGACAGAAAACCTAGGTCTCAGTCCAGTCCAGAGGGTTTATCATCAGCTGCAATTCAGCAGTCTCTCTGCTGCTCTTAGGTCAGCAACCAAATATCCTGGAAGGTTAAAATGCCACAGAAGTGACATCACTTCTGGATTTTTTCACCTGGAAGTGATATTGTGCATTACACAATGTCTTTCTTTTACCCCGTGTCCTCACACCACACCACCAAGCACAGGCGAGGGGGGAGGGCACAGGGATAGCACGACCAGGAGGCTATCTTCTATAAGTGAGCAACTAGCAAGCATAGAGAGGGTTGAATGTGACATTCTTCTTCAGAGTTGAATATGACATACTGTTGTGAGAGTGAAAAACGAGAGAAAACTGGGAAACAGCTGTTCCCAAAATATACTCTGCCCCTTTGAGAGCCTTCTGTATAGTTCAGCATCACGTAGGCATGATTTCATTCCCGTACATAGCCTGGTGGCAGCGTGCACATGCCATAGACGGGACAGCAGTGCCTCTCGCTGTACAAAATGCCTCCCTGTCCCCTGCCTTTGCTCAGGCAGAGCAAATCCTTGCTTCGCTTTCTCCCGTCTGTGTTTCCACCCCAATGAGGGAAATCAGACACGATAGAAATCTGCCATTGAGAGTTCGGAGGCTGAACGAGGTTACGGCAAGACCTGTTCTCTGTGACCCCTCTCTCTCTCTCTCTTTTTAAAATCACCAAAGCAATCAGCTTCTCTTTACCCCGGGTAGATATTTTACGGCTGACATACTTAACCTCTCGACCTCCCCATTCCCACAAAATCAACTTCTCACATTAGAATATGGAATTGCAATAAATATGGGAGCTAATTGGCTTGAAAGAATGCATTAGGAGCGGAGTGCTGGGTCATTAATCGGTGCCTGAGATTATTATTTTTTTTCTTTCAGAAATGCAAAGTGTACTTGCCTGCTTCTCATAACGGCGCATGAATAATAAATAGACGGAGTCTGTGCTCTGGCACGGCGCCAAGCAGAGGGGGACCCATCGTGCCCCTCCCCCGACCAACTTTTAATGAATGTGCCAGCCTCTTAAAAGCTTCTCCTAAACAATGGAAGTCTTATTGCTTCGAGATAACGTCTGGGATGTTGACACCATGTTGATTACGTGGGAATTAGTCCGTCTGAAAGCTCATTTTAAAGATTATTTTCATACCTTTCGTGTAAAATCCATGTGTTCTTACATTCGGGAAAACTTTAGTGGGTATCACTCTGATGCTAACATTTCCCTTTTTCTCTTGGGCAAATTGAACCTGTGTGTCTTTATTTTGAGTAAGCCATTTCCTGCTTCCTTGAAACGACATTTTCTCTGTTAAATGAATGTAATTTTAAACAGGTTTTCTTTCTTTTTTTGCCCTGGTTATGTATCCATGGAGAGTATAAATGGTATGTGATTTTAAAATGGTGGTGGTGTGTGAGGGGGAGAGATATAAACAGAGCAAAGGAGACCCATCCTGGTGGAACCAGCTGTCAGACGGTATGTGGGCCCTGCAGGACTTATCGAAGTTCTGCGGGGCCTGCAAAGCATAGTTCTTCCATTAGTTGCTGTAGATTTTCCAGGTTGTATGGCCGTCGTCTTGGCATTGTAGGACCTGTTGTTTCACCAGTAGCTGTGACTGGCATCTTCAGAGGTATAACACAGAAAGATGGAGTACTCTCTGTGTCAAGGTGAGAAGAAAAATGGTAGGTTGGTAGGTAATTTATACCTACTCAGGAAGGTGGGGTAGGGCTGAGCCATTATCTTGTAGGAGTTCCCCAGGCTATGAACATGCTAATGGAGGAGCTTTCCTGAGGAGGTTCTTTTGTATACGGATTGTTTCCTGAGGAGGTTTCCTGTTTCCTGAGGAGGTTCTTTTGTATGTGGATTGGCTGCTGAGATTCTAATCTTATCTGTGGTGCTATTGTCAGATGTAGAGTCTTCCTTCCTGTTGAAACTGTGTTTATGTTTATGAATTTCAACGGCTTCCCTGTGTAATCTGACATGGTAATTGGAAGTGTTGTCCAGCCTTCAGTGTCTTGGAACAAAATACTGGGTCCTGTTTGAGTTAGGCTATGTTCAGCCACTGCTGATTTTTCAGGTTGGCCATGTCTACAGTGTCTTTCATGTTCTTTTATTCTTGTCTGAATGCTACTCTGTGTGGTCCCGATGTAAACTTCAATTTAGCTTTTTATCGGTTGGGTCTGTTTCTGTGGGCTGCCTTTTAGGGTTTTTTTGTAATATGTTTTTAATTGCTATCTGTTAATATTTTCGCTGCTGTTAGCCGCCTCGAGAACACTTGGCGGTGAGAGGCAGCAACTGATCCCCAGGTGACAGAGGTCAGTTCCCCCGAGCAAAATGGGTGTTTGGAAGAGGGACTCCATGGGTGTAGCATGGGTGGGAATACATAATGATTTTTTTAAAAATTCAGATTATCAGGGCTTTTTTGTAGAAAAAGCCCAGCAGGAACTCATTAGCATAATAGGCCACACCCCGACAGCAGAAACTTATTCGCATATTAAGCCACACCCCATGTTACCGGAAGTGTGGTCATCCAGCCACACCCACCTTTTGCTTCTTATTCTGTTTACCTTGTTTGTTGTCAAAACCCCAGGGCTTTTTTTGGAGCAGGAACTCCTTTGCAGTTTAGGCCACACACCCCAAATGTAGCCAGTCCTAATGCGTTTCTGCTGTTGGGTGTGGCCTATTATGCTAATGAGTTCTTGCTGGGCGTGGCCAACTTGGGAGCCAGCCGAAACTCTGTTCCTGTGCGTTCCTGCCCCAAAAAAGGTCCTGCAGATTATTCATATACTTATATTTTTCTGGCTTTATGAATTTTTATAGTAAGATTTTCTTAGGATTTAGTAAAAGATTTTCTTAGGATTTAATAAAAGCCTCTTCTTTGTAGGTTAGAGTGTCTTTTTAGTTGATGCTGGCAGATAAGAAACAACATTCTTTTTTTCCCTCTTTCAAGTTGTTCGGATGAAATAACTATCTAGCTGTCTGGCATTTTTAACAGGCCTTTGGTGTAGTATTGCTGGTACAGCAGAAGATAGGTTTTTCAATAGACGTATTTGCTTGAAGTATGGAGTTCATGGTTTTAGTTGTTTGGGGTAGCAACTCTGCAGTACCTGGGTCAACAAGGGCTTTAGTTTTGTATCAGAAAACAACACCTTTTGTTTGGGTATGATTACAGGGCTCTTTTTGTAGCAGGAACTCCTTTGCATATTAGGCGACACACCCCCTAATGTAGCCAATCCTCCAAGAGCTGACAGTAGCCCCTGTAAGAAGAGCTCTGTAAGCTCTTGGAGGATTGGCTGCATTAGGGGTGTGTCACCTAATATGCAAAGGAGTTCCTGCTACAAAAAGATTCTGAAGAATCCTTGGTATTACTAATAAGATTAGGTTAAATTAACATTAAGGATATCATGTAGTCACACCTTTTCCTGGAACTGACCAATGAACGAATGACTAATCAATTGACGCTCTGTCATTCTGTGACCAATTATGATTTCTGGATATTATCTTTTTTTGTCTATGTCATTTTGGGTGTAAAACTTCATGTACACCCTTATATTGTCCAGAAAGCAGTCGATTTTGGATAGGCCGGTTTGGCCTAACTGTTTTCAGTTATTTAATTGCAATTAGATATCCAAAGAACTTTCCTCCTCATTGGCTTCCTTTTTGGCTTGGGAATATATTCGTACAACAAAGCCACTAACACCCCCCCCCCCATGCAGTCCCTCCTCTCCCGACTCTACCCCTCAAATCTCCAGGAATTTCCCAACCTGGACCTGGCAACCCTAACTATAGACATGTACTTGGGAGTAAATACCACAGGATTCAGTGAGCAAACATGCATAGGATTTGACTTTTATTGCTTTTTATTCAAGCCGGACTCACAGGCGCCAGTCAGATGTGTTAGGAAACCATGGTTTTATGGAGCTAACTATGGTTAGTACGCTCATCTGGACATGGGTCTGTAGTAGAGGCTTATAAGCAGAGGCTCTGGATAGCTTGGAGGATCTGATTGTTCCGGCCTAGGGTTTCCAGCCTCCGGGTGGGGCCTGGAGATCTCCCACTTTTACCACTGACCTCCAGCTGACAGAGATCAGTTCCCCTGAAGAAAATGACTGCTCTGAAGGGCCTGGAGATCTCCCACTTTTACCACTGACCTCCAGCTGACAGAGATCAGTTCCCCTGAAGAAAATGACTGCTCTGAAGGGCCTGGAGATCTCCCACTTTTACCACTGACCTCCAGCTGACAGAGATCAGTTCCCCTGAAGAAAATGACTGCTCTGAAGGGCCTGGAGATCTCCCACTTTTACCACTGACCTCCAGCTGACAGAGATCAACTCCCCTGGAGAAAATGGCTGCTCTGAAGGGGGGACTCGATGGCCCTGTACCGTGCCGAGGCCCCTCCCCTCCCCAAAACCCGCCCTCTCCCAGATCAACCCCCAAAGCCTCCAGGGATTTTCCAAGCCAGACTCGGCAACCCTATTCTGGCCATTAGGCCTGAGGAGGGGGAGTGGCCACATGGGCCAAGGAGAGGATCCCCCCCAGGCATTTCAAGGGTACCATTCAGGCATTGTATAGACTGACATCAGCTAGCTGGGATGGGATTGGTTGGCATTTATGGCAGCCATAGAAGGGGATGGCGTCCCATTGGGGCTGTGGCTGAAAAGGCAGGGAGGTAGATCCATCTCTTGGGGCAGGCCTTAAAAGAGGTGGCCAAGAGGAGCCTGGGCTGAACTAGGGACCCTTTAGCTTGGGGAAACAATGGCCGAGGGGTGACATGATTGAGGTTTACAAGATTATGCATGGGATAGAGCAGGTAGAGAAAGAAGTACTTTTCTCCCTTTCTCACAATACAAGAACTTGAGGGCGCTCAATGAAATTGCTGAGCAGTCAGGTTAGAACGGATAAAAGGGAGTCCTTCTTCACCCAAAGAATGATGAACACATGGAGTTCACTGCCACAGGAGGTGGTGGCAGCTACAAGCATGGACAGTTTCAAGAGGGAATTAGATAAACATATGGAGCAGAAGTCCATCAGTGGCTATTAGCCACAGGGTATAGATGGGAACTCTCAGTCTGGGGCAGGTGATGCACTCTATTCTTGGTGTTGGAGGGGGCAGCAGTGGGAGGGCTTCTAGTGTCCTGGCCCCACTGCTGGACCTCCTGATGGCACCTGGTATTTTTGGCCACTGCGTGACAGAGAGTTGGACTGGATGGGCCATTAGCCTGATCCAGCAGTGGCTTCTCTCATGTTCTTCGGGTGGGGCTGTGCTCAGGATGAGGTAGGCCAGTGGGCCAGTGACTTGGCTTCCTGGACAGAGTGAAGTTAACTCCTTGGTCCAAAGGGGATGAGAGGCAATCTGGCAAAAAAAATGAATAGGACAGTCTCTTGAGCTGTGCTTTCTAGGGTTGCCAACCTCCCAATGGGGCCTGGAGATCTCCCAGAATTGCAACTGATTCCAAACTACAGATATTAGTTCCCCTGGAGAAAATGGCTGCTTTGGAAAGTGAACTCTATGGCATTATACTGTACTGAGGTCCCTTTCCCTTACCAAACCCTGCTCTCCCCAGGTTCCATGCCCAAGTCTCCAGGAATTTCCCAACTCTGGGCAGGTAACCCTACTTATTCCTCCTGACATCTAGACCATGGACGGACAACTATCCTCCAATCTGTGACCTCCACTCTTTTTTGTTATGGGACATCAAATCAGGATCTATTGGTTCATTAACCACCATTAATGATGGGTGTGGTTTTGTATGATGCACACATATGGATATCTTGGGTTATTGTATTTGATTTTGGTGTCCCCCCCCCGGTGCCTCCCTCTCTTTGGGGCAACCCCCCCCAAGACAATTAAATTAGCATTTGTTAAGGAAGTGGTAGATGTGAATTGTCACCACTAAGGATGAGCACAAACTGGCTCACCAACAGAAGTTTGTCATGAATTTTGGCCGATTTGTGGTTTGCGAAGCAATGTTTGCGAACTAAAGGACTGTTGTGAACTTTCATGAATTTTGATGCAGTTTGTAGAGGTTCATGGAGAGCAGAAAGCAGGGGTTTAATGGCTTCAAGCCATTTAAACCCTGCTTTCTGCTCTTCGGGAAAAACAACTGTATGGTTTAAAAAGCTGGGAGCCATTTAAACCACTGCTTTCTGAACTCTGCAAAAAGCCACGGGGAGCAGAAAGCACAGTTCATGAACCCATCAACCTCCCAATTCATATAGGTTCATGGTTCGATTCCAGGTTCAGCCACAAACCAAACCATAAAAATGTGATTCATGTCCATCCCTAGCTCATCACCAAGCCAAATCCTCATTTCACAAACTAACCATGGTTGAACTAAACCAGGGCTTTGTATTACGTCTGATCTCCATGTCAACAAGTCCCTGATTCTCTTACTTCCTTTTGAAAGCTGTTCCTTGTACCAACTAATGAAACAATCAAAGTCTCTTGCATACCATGAGCACCATATAAAACGAATAAATAGCAGTAATAGAAGTGTCGCCTTATGACTCAAAATGAAAAGGCAACGGATTGATGGGTTACCTTCAGAAAGAAGTATGTTCTTATTACCTGCACTTGTATTGAGCTCAATGTCGACACCCGATGATGTATAACAATGATTAATAAGCCATATTAACATCATTCTGCTGGGTTCCTTTAAAATTCAGTCTTCGGAAGTTTAAGACTTTTCTTTCTGTGCTTTCCAGACTGCCATGAATAACCACTGACACTTGGTTAAGTAACATGGCCTCCATCTATCCCTAATTCATCTTTACTAGGTTGCTTTAAAAAAAAAAAAAAGTACAGTAGTCTAATCATATCAGAGATCATATTTCAGAGAATATTTGGCAGAACATCTAGATTCAAGTCCAGGCATACTTTAGAGGAGTTCTGATGTGGATGGCCTGAGCTAGCCTAGTCTCACTGGATCTCAGAAGCTAAGCAGGGTCAGCCATGGCTAGTATGTGGATGGGAGACCTCCAAAGAACACCAGGGTTGGTACAGAGGGTCAGGCCATGGCCGATCACCTCTGAAGGTCTCTTGCCTTGAAAATTCTACAGGGTCATGATAAGATGACAGCAAGCAAACAAACAAAAAAAGATCACCTTACAGACCAACAAGATATTCTGGAGTATGAGTTTTTGAGAATCAAAGCTCCCTTCCTCATAAACAAGCTTTGAGTCCCAAAAGTTTATACCCTCAAAATATGGATAAACATATGAGTACCTGCACACTTTCCCCAATATGGCAGATAGTAGCTCTTCCCTTGCTTTGTGGTATGGTCCCAGCTCATAAGGACATAAGAAGAGCCCTGCTGGATCAAATCAATAGTCCATCTGTTCTAGCATCCTGTCTCACACGGTGGGCAACCAGTTCCTATGGAGGGCCAACAACAGGGCAGAGAGGCCTTCCTCTCATGTTATGTCTTGGTGCTGGGATTCAGAGGTTGACTGCCTCTGAACATGGAGGTTCCCTTAAGTCTGGCTGGGAGTATAGGTCTATCATTGGATGCTGGGCTAGAGGGACCACTGATCTGATCCAGCAGGGCTCTTCTTATGTTCTTCTGAATCAGTTCACATATTAAGAACATAAGAACCTAAGAGAAGCCAATGTTGGACCAGGCCAATAGCCCATCCAGTCCAACACTCTTGTTAGCCGAACTGCTTATCTACGCAGTGGCCGGACTAACTTATTTGAGTTACTGGTCTGTGTATACAGAGAAAGCAACTTCGCCCTGAGAACCCGTTTCCCCAAAGAGAACACTTGACAAGGTTTCTTAAGTAAAATCAAAGATTCTCTTTACTGAATAATATCTTTTTAGTATACAGGCAAACAAAACTGATGCATTCACACACACATACAAGTTCCTTTAGATACAGAAGTAATGGAAAACAATATTGGGGTTTTAAACTAAGGATTTTTAGGAAGGGAATACACGTAATACTTATCTGATCCTGTAGCTCGACCTCCACAGTGAAGAATATAAGGATAGGAATTCTTACTAAGGAAAACTTTCACTACACACTGCTGGAACCTGCCAACAAGTGTGGGCCTCTTGGCTGCAGTCCAAGAAAGCATGTGGAAGTTATCTATAGTAGACTCTTAGGTTACTTAGCTAGCTGGTGAAGACAGATGGGCCAAGGCAAGGTGGCAAGGAAGCCCAGAACAAAGGTTGCACCTTGTTTTATCAGCTAGTATTGGGGGCTGGCTTGGGGTCTTCTCTAGTCCGTCCCATCCCTATACCATTGGCTATAGGATTTGGGGTACCCTCCTACTAAGGTGGGGCAATATTGATAATCTACAGCTGTACTAAGGGGAACCTTCTGGTCCAAGGTGAGAAGATGGGTTGTCATGGAAACCTTAGATGTGCAGATGACTCTGGCTTGGTCCAAGTGACAAAACAGGAAACAGTCTTAACACATGCAAATGTCAGGCATCCTGTGGGTTACATGTGGAATTCAGATTCCTCAATGGTGGACAGGTGGTCATTTATAACATCCTTCTGGCAGACCATAATGGAGATGCTTTCTTGTTCCCAATGTCTTATGGGTAGAGGTATGCAAGGTGTGTGTGTGTGACTTCATTTGCATGAAAGTATAGGCTGTGTGGAGCTGCGGTGGCTCAAGTGGTTAAGATGCTGAACTGCAGGCTGTGGAAGGTCAGTAGTTCAGCAGTTCGAGACCCGGGTGCCGCATGATGGGGTGAGCTCCCGTCTCTAGTTCCAGCTCCTGCCAACCTAGCAGTTCGAAAGCAAGAAATTGCAAGTAGATCAATAGGTACCACTTCGGTGGGAAGGTAACCGCGTTCCGTTCGCCTTGGTGTTTAGTCATGCCAGCCACATGACTACGGAAATGTCTTCGGACAGCGCTGGCTCTTCGGCTTTGAAACGGAGATGAGCACCGCAACCCTAGAGTCGGATTCGACTGGCTTTTGAGCAAGGGAACCTTTACCTTTACTATAGGCTGTGTGGCACCTTCCTAATGCAGGGAGTCACATCCAACAAAGCATACATTTCTCCCAGTGCAAAGACTCTTGCAAGCACCATCCTGGTGTGTGTGTAGGTCAGAAAATAACAAATAAAAGCATTTTCAAAGTACATCTCCTAACACTCTGTCACACAGTGGCCAAAAATACCAGGTGCCATCAGGAGGTCCAGCAGAGGGGCCAGGGAAGAGCTATTGTCTGCCACACTGGGGAAAGCATGCAGGTAATCATTTTTTTTTTTCCCAGCTGGGAAACTGGCGCTCCTCAGGACAGGTTCTGGTCATGACAGTGGCCTCACTCCCATCACGCCATGCTGCCCATGAAAACTGAGTCCCACCACGCCTGGTCAAGAGACATACTGGGACTTCCATTCATGGAATGCCCAATGTCCCATCTGGATGCAGCCCAAAAGGTAACAACAAGGACTATTCCCCTAGCTACATACAATCTTAACAAGAGTTAAACTTGAAAAGGAGGTAAACGTGGAGGAGAAAAATGAGGAGGGAAAGGAGATAAGGGGAAACGGGACAGGGTGGCCTGGGAGAAGGTTCCTGCCCAGGAGCTGCCTGAGACCCAAGCCCTTAATCCAAGGGCAGACTCCGGGATAGGGCTCAGATGTAGCCTTGCTTTAGTTCCCCCCGTCCCTTTTTAAATCGAGTTTAGAAGGAAGTAGATTCATTCATTCAGAACATTTCTATGCTGCCTTCCTAACAAACCCAGAGTTCCCAAGCAGGCAAATAGTAAAACATTTCAAACATTAAAAAGCATTTCAAATTCATATATACATAATTGGTTTGATTCCCCACTCCTCCACTTGCAGGTGCTGGATGACCTTGGGCAAGCCATAGTTCTGTCAGAGCTCTCTTCTCAAGGAAAGTTCTTGAAAGAGCTCTCTCAGCCCCACCTACCTCACAGGGTGTCTGTTGTGGGGAGGGGAAGGGAAAAGGGATTGTAATTTGCTCTGAGACTCTGAGTGAAGAGCAGGGTATAAATACAGTCTCCTCCTCCTCCTCTGCCACCTCTTCTTCTTCTATACAGACAGACAGACATACTATGAATTATATAACCCTTGCTTAAAGAAAGCAAAGGAGAGATTTACAACAAAAAAAAAAATCCTAAGGAATGTAACACCCTCCTAGGTCCATTGAAGTCAATGGGGTTAAAGGGGTGCAATTCTTAAGACTAGACACCATAAAAGTCGACACCAGCCTGAGTATGGAACAACTCAAAGAAACAGTACAACATCAGAAAATGTGGAAAGAGTTGGCCCATAGAATCGCCAGGAGTCAGATGCGACTGAATGGCTAATAACAACAACAACGATTCTCAAGACTGGGCCACTAACACACTGCTCTCCTGTGTAACCCTCACATTGCTACACAAGAATTAAAACAACAACAACCTTCAGTTATAATCCCAGTGTGGCTTTTCAGGTTATTCATCTTTTAACATCATCAGAAGAGAAGATTCAGATCCTGTCAACTATTATCTCACTATAACAACCTTTTTGTACATGGATGAAGAATGCCAGGTGATTCAGCATCTCTTAGTAACTGTATTGGGTAAATCTCTGTGGAACTATGAATTGACCTTTTAGAGTTAGGAGGATGATGATGACGATGATGAATTGTCACAGTCAGATATTTGACTGGTAGATGGTCAATTTGATGTCTAGCCAAGTTCTTGGGAACTGCAGAGGTATCTTTGCAGGATTCTTGCTTTTCCAAGCAACACTGTCTTCTGGAGCTGAGCTGGTGTTATTTGGCCAATGTCCAGAATGTCCAAGGGTTTTTTTTAGACTTCTATGCACTGCTCCAAGGGTACCAATGACAACTGGCATGATGGTAACCTACTTTTCCCAGAGGTGCTCTGACTTTATTTGTGGGTCTTGGTATTTTGTGGTCTTCTCATGTTCTTTCTTTTCCATTCCGTTTTTTCCTGGGATTGCAATGGCATTTTTTCTACAATTGTGGTGTCAGGGGTGTTATGCTCCAGGTGTTTATCTGTTTGCAAATGGAAGTCCCAAAGAATCTCTGTTTCATCATCATCATGAACAACAACATCATTGCCTAAGGAGATTATTATCTAATGAGAACTTGACTGCAGTTCCTGAATGGCTTTTACCTCTGATTTACTTGTTAAGTATACAAATAAATCTGCAACTGAAATGTGTCAATTTATGTGTTATTTCAGGATAGTAGACTATCATTTTTAAGAGGCATAAACATAGAGCTGAAATGAATTGGTTCTAAAAAATTAATCTCAGTACTCTCCTCTGTGAGTTCTTGTGGAATATGTTCTCCAAATGTTCTGCGTTGGTGAGGAATGTTCTCATTTGGTGAGAACACTTTACTTTGGTTCTCCCTAAAACCAATCTGGAAGATGCTCCAGAGAGAAGAATTCCAGGGCCTTTCATTTTCAGCCTATAGTTTACCAGCTCTGTATGAGGAGTACGGACAGGAGAGAGATTCAAAGATTGGATTAATTGTCAAAACTCAAAGTTCTGTGCAGGAAGTTGCGCGATAAATACTTTCTTAGGTCAAAACATCATCTGCTACATTCTGAAACAGTCAAATCTGGAATGGAGGGCAAGATTAAAGATCCCCCAATACCTACTGGCTTGGCTCACATTCTGCTTGCCAGCCACAAGCATGGGACTGATTTTTCATCGATCTGTTCATTCTCAGCAGTTAAACCCATTGATTATTAACTTGTGTGTGTTATGTGTCATCGAGTTGCTTATGACTTCTGGTGACACGATGAATTAATGACCTCCAAAACATGCTTGCTCAGGACTTGCAAACTGAGATCCATGGCTTACTTGATTGAACCAATCCATCCCATATTGGGTCTTCCTTTTTTCCTCTTGCCTTCAGTTTTTCCGAGCATTGTCTTTTCCTGTGACTCAGGTCTTCTCATAATGAGATAACAGTGTGATAGCCTCAGCTTACTCATTTTAGCTCCTTGGGAGATTCTAAATTATCCCCCTTTAAAAGGTGTTGTTAAACAGTCGGCGGTCAAGTTCATGTTATCATTGAGGTTGTAATGTACACGAGTGTTTTTGCACAGCCTGATGGGAGCCATAGACCCCAGCCCGTCATTTAATGACCTCACCCCACCCCCCATCACTCTGGGGAGAATCCACTTCACCTGCCGCACAGGAGCAAAAGAAGCTTTCAGTGCAGAAGAAAATGAAACTCCATCACCACATCTACTGCACTGCTGCAAACTTTCTCAACAGCTACTCGAGTTGGATGGTGACAAGATCTGAGGCTTGGGCCAAGAGCGACTACGGCTCTTGGCAATGGTGCGTTGACCTACCGAACATGTTCTCTGAGAAGTCTGCAGCATCCTTAGCCAAGATGAGAAATGAAAGGAAAATGAAATTTGCCCAAAGGTCTTCTGCTCTTTGGAGGTGGTCCCACTTTCAACCCTCCAAATCCACCACATCCAGGGGTCCTGTACTGTATGCAGTAAGGGAAGCAGGAGTGGACTGGAAAGCGAACATGGCTCTGGAACAAGATTAGCCAAGCAGCCAGTGTGGTGCTAGGGATTGGTGTGAACTGAACCACGAAGCAAAATGCGTCACAAATTTCGCCCTGTTCACGGTTCGCAAACAGAAGTTCACTATGGGTCTACCAGCTGTTCTGTGCAAAAGCCACAAAAAAACAGCTGAGCAGCACAGAGGCGCTCCCTGCTGCTCAGCTTTTTTCGGGCTGTTTTCTGCAATCCCTTTACGGGACTGCAAAAGGCAGCCCCGAAACAGCTGAGCTTTGGGGAGTGAGCTGCTCACCATCGCTCAACTGTTTTTCAGGCTTTCTGCAAACCCTGTTTAAAGTGATTGCACACCCCTAATGTAGGCAATCCTAATGAGTTTCTGCTGTTGGGTGTGGCCTGTTATGCTAATGAGTTCCTGCTGGGTGTGGCCAACTCGGGAGCCAGCTGGAACTCCATTCCTGTACGTTCCTGCCCCAAAATAGCCCTGACCTTGACTAACAAAATGACAGCAGTGCAGGAGAAGACAGCTGGTGGACTGCCACCAATTTCCAGTGAAGTCTCAGCCAAGAAGAAGAAGAGATTGGATTTATACCCCGCCCTTCACTACCCAAAGGTGTCTCAGAGCAGCTTACAAACTCCCTTCCCTTCCCCGCCCCACAACAGACACCCGGTGAGGTAGGTGGGGCTGAGAGAGCTCTTGACAGAAACTGCTCTTTTTTCAAGAACGGCTCTTATCAGAACTATGGCTTGCCCAAGGTCATCCAGCCAGGTGCAAGTGGAGGAGTGGGGAATCAAACCCGGTTCTCCCAGATTAGAGTCCGCACACTTAACCACTATACCAAGTGGTCCCTGAGGCACTGGCAGAGTTACCAGACCCTGGCCACCAGCAGCTCACTAGGGCAGTGGCACACCAGGAAATATCCCTGGGAGTCAAATGGCCAATCCTCCCCTAGAGGCATGAGAACAAATACGGCCCTTTGCCCAAGGATGACAGTCATCCCTGTTGCCAGAACGGCACAAGGGATGACTTTTTTGTTGTTGTTGTTCTCCCTCCCATGCAATCAGTAAGCACTTTTACCCTCATTTAAGGTCCCTGAAATGAATGTTTGTGGTACCAAGGCAGTGGTGGTGGCCAGAGAAGGCTCCACTTACTAGGCAAAAGGCAGCGGATGCTCCAGGATAGGGAAGGCACCTCACAAGAAAACAGTAGCAGCCATATGCAAACCCAGCTGGAATGGGGCAAGGCAAGTTTTACCTACGGGTTTCTAGACGCATTGCAGTGATCAGCTCTGGTTTATTAAGTGATTTCAGCAAACTACAAGACAAGTTAGCAGGGCTGGGGCCCTGCTTATATGCATGCAAAACATCACACCCAACACAGACACACACACACTCCCAGTGATAGGCTTTTTACATTACACTGCTTATCTATTGGTTAGTTCCTGGATCCGGGTGAGCTATTGTTCTAGAGAAGCAAGCTCAGCCCTTTCTAGGTACAGCTAGGGGAAAGGCTTAGGCTCCAGACGTAAAAGCAAGGAAGGGGTTAAGAGAGGAAGAAGGCTCCAAGAAGGGAAGGGTGGTGCTGGGCTTGACCGGCGTGGGTGAAGCCCGAGGGATCAAGAGGGTAATGTCAGAAGAGACGAGGGAGGTCAGGAAGGCAACCTGGCTGAGCCAAGCAGAGGAGGCGCAACGGAGAAAGGAAGAAGCACGTAACAGAGGAGCCGGAACCTGAGGCAAGATAAGTCTACCAAACTGGGTTAGGTTTGGTGGAGCTGACCCAGGGCAGAGGCCCGGCCCAGCCCCCTGAGATCCGAAGGGAAGAAGTGGGTGGGTGAAGGAAACTGTGCCCACGCGGAAACCTATGTGGATTTTGCAACATCCAATAAGGAGGCAGTTCTCGGAGACTCTGCTGACTATTGAAGTCAGTTATGATATCCTGCTGCCCCCCAGGGGGGCACAACACTGAAAAGAAGAGGCCCTTTTGTTGGGGGGAGAGGTTGAAAGGTTCATGAAAGGTAGATCTATTTCCATGTGTGTGTGTGCTGCCAAGTTGCAGCCAACTTATGGTTACCCCAGTGGGTTTTCAAGGAAAGGGATGCTTAGAGGTAGTTTGCCATTGCCTGTCCCTGCACAGTGACCCTGGTATATGTGCCTCTTGCCCAGATTGCCCGGAGGCATGAGCTGGGGTGTCACCAGTACGCTGATGACACCAAACTCTACCTGATGTTGGGCGGCCAGTCGGACTCCAGACTGGAAGACCTGGACCGGGCTTTACAAGCCGTGGCTGGTTGGCTTAGACTGAGCCAGCTGAAGCTGAATCCAGCAAAGACGGAGGTCCTGTGCCTGAGTCGGGGTGGTTTGGGGGTGGGGGTCCCACTCCTGACCTTCGGGGGGCTCCACTGGTGCCAGCGCCAGAGGTTAGGAGGCTAGGAGTGCTCCTGGATCCCTTCCTTACTATGGAGGCCCAGGTAGTGACCACTGCTAAGTCGGCCTTTTACCACCTCAGGCTGATCAGGCAGTTGGTTCCCTTCCTTGACCGCACCGACCTGGCTACAGTGATCCATGTAATGGTCACCTCGAGACTAGACTACTGTAATGCTCTCTACATGGGGCTGCCCTTGTCGTGGATTCGGAAGCTGCAAGTAGTGCTGAATGCCATGGCCAGGCTGTTGATGGGCCTCCCCAGGTGGGAGCACATCCAGCCTGTGCTGAGGATACTGCACTGACTGCCAATAGCATACCGAATCCGCTTCAAGGTGCTGGTTCTTACCTTTAAAGCCCTACATGGCCAGGGTCTGACATACCTACGGGACTGCCTTTCCCCAGAGAGCACTACGGTCTGGGTCGCAAAATCGGTTGACCCTCCCTGGCCCAAAGCAGGCCAGGCTAGTTACTACCAGGGCCGGGGCCTTTTCAGTGGCAGCCCTTACCTGGTGGAATGAGCTCCCGGAGGAGATCAGGGCCCTGTGGGACCTCTCACAGTTCCACAGGGCCTACCAGATGGAGCTCTTCTTCCAGGCATTTAAGTAGGGGCCGCTGTAGAGCCCGGCCCGTGGTTTCTTAACATCGAGCTGATGCCATAAGAAATTACGAGCATTAAAACATCTGAGAACATCTGGGAAGCAGAAACTGATTGGAAATGTGCCATCTAAGCTAATTTTAACTGCCGCCAGCACATTGTTGTATCTGTCTTACCTGTTGTGTTTTAAATAATTGTATGATTTTAATTGTATTTATGTCTGTACGCAAGCCACCCTGAGCCTGCTTGCGGGGAGGGCGGGGTATAAATTTGATAGATAAACAAACAAATAAATAAATAAATACCAACCAGGACCAACCCAGCTTGGCTCCTGAGATCTGGCTGGCCTGGGCCGTCCAGGTCAGGGGATGTGTGTATAATATAATTGAATCTTTCCTGTTTATTCTCTCCTTTCTTTTTTTACTGTTATTTTTTTAAATCTACTAATCTGTGAACAAATATACAGTCCCATTTTTTTGCATGGTGTTAAATGGGAACTACTGCTGGGGTGGACATTCCCCCCCCTCCCCCAGCAATTATTTTGGAATGAGGATGTTTAACTTCTGGTTTCTGATCTTTACAAATAAAGTGGTGCATCAGCTTCTTTTTTTTGTCTTCACTTGGGGCTTTATGTGTCAATGACTGGAATGTTAATGCAATAATTTACACTCACATTATCTTTATGGCTGTATCTTATAATAGCTTAATGGTGTGGAAAGGCATTGCGGATGGACAGATGCGGCCTGCCTTTGAAAAGGAGACGGGAAAAGCAGTGAATTCTTGGTTGAAAGAATACTAGAAGCAGCTCAGTTCGGATGAATGTCTGATTCCCAAATATCACTTTTTTCTTTTTTCTTTTTCGTTTGGCCTTATTGTCTTGTCCTGATCCAGCAGGCAAACCCACATCCTTGGCCCCAATCTCCTGCCCTTGATGATTTGAGGAGTGGGAGAAAAATGGGGGGATAGTATTAATGGTGATACTCTCGGAATTTGCCTAATCTCTATGGTCTTTACCATAGAGTTTGGGGGAATTCCTAGAGTGTCATGTAAAATATGATGTCATATCCTTTGAAATTCCACCCTTCTCCAAATCTCCCGCCATTACTGGTGTAGGGATGGCAATCCAATCTAATCTTCTGCAGTCAGAAACCTGGCACAGGGACATCACTTCCGTGAAGGGGTATTCCCTGTAGTCAGTCTACCTTTGAGACCGCCTCTCCCCATATGAGCCCCGTAGAGCACTAAGGTCCACCAATCGACATCTTCTGGTGGTCCCTGGTCCCAAGGATGCCTGACTTGCCTCGACCAGGGCCTGGGCTTTTTTGGCCCTGGCCCCTGCCTGGTGAAATGAGCTTCCGTGTAAGATCAGGGCCCTGTGGTACTTATTACAATTCCTCAGGGCCTGCAAGATGGAGCTCTTCCACTGGGCTTTCAGTCGAGGCAGTGGGCGTCCCCCTCCTTGGGTTGGACCCCATTTGTAGCCTGGGTCTGAGACCTCAAATTTTGTAGATCTCTGGGAAATTTAATTTCTAGTACCATCAACCACTGAGGTATCTGCCTTTTTACCAGAGTTGTATGGCATATATGAGTTATGTTATTTTATACTCTATTTTCATGTGGTTTTAATTGTATTGTATTTTACATCGTTGTATTGTATTTATATTGTTGGAACCCGATCTGAGCCCGTTAAGGGAAGCATGGGATACAAATCCAAATAAATAAAAATAAAAAATACAGAGAACTTCTGTACCATCTTAATTGCCATGCTTCTTTAATGGCCTTGGAAGGCCTTGGCCTCTATGCCCTGTCGCTGTCTCTCCAGAGAAACTAGTTGGTCACTGTGTGAGAGAGGAAGCTGTACTAGATGGACCACTGGCCTGATCCAGCAGGGCTCTTCTTATGTTCTTCTGAATCAGTTCACATATTAAGAACATAAGAGAAGCCAATGTTGGATCAGGCCAATGGCCCATCTTGTCCAACACTCTGTCACGCAGTGGCCAAAAATACCAGGTGCCATCAGGAGGTCCATCAGTGGGGCCAGGACACTAGAAGTGCTCTCACTGTTGCCCCCCCAAGCACCAAGAATACAGGGCCTCACTTGCCCCAGAGTCCCTATCTATACCTTCTGCCTAACAGCCACTGATGGACCTCTGCTCCGTATGTTTATCCAATTCCCTCTTGAAGCCGTCCATGCTTGGAGCTGCCACCACCTCCTGTGGCAGTGAATTCCATGTGTTAATCACTCTTTGGGTGAAGAAATACTTCCTTTTATCCATTCCAACCCAACTGCTCAGCAATTTCATGGAGTGCCCATGAGTTCTTGTATTGTGCGAAAGGGAGAAAAGTACCTCTTTCTCAACCTGCTCTATCCCATGCATAATCTTATAAACCTCGATCATGTCACCCCTCAGCTGTCGTTTCTCCAAGCTAAAGAGCCCCAAGCACCTCAGCCTTTCTTCATATTCATCAATGAGTTATGGAGTGTTGTTGTTGCTGCATAAGGTTTTCTTTTTTAAAAATAAATAAATAAATCAGTTGTCCCCCAGGCTCTAACCCCTGGTGGTGGAAATTGCCATCAAGACAAGTCGCAGCTGACTCATGGTGACCCTACCGGGTTTTCAAGGCAAGAGACATTCAGAGGTGGTTTGCCATTGCCTTCCTCCATCTCACTACCCTGGTGTCCCTTGGTGGTCTCCCATCCAAATACTAACCAGGGACGAACCTTCTTAGCTTCTGAGATCTGATGAGAGCAGGTGAGCCTGGGCTCTCTGTGGAGTGTTGGTGGGGGGAAGCAAACAAACAGACATTTCCCAGGGCTCTTGGGAGCCTGCCAGACCACCGGGTACATGTGGGGAAGGGGAAGGAGAGAGGCACTAACGTTTCCCCCTACCAGTAGCCAGTGTTCCCTCCAGGGCTCTTTTTGTAGCAAGGACTCCTTTGCATATTAAGAGACACACCCCTAATGTAGCCAATCCTCCAAGAGCTTACAGAGCTCTTCTGACAGGGGCTACTGTAAGCTCTTGGAGGATTGGCTACATTAGGGGGGTGTTGCCTAATATGCAAAGGAGTCCCTGCTACAAAAAGAGCCCTGGTTCCCTCTAAGCTGAATTAGTGTGAGCTAGCTCACAGTTTTTTTAGCCTCCGGCTCACACATTTTTGTCTTAGCTCAGGAAGGAGGGCTCCGGAGCAAACTGATTTATGCAGAATTCGCTCGCTCACAACTTTAATGCCAGTCGCTCACAAAGTAGAATTTTTTCTCACAAGACTCCATAGCTTAGAGGGAGCATTGCCAGTAGCTAAGAGGAGCTCCCATTGGAAGGTTCGGAAGAAGCTGGAGCTTCTGCGATGCCACTGGAAGAGCAGTGGAATAACCAAAGTTTAGAACTGGGCTTATTTAAAAAAAAAAAATGGCTGAGGGGGGAGCCAGTTCACAGCTCATTGGGAAGTTGTGTGTTTATGTGGAAGCCCCCCCCCTTTTAAACAAGGCCAGAGAATCCTATTCAGGAAGGTGGTAGGTCTGTTATGCCTGGTGTGCAGCTACCAACAGCTGATTTTCCCCCCTGCTATCCTGTATATGCTTTTTGTTCCTTTTTAATGATCTGTTTTTAGGTGGTTTGAATGTTGGTTTTAAACAAAAGAATTGTCCTGGCTCCGAAGCCCCGGGATGTACCCCACACAACCCAGGGGCCCCTCAGATGGCTGACTCACCCGGGAGGCACCAGGAGCAGATGGCACCCAGACAACACAGCTGGTGATGAGGGAGCGACACAGTGCCGGACACCACCGCTGGAGGAGAAATGCAGCACTCCGGCCGGACTCGGCCCCGGGGCCGGGAATCTCGCAGGGCCGGGGAGGTGACCAGAGGCACAAGCACCCCCGGGAAGAGGCTGACAATGGGTGCAGAGATCCAGAGCAACCCGCACCCTGGGTGTTGGCACGGCATCTGGGCTTTTCACGGAGGGCGGGGCTGGGAGGACGAGGGAGGTGGGAGGAAGGGGGCAGTGCTGGGAACAGGGGCTGGAAATAAAGTGAGGGGAAGATGAAGGGGCCAGGAAGAAGGAAAGTGCATGGAAGAACGGAGGCAAGATGGCAGAGAGAGAGAGCCTGAGAGGAGACGCAACTGATGGGAACCAACGCACGCAGGCAGAGGGACTTACAGGGTGCTGTTAAACCTCGTCCCCTGCCTGTCTGAGACCCCAACACTTCCCCCTTCTTTGAAGTGCCCCGGCTTCCAGGACTGACCAGCCTGCCTCACCAGGACATGCCATGGCCACCAGGGGGTGGTGCCGGGGGCCCAGGGTGGGCCTGACAGAATTTTGCATATTATTCTTGTTATATCTTAACAGGGAATGCTCCCTATTCTTTACCATGTAAAGCTTGAGTTTATGTACAGGATCATAAGATGTAACATTCCTATTGGCCCTTCCTGTGGAAGTGTTTAAAACAACGAATGACAGTGTAAAATATGTTGTATGGAGGGAACAAGGCTGATTGGCCTTTATCCCTGTAATCTGATTGGACCTTAACTTATTTGGGAGTGGCTTTGACAGCCCGGGAGAGCTTAAAAGAAGGAGCTGTGCTCCACTGTTTTGTGGGTGTTTGATGGCGTGTTCTAGTTAGAGTTTGCTGTTACAAATAAAGCTGAAATCATTTGCTGAAATCAAGTCGTTGTTGAGTCTCCGTACCTAACAATTCTGTTGTAAGCTGTCCAGAGCCCTACGTGTAGGGAAGGGGGGGCTAGCAAATCAACTTTAATAAATAAAATGATAAATCAATAAAATATCATGCCCATGTTGTAATATTACTCTTTTAGCAACCATAACAGCATGTGAGCTTTACATACTTAATTAAACTTTAGCTTAAACCGTACAGTTTTCTGATGTCTCCCTGTGGGTTATGTGGCAGTGGTTAGTCAAACTAGTCAGGCTGATAAACAGCTAAGGATGACTAAGCATGGGACTACCAAGTTAACAGGCAGTATGAAGTCAGTACCTTTGGATGCCAGTGCCTTTGTATGCCAGTGGCAGGAAATACCCTTCACCATTGTGACAAGCTTAGGAGCTTCTCAGGTATATCAAGATGGCTGCTATTGGAGCAAGACAGAGCTTTGGTCTTGCCCAGCAAGACAATTATTTGATAATCAGTCACCTTTCAAGATTTTGTGCAAGAAGTTTCAAGCGCCGATCCAAAATAAACACTGTAGGTTTCTTTCCTTTTTTTCTGATCCTTCTGGCCTCACTGTTTTTCACAACCGTGACATACCAAAGCTCACAGTCTCTGGCCGGTCTACTGACATTTACACTTTTTGTCATGTTCATCTTATTCTGGCTGTAACTTGCCTCTACTGTACTCATCTTTGCCAGCTCCAGATTAGGGAATACCTGGAGATTTTTGTCTTGGAGCCGTACCCTGTACTCACCAACTAACGGGTTGAAGACAGAGGAACCTCCCATTTCAAGGGGATGTCTGGGGCTGCCCTGGTGTAAAAAACAGTCTTGGGAACTTCTTCAGGTGACTGAGCCATCTGTGGTGGAACTCCTCAGTGTGGTGCTTGCCAAGAGCGAGGCTGGGCAAATGTCTTGAGTGCCAGTGGTGACAGGATTTCTGGGGATGCCAGCCACCTCCCTGAAAGACAGCAAAGAAGTGGACCTCAGGGAGTATCATGCCATCGAGTGGTCATTTTCTCCAGGGGAACTGTCATCTGGAGATGAACTGAAATTCTGAGAAGAGGAGAAGCAGCACCAGAAGAAGAGGAGGAGGAGGAGGAGGAGGAGGAGATTGAATTTATACCCCGCCCTTCACTCAGCATCTCAGAGCGACTTACAAACTCCTTGCCCTCCGCACAACAGACACCCTGTGAGATAGGTGGAGCTGAGAGAGCTCTTTCAAGAACTGCCCTTTCAAGGACACATCTGACAGAACTATGGCTTGCCCAAGGTCATCCAGCAGCTGCAAGTGGAGGAGTGGGGAATCAAACCCAGTTCTCCCGGATCAGAGTCCGCGCACTTAACCACTACACCAAGCTGGCTATCACGGTGATCTTTAGTGTCACCATCTCTGGCTTGGCAAATCCATGGAGATGTGGGGGTTATGGCTGTGGAGAGTCGAGTTTGGGGAAGGGAGAGGGTTTTAATGTCGTGAAGTTTCCCTCTGAAGCTCTTCCAGGAGAACTGATCTTTGTGGTTCAGAGCTCAGTTGTAGTTCTGGGAGAACTCCATCCCACACCTGGAGTCTGGGAACCCTAGGGATCCCCAGGCCCCATCTGAATCATAGGATCATAGAGTTGGAAGGGACCTCCAGGGTCATCTAGTCCATGGACGGCAACATTAGAAACCACTATACTCTTTTCCACCTATGAATGTGGAACAAATATTTATTTTGCCACCAATTTATGTGCTGGAAAAAAACAATGTTATGTGTGTGTGTGCGTTTAAGTACAGCCGTGCATTGCTAATCCCGTGAAGACAGCTTCTCTCTTCTCATACGCAAAACCTCCTAAAACAACACAAGAATCTCGAAATAAATAGCTTTGTTCAGCTGCTGTTTTAAGAGGATGAATGGCAAAGCATGCTTTATATGCACTGCGATGGGCTTTTATGCGACTATTAGTGGTCGTATTGGGGCTTTATCGTCCACCGAAGCGGCGTTTAGCGTGTGTATTAATTATTTGTAGCTGAATGCAAGGAGAACATGAGTGTGTAGGGGGCTAATTTGGAAAGCTGACTGAATAAATATTGGGCTTTGGAAAACAGCTGGGCGACTCGGCTGCGTAGCGGAGTTCATTATTAATTTATTTCTTCCTCCCTTCGGGGCACCTTGGGATTGGAGGCCGCCAAGTAGGAGATGCTGTTTCAAAAGAGGCAGAACGGAGAGAGGGCGGGTGGGGTGGAGTCCCCGACTCGGAAGATGGAAAGTGGACAATGGTCATGGAGTTGTTTCATGGAGCAGAGTTGTTTTCTGTTGCCCCAGAAGGCTGGGGAGGGTTGCCAGCCTCCAGGTGGGGCCTGGAGAGCTCCCACTATTATTACCATAATGCCCCTATATAAATCAATGGTGCAACCTCATTTGGAATACTGTGTACAGTTCTGGTCACCGCACCTCAAAAAGGATATTCTAGCTTTGGGGGAAAAAAGTACCGAAAAGGGCAACTAGAATGATAAAAGGATTGGAACACTTTCCCTATGAAGAAAGGTTGAGGCGCTTGGGGCTCCTTAGCTTGGAGAAACAATGGCTGAGGGGAGACATGATCGAGGTTTATAAGATTATGCATGGGATAAAACAGGTTGAGAAAGAGGTACTTTTCTCCCTTTCTCACAATACAAGAACTCGTGGGCACTCGATGAAATTGCTGAGCGGTCGGGTTAGAACAGATAAAAGGAAGTCCTTCTTCACCCAAAGAGTGATTAACACATGGAACTCACTGCCACAAGAGGTGGCAGTGGCTACAAGCATGGTCAGCTTCAAGAGGGAATTAGATAAGCATATGGAGCAGAAGTCCATCAGTGGCTATTAGCCACAAGGTATAGATAGGGACTCTGGGGCAAGTGATGCTCTGTATTCTTGGTGCTTGGGGGGGTCAACAGTGGGAGAGCTTCTAGTGTCCTGGCCCCACTGCTGGACCTCCTGATGGCACCTGGTATTTTTGGCCACTGTGTGACAGAATGTTGGACTGGATGGGCAATTGGCCTGATCCAGCACTGGCTTCTCTTATGTTCTTAACTGATCTCCAGGCAATAGGTATCAGTTCCCCTTCAGAAAATAGCTGCTTTAGAGGGTGGGCTCTATGGCACTGTACAGTGCTGAGGTCCTTCCCCAAATGTCACCCTCCCCAGGCTCCTCCCCCAAATCTCCAGGTATTTCCCAAACTAAGGTCAGACCGGAACCAATGGGTTGAAATTAAATCAGAAGAGTTTTCAGCTAAACATTAGAAAGAACTTCCTAAAAGTCAGAGTGGTTGCTCAGTGGAACAGGCTTTCCCAGGAGGTGGTGTGCTCTCCTTTTTGGGGGGTTTCCAAACAAAGGCTAGATGGCCACCTGACAGCCATGCTGATTCTGTGAACTTAGGCAGCTCAGGAGAAGGGAGGGTAGGAAGGGTTGCCTCAGTGCTCAGTTCTTATGGCCCTTTCTTACATGCCCAAGGAAATGCCGATTGCCACTTTGGGGTCCGAAAGCAATTTCCTTCAGGCCACTTTGGCTAGGGACTCTGGAGGGGTTTTTTGCCATCTTCTGGGCATGGAGCAGGGGTCACTGGGGGTGTGTGTGTGAGGGTAGGTAGCTATGAATTTCCTGCATTGTGCAGAGGGTTGGACTAGATGACCCTGGAGGTCCCTTCCAGCTCTATGATTCTGTGGTTATCAGAGCCCTTGGCTTTCTGGAGCGGCAGCTGCTTCTCGGTCTCGAGGGCAAAGATTTCCTTCTTCAGAGAGGCCATAACCATCTGGGAATTTCTCCAGTTCTGGCTTCAGCAAACAGGGCTCTGAAAAACCAGGCCATGCTTCTGCAAGAATTTTCCACATTAGGTGAGGCCCTCATTTCTTAAACTGATTTTTTTTTATTTCTAGCTATGCAAGCAGTACATAATAATGAAGTATCTTTCCCCCCCCTCCTTCAAGGACACTATTAGCAGAGATTTCTGCAGAGACTATCTCTGTTCTGTGTTAGAGATTTCACCCCCTGTCTCCCAGCAACCTCTGTTGGGTTTTTTTGGGGGGTGAAAACACCTCTGTCCAAAAGATAACCTTTTATCATATTCATCTGGGGCCTCTATGAAAGGGTGCAGCCTGCCTGACCACATTGGTACGCAGTCACCCAATCAAAATGGCTGCCTTGTGCTACAGGGCTTACTTTTTTATGCCATCAAATTACAGTTTATGGTGACCCTATAGGGTTTTCAAAGCAATACATGTTCAGAGGTGGTTTGCCAATGCCTGCCACTGCATAGCAACTCTGAACCTCTTTAGTGGTCTCCCATCTTAGCTTCTGAGATCTGATGAGATTGGGCTAGTCTGGGCTATCTAGGAGGAAGAGGAGGAAGAGGAGGAGATTAGATTTATACCCTGCCCTTCACTACATGAAAGAGTCTCAGAGCAGTTTATAATCTCCTTTCCCTCCCCACAAGAGATACCTTGTGAGATAGGTAGGGCTGAGAGAGCTCTTTCAAGAACTGCCCTTGAAAGAACAGCTCTGAAAGAACTTAGGACTGACCCAGGATCACACCAGCAGCTGCATGTGGAGGAATGGGGAAACAAACCCGGTTCTCCCAGACTAGAGTCCGCGTTGCTAACTCCTACACCAATCTGGCATCATTTATTTGGTGCCACTTAGTGACCTGGGGCAGAGAGACAGGATGGATGATATGTCCTTGTAAATGAGTCAATTGAAGTGAAGGATGATCATGAGAAAGTAGGGTTGCCAACTCTGTTGGGAAATTCCTGGAGATTTGGGGGTGGAGCCTGAGGTGGGTGGAGTTTGGAGAGGGGAGGAGCCTCGGCAGGGTATAACGCCACAGATCCCACCCTCCAAAGCAGCTATCTCTACGGGGAACTGATCTCAATCGTTTGGCAATCAGTTGTAATTCTGGGGAATGTCCAGACTCCACCTGGAGGTTGGCAGCCCTAATGAGAAGTCTCAATTATACCCCCATCTGTCCAGATAGCAGGAATGGGCATGAGCAGAGTTGCCAACTCCCGTTTGGGAAATTCCTAAATATATGGTGCTTAGAGAGGGCAGAGTTTGGGGAGAGGTGGGAGCTCAGCAGGGAGGTGATGCCATAAAGTTCACCCTCCAACAATGTCATTTCCTTCTGGGGAGCTGATCTCCTGGAAGTACAACTTAGCACCAGACTACAGAGAACTTCTTCCCCAAGGCATGACTGAAATAGCTAGGGAACAGAATCCCCTTCCCTTTTTGTGTTCTGATGCTGGAGTCAGGTTTTCTGGGAACTACATTATTATTATGTCCAGATATTACACACCTGATTCACTTGAAGGAAGAGGGAGAAGGAGCAGAAAGGAAAAGATCCAAGATGTATCCTTCTCTTATCAGCACCACGACATGGAAGTCAGACAGGGGTGAATACTGGAACATTCCAAATCCTATGGTGCCCAATAGGGGATGTGGGGGGACTTTTATCAGGATCAGGAGGGAGGGCTCAGGCTATGTCGCTGGCAATGTGATGACATCACTTCTGGCATGCATCAGAAGTGATGTCATCACGCTGTGCTCTCGTGCCAATGCTCCGGCATTTGGGCAGAAAACTCAAAGGTAAAAATGGCTTCTACCATAGAGGTTTTTGCCTGAATACCAGAGCAACTTTGCAACATTGCAACGACTACACCAACATGATGTGATGCCATTGCATCACTGGCAATGTAGCCTGGACCTCTCAATTGCTCTTGGTAAGTCCCCCCACTGACCAGCTGAACTGCAGCAGGGGGGTCCCCTGATTCCAGTGAGGGAGGCAAGGCCAAACCTAGGTGCTCCAGATACCGTCAGTGTGAACGCTGTAGTATTCTGAGCACTCAGAACTGACTCCATTTATCTTTGCTCACTTTCTCCAGGCCTGTTTCTGAAATAAGCCAGGGGGAGCTCACCCATCACTAATATACACACCATAAGCAGCAGTCCCCCACTCCCCGACGGCTTCCAACTCCTTTAAGACAAAACAAAAAGAGCATCTGACTCCAGGCTAACTGATCGCTGTAGGAAGGGCTACTGGGAAATCTGGATATTGTATTAAAGTTCAGAATAACACCGATCTATTCAATAAGGTATCATCATTGCTTGCAGGAAGTGTCATATGCACCGCGGATAAAACCAAGAAACCGTGAATCTGTGAGTTTTTTCATGGCAAGAGATGAGCAGATGTGGCTTGCCATTGCCTGCCTATGCATAGTAACCCTGGACTTTGTTGGTGGTCTCCCATCCAATTAGTAACCAGGGCTGACCCTGCTTAGCTTCCTGAGATCTGATGAGATCAGACTAGCCTGGGCTATCCCTGTCAGGGATTTTACATCCTTTGTTTTACATCCTTTGTCTGCTGTTTCATGCGGATGTTTTTGTTATTTATGCATTGCTACTGTGAGCCACCCTGAGCCTGCCTTGCAGGGAGGGCGGGATACAAACCTAATAAATAAATAAATAACGTCATGTGTTGGGTTTTTTTAATCAGTCCTCCAGAATACTACCATCCAGTTTTTTCTTTTCTTTTTCCTTACTCACTGCCTTGAGTCTAAGCAGGAGAAAGGGATTAGAAAGGCTTTCAATAAATTAAATTAAGAAGCACCTGTATTTTATTGTATTGTTTAAATGATTGTTTTATCCTGTTTTTAGCTGTATTAACCTTGGCATATGTGCCTCATCTGTTAGCCACCCTGAGCCTGCTTGGGGAGGGTGGGTTATAAATCTAAAAATAAATAAATAAATAAAAATTGAAAAATTGAAACTGAACTGGTTTCGGAAACATCCTATACTGAATTTTCGTTGTTACTTCGATGAACTTCAGTGAGCTGAACATTCGTATTCATCTCCCCCCTCCCCCAGCCTTGATTCTTGATTTGCTAGGTACATTTCCAAACACTAGCTAGTTTCTTTTAGACACTGAAGAACACACAAGAATCAGATGCAAACAGCAGACCGTGGGAGTTAGGAATCGCCGTATGGATTGTCTTCCGTAATTATTATAAAGCATACTGAGGGATTAAAGGACAGTGAAAACAGTATTTTTAAAACCTCACTTTACAAAACAATCTCTTTCCTCGTTCTGAAAGAGAAAATGAGTTATGAAACTTAAACAGAAAAATGGAACAGGTTTTCCACTCACTAGATACTTCACTCTATGCCATCCGTTTGACAGCTCCTGTCCCACATGTTTTTTCGTCCAGGTAGGAGAAGAAGAAGTGTAGGTTTTCATATCCCTTTTCCCTGTACTGCAAAGAGTCTTGAAGTGACTTACAAACACCTTTCCCTACTTCTTTGTACAACAGGCACTTTGAGAGGAAGGTGGGACTGAGAGAGTTCGGAGAGGACTGTGACTGCCCCAAAGTTATCCAGCAGGCGTCACGTGAAGGAGGACCCATATTCCCCAATGCAGCAATTTCAGGTGGTCCAAAGGGAGACCTCTTACCATGTTCGTCTGCAGAAAAGCTGGTTGGATTCAGCTCATAGTCCCCCCACCATCACCAGTCCTCCCTTACCTCTCTGCTTGGACTGCATTTAGTTCACAAATTGAAAAAGAAAAGAAAAGAAAAAAAGGTTTTGTTCGGGGAACATTTGAAATTAGATCAACAAAAATATTGGCCGCGCTTGATTTGCGTGTTCAGTGTTTTCTCCGTTTATTTACTGGAAAGAAAGCAAAAACACCGGACTGTCCAGTTCAAAACTGGATACCTGGCAACCCTACCACCCTACTGAGAATGCTTGTTAATGACAGGCTCCCGGCCGGCTGGAGAGAATCCCCCTTCCCGCTTAATCTGGTCGAAATTTTACAGCAGCGAGAGAAGAACATCGCAAACAGCAGTAATTACGCTCAGCTTCTTCCTCTCTCTTTCATTCCTCTCCCCACCTCCCTTCCCCAAGTAAATTTTTAATCCCTCATCTGGCAAAATGGGTTGCCAAGTATTTTTTTTTTTTTTTTTTTTTGCAATTCTCCCTTTGGATCAGCTGGTACTGAAACTTTGCATGGAGAAGGGGAGGGGAGGGGTGAAAGCAGGCGGACTGAAAAACAGAAAAGAAACCAAGGCTGGGAGGTGAGATTTCCACATTAGCATAGGAGCTGGAGTCCTCTCCTCCTCTTTTATTCTTCCAGCCACAGCTTGCATTCAGGGGAGGGGAAACGGGAGGGCTGCTCCTTTAAAAGCCATAACCTTTGGAATTAAAATGTGCCTTCCCAGCACAAACTGAGCAATAAAAAAAGCAATCCTATCGCCTAGCTGGTGGACCTTATTATTTTAGCATCAGCGTGATGGCGCTTTAAAAGCTCGTCGGCATGCTGAGAAAGTTAAATACACATGTTCTCTCACTATATATATATATATATATATATATATATATATATATATATATATATATATTTAAAGAAACTGACCAGCATTTAAATTACAGAGGCACCTGCCAGCACAAAGCCATCGAGGGGACTGGTCTTTCATTATTATTATTTTTTTCCCCTTTCCTTTTCTTTTTACAAATGGCATCAAATCACTCGCTAGAATGGCATGACATCTGGGTGGGTATTTTTGTCCCCTGCCGTCCATCATGTACTTAATGAAAGGGATTTGGCAAATGAGATCCGGACAGTTTGTGGCCAGTTCTGTCTGCTCCCCCTACAGTTCTGCGTCTATCGGATGGGGAAACTTAAGGCGTTGAATAAAAGTGATCCGGTTGACTCACAAAGGGGATGCGGGGAAGAAATGGGGATGCGGTGCCTCGGTCGTACGAAGCACATTTGCGGCACTGAGCCCTTTTCACACCACAGATCCACAGAGAGGGAATGCATGCAGAGAAAAGCTCTGCCCCGATGTATTTACTTGGAGGCTGCAGGTTGCGCAGAACGCGGCAGTGAGGCTGTTGTTGTGTCTTCCTATGCGGGAACACATCCAGCCCACCCTAAGGGCACTGCACTGGCTGTCTATAGCATACCGGATACAATTCAAGGTGCTGGTTCTCACCTTTAAAGCCCTATATGGCCAGAAAAATACTTACCTAAGGGACTGTCTTTCTCCACACATTCCCCAGAGAGCACTAAGATCTGGATCCCAAAACCGCCTGGCTCTTCCGGGCCCGAAAGAGGCCAGGTTGGCTATAACGAGGGCCAGGGCCTTCTCTGTGGCAGCCCCTCACTGGTGGAATGAGCTCCCAGATGTCATCAGGGCCCTGTGGGATTTTCTACAGTTCCACAGGGTCTGCAAAATGGAGTTCTTCCACCAGGCTTTCAAATAGGGTGCCGTCTCGACTTTATGGCCCTGGGCCTAACATCAACATCATTACAAACCTGGCTTTAACGTCAGCACTGCCGGCAGCTGGAAGTTTAACAGCTGGGCAGGATCCTGGAGGCGGCCTGTCAGTAATAACAGAATGTTGTCATCTTGTAATAACATCATGTGCTGTGTCACGACAGTTTTATACCTAAACTTATTTTACTGTTGTTTATATTGGCGTTTCAATACATATTTATACCTATGTTGTGAGCCGCCTTGTGCCCGCCATGGCGAGGAAGGCAACATATAAATCGAATAAATAATTAAAAAAAATATTGGGGGGCAAATGGGGGCAGTTTAGCACAACGGCTAAATCTGCTGTTGGGGAATGGGGGGTAGACTTAGAATCATAGAATCACATAGTTGGAAGGGACCCCCAGGGTCATCTAGTCCAAAGCCCTGCACAGTGCATGAAATTCATGGCAACCTACCCCCCCCACACACACACAGAGGCCCAGTGACCCCTGCTCCATGCCCAGAAGATGGCAAAAAAACCCTCCAGGATCCCTGGCCAAACTGGCCTGGAGAAAAATTACTTCCTGACTCCAAAGTGGTGATCAGCATTTTGCTGTGTGTTAGAAAGGGCTACAGGAACTAAGCACTGATGCAACCTTGCCTGCCCTCCCTCTCATGATCTTTCTACTAGGAGCAGGAGGAGACATTCGGAGGTGGTTTGCCATTGCCTGCCTCTGCTTCATGGCCCTGGACTTCCTTGTGGTTTTCCATCCAAGTACTAATGGGGGCTGACCCTGCTTAGCTTCTGAGATCCCACAAGACTCGGGCTAGCCTGGGCCACCCAGGTCAGTGTGGGAGTGTACAGGGCTGAAGTCTGTTTGGGGAAGAAGGAGAAGAAGAAGGGGAAGAAGGAGGAGGAGGAGGAGGAGGAGGGGAAGAGGAAGAAGAAGAAGGGGAAGGGGAAGAGGAAGAAGAAGAAGGGGAAGGGGAAGAGGAAGAAGAAGAAGAAGGAGGAGGAGAAGGGGAAGGGGAAGAGGAAGAAGAAGAAGAAGGAGGAGGAGGAGGAGGAGGAGGAGGAGGAGATTGGATTTATACCCCACCCTTCACTCAGAGTCTCGGGGCAGCTTACAACATCCTTTCCCCTCCCCACAACAGACACCCTGTGAGGCAGGTGGGGCTGAGAGAGCTCTTTCGAGAACTGCCCTTTCAAGGACAGCTCTTGTCAGAACTATGGCTTGCCCAAGGTCATCCAGCAGCTGCAACTGATGTAAGAAAAGAGGTGGTCTGTACATAGATTTTAATTTTGCTATGTCTGGGACACACTCTGTGCAAAGAGAGCATCCAGTGGAGGAAAGGGTAGCAGAAGCATGGGTGGGTTGGGATCAAGAGCTCACTGTGACTATTTTTTTTTTGTTGTTTTGGCTGGTGGGGTCAGCTGTAAGACTTGGCTCCAGGGTGGGGGAGGGAGGAGCAGGAAGCTAGGCCAGTAAAAGGGGCATTCCAGCTTCGCTACGTCTTTCCCCGTGAGCAACCGTTGAAAGCCAGAGCGAGGATTTTGCTGGGAGTTGTGCAGCTTTGCTTCAGTCCTGTTAGAAACTCACCATCACCCATCACAGCGCAAGATGAAAGAGAAGGACATTTCCCAATGAACGCGGGAGTAGGAGGACTGGGTTGGGAGAATGGACGGAGGAGATGAGGGAGGCAGCAGAGCAGCAGATGCCACCGCCAATGAGAATTGCCTGCCTTTCTGCAGGGGGATTGCTCTGTTCATTGGTGGCTGCAGGGGGTCTGGCATCCCTGAGGGGGCAGGGCACACCCATGAGGGGGCATGGCCCTTCTCAGCCCCCCCCCCCGGCTATGGGCCTGGTGGGTAGCCATCCTGCTCTGCAGTAGACGAGCAAGATTTAAGTCCAATAGCACCTTAGGATTCCACAATACCTGACAAGGCGAGCTTTGTCTCTCAAAAGCTTATCCCCTGGATATCCTGTTGGTCTTTAAGGTACTATTGAACTCATTTTGTTCCACTGCTATACACAAGATGGTATCAGGAAGGCAGCCACATTGGTCTGCAGCAGAAGAGCAAGATTTGGACCTAATAGTTCCTTAGAGACCAACCAGATTTCCAGAATATATTGCCCTGACCTGGCTAGCCCAGGCAAGCCGATCTCGTCAGACCTCACAAGCTAAGCAGGGTCAACTCTGGCAAATATTTAAATGGGAGACCTCCTTGGAATACCAAGTCGGGAGCACAGAGGCAGGCTTTATTCAGTAGGTGTCAGTCACCGGAGGTCAACGTGACTTCCAGGAGCAGACATGCACACGCATACTGTACACTGAATGGTTTGGGGAGGGTCGCCATGTTGGTCTGCAGTAGAAGAGCAAGGTTCGAGTCCAGTAGCACCTTGGAGACCAACAAAATTTCCACTGTATAAACTTACAGGCATCATGGCTTGTCCAGTGAAGGGAGCTTCGACTCTCAAAAGCTTATACCCTGGTGCTCTTATTGGTCTTTAAGACGGTATGGGACTAAAGTCTTGTCCAATGACAGGAAAATGTCTCTATGTTCTGGTTACCACACCTTAAAAAGGATATTATAGCTTTGGAAAAAGTGCAGAAAAAGGCAATGGGAATGATAAAAGGTTGAGAAAAGGTTGAGGTGCTTGGGGCTCTTTAGCTTGGAGAAACAACAGCTGAGGGGTGACATGATCGAGATTTATAAGATTATGCATGGGATAGAGCAGGTAGAGAAAGAGGTACTTTTCTCCCTTTCTCACAATACAAGAACTCGTGGGCACTCAAAATTGCTGAGCAGTCAGGTTAGAATGGATAAAAGGAAGTCCTTCTTCACCCAAAGAGTGATTAACACTTGGAATTGACTGCCACAGGAGGTGGTGGCAGCTACAAGCATGGACAGCTTCAAGAGGGAATTAGATAAGCATATGGAGCAGAGGTCTATCAGTGACTATTAGCCACAAGGTATAGATAGGGACTCTCAGGCTGGGGCAAGTGACGCTCTGTATTCTTGGTGCTTGGGGGGGTCAACAGTGGGAAGGCTTCTAGTGTCCTGGCCCCACTGGTAGACCTCCTGATGGCACCTGGTATTTTTGGCCACTGTGTGACACAGAGTGTTGGACAGGATGGACTGCTGGCTTGATGCAACATTGGTTTCTCTTATGTTCTTGTCTCCTTTACAAGCCTTTCAGTCTCTGTTGGATATAAGTCATATTGTCCGTGACATTCTTTCCCCAAATTGAGCAACTTCCTTGAATGCTCAAACAGATGAAAGGAAGACTGTATTTCTTGTTCTGTCCACACAATGCACAGTGATAGGCTCAGGCATCCTCAATTTGCTTAGGAGCCGTGCAGGGAAGGGAGAGGGATGTTAACCCCCGCGCTGTTTTACTCTTTGAAACCAGGGTCCCTGCTTTGTGGCTATCATTTTAAAGTTGGGGGGGGACATTCTGTTAAAGGATGTGCCCTTTTCTCCTTTAAAAATCAAATCACAGAGCGGGGATGCATTTCTGAACAGCAGAAACGGAGTGGAAGTCGAATGACCAAAATCTCCTCTTCCTTCCCTGCACAGCTCCAAGGCAAATTGAGCTTACTGTTTGCATTGCATGGGCCGAACAGAGACCACAGTCTTTGTAACACCTATTTGAGCTTTTGGTTGTGTCGACAGGGCTCCCTCTTAGGACTGCCTTGCTCCAGGTGGGACCTGAAAATCTCCCAGAATTACAAATGTACTCCAGGGGACAGAGATCAGTTACACGAGAACTTTGGCAGATCATGGAATGATCTGGAATTCACTGGGGGGGATTCACATGGAATTCACTGCCACAGAAGGTGCTGGCAGCTACAAGCATGGATGGCTTCAAGAGGGATTAGATAAACATATGGAGCAGAGGTCCATCAGTGGCTATTAGCCACAGGGTATAGATGGGAACTCTCAGGCTGGGGCAGGTGATGCACTCTATTCTTGGTGCTGGGGGGGGAAGCAGTGGGAGGGCTTCTAGTGTCCTGGTCCCGCTGCTGGACCCCCTGATGGCACCTGGTATTTTTGGCCACTGTGTGACAGAGTGTTGGACTGGATGGGCCATTGGCCTGATCCAACATTGGCTTCTCTTATGTTCCCCTGCATAGCCTCTTGGAGAGACACAATCCCCTCCCCTGACTTGAAAGTCTTGCAAAAACCTGACGCCCACTATTGAAAAGTCTCCATTCTCGAGAACCCATATCCTCTGCCAGATTCAAGACTGCAGAGTGTGCAGATTGACAAATCCAGATTAGACTTTGATTGTGTGTGGGGGGACACACACACAACAACTAGAAAGCTGCACGTTCCTCTTCTTGACCACTTGCACACAGAAAGCATTTCCGTCTCCATTCTAATGCGTGTCCCACTTTCAAACTGCTTCCCTTCGGTGTGGAGAAGGAGGAGGAGGTGTTCCAAAACACAGAGGCAGCCAGACATATCCTCCTAGCAACAGATGCATATTCATTTGTGGACTCCATAGCGTCGGACTCTGCACACCCACAGCGCATTATAGGTGTGACTCATAGCGTTTAGACACAGCTGCTTTCAAGGTTAAAAAGAAGGGGAATGGGGGGGGAATCACACTGCTGAAGAGAGGGACAATAAAGAACAGGAGAAAATCCTCTCTCTCTCCTGTACATACCTCCTTCCTTTGAAATAAACAACCCAATTTTTTCCGGCAGACTGCAAAGCCCTTTTCAAAAGCCTTCCATTTCTCAAGACCATCATGGCCTAGAGAGAGAGATAAGTGGGAAGTATTTCATGCCCACCTGTAAGGAAATGGGAGGGCAATAGGGTAGGGATTGGGATTTCCACAGCTGAGAATCAGTGTGATCTAGTGGTTAGAATGGAGGGAAGGCAGCATGATGTAGCTCAGTCTTGCCAGATCTTGGAAGCTAAGCAGGGCTGGTACTTGGATGGGAGACCACCAAGGATGACTCTGCGGGGGAAGGCCGTGGACAACCACCTCTGCTTCTCACTTGCCTTGAAAGCCCCTTGCTGGGGTCACCATAAGTCTTGGATGGGAGACCACCAAGGAAGGCTGTGCAGAGGAAGGCAATGGCAAACCACATCTGCTTCACCCTTGCCTTGAAAGACCCTTGCTGGGGTCTCCATAACTCTTGGATGGGAGACCACCAAGGAAAACTCTGCAGAGAAAGGCAATGGCAAACCACCTCTGCTTCCCACTTGCCTTGAAAGCCCCTTGCTGGGGTCACCATAAGTCTTGGATGGGAGACCACCAAGGAAGGCTCTGCAGAGGAAGGCAATGGCAAACCACCTCTGCTTCTCCCTTGCCTTGAAAGACCCTTGCTGGGGTCTCCATAAGTCTTGGATGGGAGACCACCAAGGAAAACTCTGCAGAGGAAGGCAATGGCCAACCACCTCTGCTTCTCACTTGCCTTGAAAGCCCCTTGCTGGGGTCACCATAAGTCTTGGATGGGAGACCACCAAGGAAGGCTGTGGAGAAGAAGGCAATGGCTAGCCACCTCTGCTTCTCGCTTGCCTTGAAAGCCCCTTGCTGGGGTCACCATAAGTCTTGGATGGGAGACCACCAAGGAAGGCTGTGGAGAAGAAGGCGATGGCTAACCACCTCTGCTTCTCACTTGCCTTGAAAGCCCCTTGCTGGGGTCACCGTAAGTCTTGGATGGGAGACCACCAAGGAAGGCTGTGCAGAGGAAGGCAATGGCCAACCATCTCTGCTTCTCACTTGCCTTGGAAGCCCCTTGTTGGGGTCACCATAAGTCTTAGATGGGAGACCACCAAGGAAAACTCTGCAGAGGAAGGCAATGGCAAACTACCTCTGCTTCTTGCTTGCCTGGAAAGCCCCTTGCTAGAGTCTCTATATGCTGGCTGTGACTTGATGACCATTTATACACAGAGAGAACATTTAGAGTGGTAGACTTGGGTTGGATAGACTAGGCTCAAATCCTCATTCTGCTTTGTTTCTGATGTGCCTCGGAACAGTCACTCTGTCTTAGCCGAACTAACTTCACATACAAATCCATATGCACAGGAAGCTGCTTTGGACTGGATCAGACCATTGGTCCATCAACGTCTGTATTGTCTCTAAGCAAGATGGGCAGTGGCTCCCTACAGCCTTAGGCAGAGGACTTTCACATCAACAATTCCTTGGTCTTTTTAACGTGAGATGCCCAGGATTGAACCCGGGACCTTCTGTGTGCCAAGCAGAGATTCTTCCACTGAGCCACAGCCCCTCCTAAGGCCCTTCACAATATTGTTGCAAGGTGAGAATGGAGATGGGAAACCATATAGGCTGCCATGAACTCTGTGGAATAAAAGTGGGATGCACAAGTCACTAGAAAGGTTAACAAATACTTTCACTCCTGCTGTGACACCGAATCCGGGTCCAAGTTCACTGATACATATTAGGGGTGCCAACCTCCAGGGGTCACCTGGAGATCTTGCACTATTACAATTGATCTCCAGACCATCGAGATCAGTTCCCCTGGATAAAATGGCTGCTTAGGAGGGTGGACTCTATTGGCATTATGCCCCACGGAGGTCCCTCCCTTCCCCAAACCCCACCCCCCTCAGTTCCAGCCCCCCAAATCCCCAGGTAGTTCTCAACCCAGAGTTGGAAACCCTAATATATATTAATGTTACACTGGCCCTGGTAAAGTGATTGTACTTGCAATCTTAAGACCTAAAGTTAGGACTTAAACTTTATCCAGTATATAAGAACATAAGAGATGCCAATGTTGGATCAGGCCAATGGCCCATCCAGTCCAACACTGTGTCACACAGCGGCCAAAAATACCAGGTGCCAACAGGAGGTCCACCAGTGGGGCCAGGACACTAGAAGCCCTCCCACTGTTGACCACCCCCCCAGGCATCAAGAATACAGAGCATCACTTGCCCCAGCCTGAGAGTTCCTATCTATGCCTTGTGGCTAATAGCCACTGATGGATCTCTGCTCCAAATCCTTATCTGATTCCCTCTTGAAGCTGTGTTAATCGCTCTTTGGGTGAAGAAGTACTTCCTTTTATCTGTTCTTGCCCGACTGCTCAGCAATTTCAAAGCAATGGTATCCCCAGTAGTAATGTATGGCCGCGAGAGTTGGACCATATGTAACCATCACTGACATGGGGGCAGTTGCATTTGTGGCCTCACATTATCTTTTTGCGTCATTCAATTCCAGATCGGAACATTCCTCTTTGAGTCCTATATCGATTGTTGACTGCCTTACGAGTGTAATAGGGGCTTTGTTGCGTGTGGAATTCTGTACTATCTGACCTCTGAAGAAGGCTCATTCGGGCCGAAATGCGTCAGGTCATATATGGTTCCTTTTGTGCATTTGTCACTTTGATTACATTATGAGGCTTTACTTCGAACCCGACAAGGTTCAAAATGATCTAGACAAGCTGGAACAGTGGGCGGAGGCAAATAAAATGAATTTCACTAGAGATGAGTGCAAAGTCCTACACCTGGGCACAAAAAATCAAAGGCACAGATATAGGATGGGAGGGACTTGGCTTGACAGCAGCACAGGTGAAAGGGATCTGGGTGTCCTGGTTGATCACAAGCTCGACATGAGCCTGCAGTGCTATGTGACTGAAGAAAGCTAATGCAATCTTAGGAAGCGTGAACAGAAGCATTGTGTCCAGATCATGGGAGGTGGTAGTTCCGCTCTATTCTGCTATGGTCAGGCCTCACCTGGAGTCCTGTGTCCAGTTTTGGGCACCACACTTTAGGAAGGATGTTGACGAGCTCGAGCATGTCCAGAAGAGGGCGACCAGGATGGTGAGAGGGTTGGAATCCCAGTCTTATGAGGAAAGGCTGAAAGAGTTGGGTATGTTTAGCCTGGGAAAGAGAAGACTTAGAGGGGACATGATTACAGTCTTCGAGTATTTGAAGGGCTGTCATGTAGAAGATTTGCTTTTAATGTTTGCTGGGCCTATTACACTGAAAAAAAAATGGTATTTAACTGTTATTTTCTAATGTAAATAAATAAATAATTGCCAAGCGCTCTGGCTACATGTGTTTCCCATAAGAACATAAGAAAAGCCCTGCTGCATCAGACCTGGGGTTCATCTAGTCCAACGTCCTGCCTCACAGTGGCCAGACAGTTCTTCTGGGGGCCTGTTGTTGGCTCCTGGCTCTGTGATTCAGAGGTTTAGTGCCTCTCAACATGGAGGTTCCCTTTAGACAGCACGACTAGGAGCCACTGATAAATCTATCCTCCATGAATCTGTCCAGATTTAAACTGCAGGTTTTAATGCCAGATATAAACTGATGTGATATCGATCTGGCCCCTAGAGGGTACAGAACACATACAGAACAGGGAAAAAAAAAACACCAAAGAAGCAAGAAGTTACAAGCAAGGAAATGAGAATTTGGAAAAGCGTTGCTGTGGTTAGGAGCCACTGATAGACCTATCCTCCATTAATCTAGCTAATCCCCTTTCAAAGCCACCTATGCCTGCGGCCATCACTACATCCTCTAGCAGTGAATTCCACATTTTAATCAGTCTTTGTGGACTTGGTTGTGGATGTAGAGTCCAATGGTCAGCCACGCTGGTCTGAAGCAGTGGACAGATTTAGAGTCTGGCGGCACCTTTAAGACCAACAAAGGATTGTTCAGGGCATGAGCTCTCATGTGCATGCACATTTTATCAAAGACACTGGAATGGTAGATGAGGTTCTAAACTTATAGACAAGGATGTTTAAGTTCTGCAAAGTGGAAAACGAAATTACAAGTTGTTAACTTGTATTTGAAAAAGTGTGCCTTGCACACGAAAGCTCATGCCTTGAATAAACCTTTGTTGGTCTTAAAGGTGCCGCTGGACCCTAAATTTGGTCATGGACAGTGTTCCCTCTAAGCTGAGTTAGTGTGAGCTAGCTCACAGTTTTTTAGCCTCTGGCTCACACATTTCTGTCTTAGCTCAGGGAGGAGGGCTCCAGAGCAAACTGATTTAAGCAGTAGAAAAATTGCTTACGCCAAACTTTAAGGCCAGGAGCTCACAAAGCAGAATTTTTGCTCACAAGACTCAACAGCTTAGAGGGAGCATTGGTCAAGGATAGTCCATTTAATGACTCATAAGCATTTCTAGACCCTGAACTGGATAGCCCAGGCTAGCCCAATAGTTGAGGAGAGGCTGTGGCTCAGTGGTAGAGCCTCAGCTTGGCATGCCGAAGGTCCTAGGTTCAATCCCCGGCATCTCCAGTTAAAAGGACCAAGCAGGAGGTGATGTGAAAGACCTCAGCCTGAGACCCTGGAGAGCAATGGAAAGGGACCAGTAGTTCAGTGGTAGAGCCTCTTGTTGGAATGCAGAAGGTCCCAGGTTCAATCCCCGGCATCTCCAGTTAAAAGGACCAGGCAGGAGGACAAAACTGACCTCAATGGACCAATGGACTGATTCAGTATAAGGCAGTTTCATGTCTGTGTTGGGGAAAAATAAGATTTTCATCTCCACCCAGCTTGATAAAGGAGGGAGGTGAAATTGGCAGGGACCCTAGAGTCTCAGAGAGAGAGAGAGAGAGAGAGAGACTGTTCCAAAGTATCTATGATTCATTGAACTTCAAAACATAACACAGAAAATATTCAACCTTCTAACAATTTAATATTCAGCGTGCATAAACCTCATAAACCTCAGTACCTGAGATAGTGCACTGTGAAATTCAGAAAGGAATGCATTCCTGTCCATCCATCAAGGATTCACAAGGAGCTGTTGATGGGCAGCCCAGAATGAAACACAAGCAAGCATTATGTGCCTTGTGCAAACGATGGCAGATGCCAATCAAGACGACAACGAGGATCAGCCCAGGCCTCTCAATGTCCCACTGAACACTACTTGGAGTCACCTTAGTCCGTGAGGTTAGAAAATTCCAAACACTCTCCCTTTGTCGAGGAAGAGCAATGGAGCCGCCTACTCTGTTATCAAGATGTTTAGCCATCGAGAGGTTGTTACCAGGGACACTTGGGAATGTAAACTATGGTTTAAGGCAGAGTGTATTGTCAAGCCTGAGAGAGACACAGACCAACTGCTAATCATGCAAAGCCTTATGGGAGGGAGAACCAAGCAGAGAGGCCCAACCAAACACAGAGACAGTTTGGTGTAGAGGTTAAGTGTGTGGACTCTAATCTTGGAGAACCGGGTTTGATTCCCCACACCTCCACTTGCACCAGCTGGATGACCTTAGGCAAGCCATAGTTCTGGCACAGCTGTTCTTGAAAAATAACAGTTTCTGTCAGAGCTCTCTCAGCCCCACCTACCTCACAGGGTATCTGTTGTGGGGAGGGGAAGGGAAAGGAGTTTGTAAACTGCTCTGAGACTCCTTTGGGTAGTGAAGGGTGGGGTATAAATCCAATCTCCTCCTCCTCTTCCTTCTGGCTGCTATACAGAAATGCCTAGTCACAGAATGTTCAGTCCCCTCAGATTTCGAGGGCTGAGCAGGGATGACACTTGGATGGGAGACCATCAAGGTTGTCCAGGAGACGCTGTCTGGTATAGTGGTTAGGAGAGCAGACTCTAATCTGGGAGAACCAGGTTTGATTCTCCACTCCTCCACTTGCAGCTGCTGGCATGACCTTGGGTCAGTCACAGTTCTCTCAGAGCTATTCTCTCAAGACCAGTTCTCGAAAGAGCTCTCTCAGCCCCACCTACCTCACAGGGTGTCTGTTGTGGGGAAGGGAAAGGAGACTGTAAGCCACTCTGAGACTCCTTCGGGTAGTGACGGGTGGGGTAGAAATCCAATCTCCTCCTCTTCAGAGGCAGGCAATGGCAAACCATCTTTGAACGTCTCTTGCCTTGCAAACTCTACAAGGTGGCCGCAGATTGCTAGACCTATCCTCCACGAGTTTTTTGTACCCATAAAAATGCGATAGATAGCTCCCTTTTTTGACTTGGGGTAGCAGATGCCTTAATCACGCACTCCTTTTCGTCCTCTCCAAACCGATCGCCGGCTTAATCCTGAACAGAAAAAAGGTGAACGAAGAGAATGAGCCAGCAATGCCATCCCTGCGGGCAGGTGTTCAGCTCCATTTAACTGAAATCGTTGCCATTAAAAATAGAAAACAAAATAATAATAAAAAAAAACATTAAGGGGAGAGGGGAACAGTCTCTCCAAAAGGTTGTTTGTGAGCTGGGCTTTTTAAAGAAAAATTTCCCAGCCATCTGAGTGTGTCACACGAATTGGGTCTCCGAAGAATTCACTGCATTAGTGCCGGGAGGGACGGGTGGGCAGGATATCAACAAATTAGCGTCAATCTTTCCTCCCCGAAGATCTTCTGGAGAGCCTGGGAAGTACGACACAATGGCAAATGTGTTAATGCTCTTCGGTAAGTGCTGGGGATTTGAGACGGTTTGAAATGATGGAACATCAGGGAGGTGTCTCGGTTCGCATAATGGCTTTCAGTCATTTCTCCCTCTTCAGGATGCTACAGTTCTAATATGTCTTTCCAGATGTCTTATAATTGGGTAGAGGGGATATTTCTGGTGGTAGACGCTTGCCGCCATGCTGTCTCAGAGGCCGCAGCTCTAGAGCGGTGGCCACTCTTGGACCCCTGAGTCCCTGCTGGACCTTATTCAAGATTCATCTTGCACAGAAGTTGTGTGAACTCACATGACACTGCCTTATCATGCATGAGCAGAGGTCCATCCGTGGTTATTAGCCACAAGGTATAGATGGGACACTAGGTCTGGGGCAGTGATGCCCTGTATTTTTTGTGCTTGGGGGCACGATTGGGGGAGTGCCTCTGGAACAACCCTGGGAGGCCCCGCCGATGGACCTCTGGATGGCACCTGTGTTTTGGCCACTGTGTGACACAGAGTGTTGGATTAGATAGGCCAATGGCCTGATCCAACATGGCTCTTCTTACATTCTTATGAGACCCTTGGTCCATCAAAGTTAACCTCAGATTAGCAGAGGCACTTCAGGTTCTGTGGTAGAGGTCTTTCACATCACATCACATGATCCTGGGAATTGAAGGTGGGACCCGCTATGTGCCAAGAAGATACTCTGCCACTAAGCCCCTCCCTTCCTAATTCTCTCTCCTTCCCAGACCTGGATTTCTTCTGAATGGACAGACTTCCTCCTTGCCATCTTCCTTGCTGATGCTACCGCCATTTGAGTCCCTGTTGTGTCTAGGTTTCTCCTCTATTTGCTTGCCCCTTTCTTGACTATGGTTGGGGAGCTTTTTCATCTTCTAAGAGCTTGTGATGGGTCATCCATACTGTTAAATACTAGGGTTCTGTGGATGGTCCATCCCCAAGCTTAGTGATCAGCTCTCCTTTATTAGTGATTCAGACAGAACGGAAAGCAAAAAGCCAGGATAACCGCCCTGTTTAAATAGCTCGCAACTCCTCCCACTTCCCTAAACAACGACCAATGATAGGCCATTGTCAGAACCATTAATTCTTCATTGGCCACCTCCAGAGTCCTGGTGGGCTATTGTTCTAGAGCCTCAAGCTCAGCCAGTCTCTGAAATGTTCCAGTCCCAATACATAACATATGCACTGGTATGATTACATCACCTCCATTCTCCCACCTATGTTTCCCACCATCCAGCTGGAGCAGCAGAAGAGCACAGAGTGTGGTGTAGAGTGACCAGGTTGCCTGCTATGATGGGGACAAAATGCAGGGGACTGGTGTCCCGCAATGCCCTAGGAATTTCCTAGATGTCAGTGGTTAAAAACCACAGAGATTTAAGGGGTTCCTACAGCATCACATAATGCCAGGACATTAAGCTGCTCCAATAGTGTGCTCCAATGATGTGATGTCACTTCTGGGAAAAAATCCAGAAATGCCATTAGTCCCCTCTAGGAATTGCCAAAAGTGCTACAGCTTAACATAGAGATTCTGGCAATTCCTAGAGAGGGGTGACATCACTTCCTTTTTACCCCAAGAAGTGATATGTAGAGAAAGAAGTACTTTTCTCCCTTTCTCACAATACAAGAATTCGTGGGCACTCCATGAAATTGCTGAGCAGTCGGGTTAGAACAGATAAAAGGAAGTACTTCTTCACCCAAAGAGTGATTAACACATGGAATTCACTGCCACAGGAGGTTGTGGAGGCTACAAGCATGGACGGCTTCAAGAGGGAATTGGATAAACATATGGAGCAGAGGTTCATTAGTGGCTATTAGCCACAAGTAATGGGGCAAGTAATGCTGTGTATTCTTGGTGCTGGGGGGTCAACAGTGGGGGGCTTCTAGTGTCCAGGCCCCACTGCTGGGCCTCCTGATGGCACCTGGTATTTTTGGCCACTGTGTGACAGAGTGTTGGACTGGATGGGTCATTGGCCTGATCCAACACTGGCTTCTCTTATGTTCTTATTCTTGGTGCTGGGGGGGGCAACAATGGGAGGGCTTCTAGTGTCCTGGCCCCACTGCTGGACCTCCTGATGGCCCCCTGGTATTTTTGGCCACTGTGTGACAGAGTGTTGGACTGGATGGGCCATTGGCCTGATCCAACACTGGCTTCTCTTCTGTTCTTATGATGTCACTTCATTGCTGATGGCTGCCCTCATGGTCCCCGTTCCTCCATCTCCTGCTAATTGCCAGGTATAGGAAAACATTGTAGAGGCAGGCCCGTAGACAGGAATTTCTAAGTTGGGGGGCATTTTAATTCCTCAGGGGGCACTGGCTAAATCAATTAAAGGTAATTTAATTAACTCCCAATTGGTCCATGGGAGAAGCCTTGCTTGCCACCCACGTCTCCTTTGAAGGGGGCGGCAGGGTTGTGGGCAGCTGAGCTCTCAGCAGAGCACTTTCTTGGGTTGGTTTCCTGTGGAGGAGAGAGAGCAGCAGAGACTGACGGGAGCCCGCCCCTCTGCATCCTGGCCCCTGGGTGAGACAGGGACTCGCTTCTGCCAGGCCAGCCTGAGAGGCAGAGCATCCAGCACGATGAGGGATATAGGGGCTTCTTGCACAAAAAGGGGGCTGCTCAGCCTTGGGGCGAGGGAGGACATTGCAGCTGGCTGCCCAGAGAGTAGAATGGCTAGTCTGCTGCTCCTCCTCTCAGGTCTGCTGCTTTCCCTTCTCCACAGAGGTAGGGTTCCCTCCCTCCTGGTCTTCTGGCAGCCCATCTGTCCACATGCTGGGCTCAAGAGTTGGGGCTGGTAGCCTGGACAGCAGAGAGGAGGGGAGCTTCTGGCTCACCTCCCTGTCCTTGGTGCATGCAGCCCCCTCCTTCTTCTCCTCCCGGCAGGCAAATGGAGAGCTGAGGAAAAGCAGGCTGAGGCCAGGCTCCCTTCCCTCCCAGCCAAAGGGAAGGTGCAGGACGGGGTGGATGGGTGGGAGTGTTGAGCAACAGCACAGAGGATAAGAAGGACGCCAAAGGAGAAAGCCTGCGTGGTGGCAGCGCTCCAGCTGGCCCCACTGTTGTTCCCAGAGAGACGTGCGGTGCAGGGAGGACACAAGGAGAAGCAGCGGCCATGGCAGTGCAAGGGGAGTTTGCTGCCACCGCTGAATCTTGCCAGAGAGTCAGGGGGCCTGGGGTGAAAGGAAGTGGTGGGGAAATTGGCAGGAAATTGGAGGGGGCGGGCCCCCAAAATACCCCAATGTAGCTACGGGCCCGTGTGGAGGAGGAGCAGGATCCCCTCCACCCCACAATGTGATCGTGAGATGAATCAGGTCCCTGAGGACCTTTAAACCCCCCACCCCCCACTGGAGCTGGGGGAGACTGCTGGGAAAGCAGTTCAAGTCTGGAGAACCTGGCTCCCATACAGTCACAGGAAGTAATAAGTAGTTTGGCCCTTAGTGAGAATCTGAACCTGGGTCTTTCCGGCCCCATAATCTGTATCGGACAATTTGTGTGTTTGTGCATTATTAAATACAGCCCGTGGAACTATATTTCGGGACAATACATTTGTGGCAAGATGCCACCAACTGGTGGGGGTAGATATGGGAACTGAGAATAAAGATCACTGTCTGGGGCGAAGGGAGGATTCCAGGCTTATCTTCCTGGTCCAGCTGGCTTAGTCCAAGAGTCCATTCCCTCCAGTTATGTTCTACGTAGTTTTACTGAATAAAATGGAAGAGTGCCGTCAAATCACAGCTGACTTAGGGTGCTTTCGTAGGGTTTTCAAGGCAAAAGATGTTCATAGGTGGCTTGCTCTGGAGCACCAAACCTGGACTTCCTTGGTGGTCTCCCAATCAAGTCCTCCTTACCAGGGCTGTCCTTGGTTACCAGGCCAGATCTGATCGGATCAAGCTTGCCTGGGCCATCCCAGGTCAGGGCAGATGAACAGAGGTGGTTTGCCATTGCCTGACTCTGCATAGCGGCCCTGGACTTCCCTGGTGGTCTCCCTTCCAAGTCCTCAGTGGGCTCTTCCCGGTTAGCAGCCCAGATCTGACAAGATCAGGCTTGTCCGGGCCGTCCAGGGTCAGGGCAGATGAACAGAGCTGTTTGCCGTCTCCTGCCTCTGCAGAGTGGTCCTGGCCTTTTCTTGGTGGTCTCCCATCCAAATACTAACCAAGGCCAACCCTGCTAGTCTGGGCTATCCAGTGCAAGGGTTAACATCCAGTTAAGACAGAACACTCTAATGGCAGAAAGTGAAGAGGACCTAAAGAGCCTCTTGTTGATGATGAAAGAGGACAGCACAAAGATTGGCTTGAAGCTCAGCATCAAAAAAACTAAGACCATGGCATCCAACCCCATCACTCCTTGATAAATAGAAGGGGAAGTCACGGAAGCAGCGACAGACTTCACATTCCTGGGATCCAACATCAATGCAGACGGTGACTGCAGCCATGAAATTAAAAGACGCCTGCTCCTGGGGAGGAAAGCTATGGCAACCCTAGACAGCAAAATAAAAAGCAGAGACATCACCCTGCCAACAAAAGTCTGCATGGTCAAAGCGATGGTATATGGGCTGAGCTCAGACTGTCAGTTTGCAGTGGGAGCCAGTCGTGGCAAAAAAACCCCGGGATAAACTGCTCTGGATTTTCCCAGTCACACAGGGGCGACAGATACGGGAGCATACCGGAAGGAGGCACACGGGAGCGTTCAGACTGCTGGCCTGAAGGTGCGGCTCATGCGCTCATACACACATAGGCATCCAGCCGATTTGGGGAGGATCTCATTGCGCATTGGGCAGTAGAGCAGAGCACAGCCAATCATATGTGCCTTATGCGGTAGACCGGAGCACAGCCAATCCTGTGAACCAATCATATGTGCCGGGAGCAATGTGGGTTGCTCCCGGCTTTTCGGTTGAGCATTCATACTTCCAGGAAGCGGACTGACGCAGGATAAAGGCACTCTCCAGGATTTCTACCACTTCTAACAGGTATCTTTTTAACACGGGAGTGAAGCAGAACAGCGCGGGTTGCCTACAGGTGGGGAACGCCAGGCAGATGTGCCTGTATGAACGGCCCCTTTAATCTGCTTGGGAAACGTGGCTGAAAAGTGGCTATAGTGGGGCAAATTGCCAGTCTGAACTAAGCCATGGTATTCCCCGTAGTAATGTATGGCCGCGAGAGCTGGACTATAAGGAAGGCCGAGCTCCGAAGAATAGATGCTTTCGAATTATGGTGCTGGAGAAGACTCTTGAGAGTCCCTTGGACTGCAAGGAGATCAAACCCATCAGTCCTGAAAGAAATCAACCTTGACTGTTCCCTGGAAGGCCAGATCCTGAAACTGAAGCTCCAATACTTTGGCCACCCAATGAGAAGGGAGAAACTCCCTGGAGAAGACCCTGATGCTGGGAAAGACTTAAAGTCAAAGAAGAAGGGGACGGCAAAGGATGAGATGATTAGACGGTTTTATTGATGCAACAAACATGAAACTGAGCAGACGCCAGAGGACGGCGGAAGACAGGAGGGCCTGGCGTAATGTGGCCCATGGGGTCATGAAGAATCGGACTCGACTGTGCGACTGAACAGCAACAACAACAGAAACAGAACATTTACTTCCCAGTGTTCAAGGCTGCCCCCTTACAATTCGCACTCACGTTACAATTCAGATCGAGCTTTTCTCGCCCTGAACTAGATTGGAAAGGCAAGGGTCGCAGGCTCCTCTTCGAAGCCTGGGGTGGATAAGAACCTTTCCTCTCTTTGCAGCTCTCTGGCTTTCTACACCGCAGGCAGCCAACCAAACGTACCCCCCCCCCTTCCAAAGGCATTTGCAAAGACAAAAGAATCAAAGAGGAGTCAGGAGAATGGAGGAGGGAGGGGAAGAGGATATTCTGCCTCTGATGGAACTGATGATAAAAAACCCTCTTTGCGCCATTGTCAGGTCCTGGGACCCGGTCCCGAACCTTGTGAATAGAGTCGAGGGCCGAGGGAGCTGCCAGCACAGCTGTGTGGTGCCCTCACAAAAGACACAGATGCAGCTGGTGAAAGGAGGACATTTCATCAGTCACACCTGGATCGCCTCTGCAATTTCATTCCGCCGGAGGGGGAGGGACGCTGGTGCTAAGAGCCGGGATAATTGGCACCTTCCCCGGATAACCTCCCTGCTTTGAAAGGCCAGTCCCCCCCACCCACCCATCCCCGACCTAATGTGGCACGGTTGGCAACAGTTACATGGTTCTGTGGTTTAGGCTAAGAACCAGGGGTGCCGCCCAAGCTACAAAACAACTGGATCTGCCAGAACAGGTTGCCGGCACTGCCCTTTCCGCTGTCGAGTAACAGACCATGGGGGTGGGGGAACCTAAACAAGTTTGCACTTAGTCTCCAAAGTATGGCCAGCCCCAATTCACTCTGTTTCTAAGATGGCTGTTTTTGGGGAAGTGCGGTTTGCATGCCTACCCTATCTCGGTTCTGCCATGCAATTTGCCACTCTCCGTTGGATGCCAGAATTGGATGCTCGGGGGTGGCGGTAGGGTTGGTTATAATTCCATATCGTAACTTAAGGAAGGGTAGAGGTATGGGCTGTAAGACGGTTCAGAAACGCAGCCCTGACCTGGATAGCCCAGGCAAGCTCGATCTCAACGAGCGTGTCCAGAAGAGGGCAACCAGGATGGTGGGAGGGTTGGAATCCAAGTCTTATGAGGAAAGGCTGAAAGAGTTGGGTAGGTTTAGCCTGGGAAAGAGAAGGCTTAGAGGGGACATGATTGCAGTCTTCAAGTATCTGAAGGGCTGTCATGTAGAAGATGGAGCAGGTCTATTCTCTCTTGCTCTGGATTGCAAGACTAGATCTAATGGGTGGAAATTACAAGGGAGTCGATACCAGCTAGATATCAGGAGAAACTTCCTCACTGTAAGAGTGTTTGAGCCGTGGAACAGTCTGCCTCTGGAGGTGGTGGATGCTCCTTGGCTGGATGTTTTCAAGCGGAGGCTGGACGACCATCTTTCAGGTATGATGTAGGTATGTAGGGCTATCTTTTGGCTGTGCTCCTGCAGAGTGCAGGGGGCTGGACTAGATGACCTGCAAGGTCCCTTCCGACTCTAACATTCTATGATTCATCAGATCTCGGAAGCTAAGCAGGGCCAACCCTGGCAAGCACTTGGAAGGGAGACCTCCAAGGAATACCAGGGCCAGGATGCAGAGGCAGGTAATAGCAAGCCACCTCTCTGAGATGTCCCAACCTCACTAGCGGTTGCCAGAAGTCAGCCATGACTTCCAGGCACACACACACAATACTCACCAAAAACCATTGAGAATTTTCAGAAATGTCATGGCATCATGAAGACTCACTGAGGTTCCATTTCCTTCTCACATGATTTCCACCTGAAGAGATTCCGTTTTGGTTGGCAATTATAGAAGTTCATATCCCGTGCCCTTAGAATCAGGCAGGCACACATTAACAACAATAACCCCGGGAGAAAATGGCCACCGTGGAAGGGGAACGCTATGGCATTGTACCCTATTGGAGTCCTTCCCTTCCCCAAACCCTGCCCTCCACAGACTCCACCCCCCAAAACTCCAGGTATTTCACAACCTGGAGCTGGCAACCCTACGTTGCTGCCTACTCCAGATTGCTTTTTCGCCCATGCTCCCGGCTGCATAGGCTGCCAGAGAAGGACATGTGGATGGTGTAGAAAGCACCAGCATCCCCCGTGGCTACAGCAGAGGCTTTCCTAGTAGGATCCAGTACCGGAGGGGAAACAATCTGCAGGGAGTGTGGTAAGGTTGCCAACCTCCCGGTTGTGGCTGGAGCTCTCCTGGGGTTACAACCGATCTCTAGGTGACAGAGATCAGTTCACCTGGAGAAAAAGGCCACTTAGGAAGGCGGACTCTATGGCAATGCACCCCATTGAAGTCCCTCACCGCCCGAACCCCCAACCTCCTCAGCCTTCACCTCCAAAATCTCAAGGTGTTTCCCAACTCTGAGCTGGCAACAGTCCAGGGAGCTGTAACGGCAAGCGGCAGAAGAGATTGTAAGTGGCCAGAGGAAGGACACAAAGAAGAAGAAGAGATTGGATTTATACCCCACCTCCCACTTGGAGCTGTGGTGGCTCAAGTGGTTAAGACGCTGAACTGCAGGCTGTGGAAGGTCAGTAGTTCAGCAATTCAAGACCCGGGTGCTGCATGACGGAGTGAGCGCCCGTCTCTGGTTCCAGCTCCTGCCAACCTAGCAGTTTGAAAGCGAGAAATTGCAAGTAGATAAATAGGTACCACTTCGCTGGGAAGGTAACAGTGTTCCATGCGCCTCGGCGTCGACTCACGCCAGCCACATGACCACGGAAACATCTTCGGACAGCGCTGGCTCTTTGGCTTTGAAACGGAGATGAGCACCGCAACCCTAAAGTCGGATTCGACTGGCTTTCGAGCAAGGGAACCTTTACCTTTACCTTTTTCCACTTGGAGGCTCAGAGCAGCTTAAAAACTCCTTTCCCTTCCCCTCCCCACAACAGACACCCTGTGAGGGAGGTGGGGCTGAGAGAGCTCTAACACAAACTGCTCTTTCAGGAACAGCTGTGCCAGAGCTTGTGACTGACCCAAGGTCACATCAGCAGGTGAAACTGGAGGAGTGGGGAATCAAACCCGGTTCTCCCAGATTAGAGATTGGATTTATACCCCCCCCTTCACTCCTGAGTCTCAGAGCGGCTTACAAACTCCTTTCCCTTCCCCTCCCCACAACAGTCACCCTGTGAGACAGGTGGGGCTGAGAGAGCTCTTGACAGAAACTGCTCTTTTTCAAGAACAGCTGTGCCAGAACTATGGCTAGCCCAAGGTCATCCAGCAGGTGCAAGTGGAGGAGTGGGGAATCAAACCCGGTTCTCCCAGATTAGAGTCTGCACACTTAACTGGTCTACCAAACTGGCAGGTGGGGGCACGTGGGTGGGTGGGCAAGAAGGGGGTGAGCACTCTTCTCCCAGGGTCCCCCAAAACCTGAAACTAACAGTCAATATGGGTCACTGAGGTAAAGAAAATCTTACCTGGTCTCTCAGGAAACCAGCCCAAACCCGCTTTGAACTAACAGGGGAAGAGGTGCTGCCACATCTGCTGAAGAGGAGGTGAGGGGGACTACATAAGAACATAAGAACGTAAGAGAAGCCAATGTTGAATCAGGCCAATGGCCCATCCAGTCCAACACTCTGTCACACAGCGGCCAAATATACCAGATGCCATCAGGAGGTCCAGCAGTGGGGCCAGGACACTAGAAGCCCTCCCACTGTTGCCCCCTCCAGCACCAAGAATGGAGTGCATCACCTGCCCCAGACTGAGAGTCCCCATCTATACCCTGTGGCTAATAGCCACTGGTGGACTTCTGCTCCATATGTTTATCTAATTCCCTCTTGAAACTGTCCATGCTTGTAGCTGCCGCCGCCTCCTGTGGCAGTGAATTCCATGTGTTCATCACTCTTTGGGTGAAGAAGTATTTCCTTTTATTCTTGTATTGTGAGAAAGGGAGAAAAGGACTTCTTTCTCAACCTGCTCAATCCCATTCATAATCTTATAAACCTCAATCATGTCACCCGTCACCCATCGTTTCTCCAAGCTGAAGAGCCCCCTAGGCTTAAACACCCTGCCCAAGCTATCTGCCATTGGCCAGCTGGCCTGACACTCATTCTTACTGTTGGCTTACCTCATCTCTGTGTAAAACGGCCCCATCTAGGTTTGCCAGGCCTCAAGCTATATAGCAGGAGGCTTTCCCCTGGCCAGCTTCGACCGATGGTGAGAGAGCAACAAAACCAAAATATGTCGTCAAAGGCTCTCACAGAAGGCTTTCTGTGTTATACCTCTGAGGATGCCAGTCACAGCTGCTGGCGAAATGTCAGGTGCTACAATGCCAAGATCACGGCCATACAGCCCAGAAAATCTAAAACAACGAATGAAACCAAAAATAAGTCATCAGTGCCACTATGTCACATATTTATTTATTAATTTATACCCCATTCTTCTCTCTAATGGGGAGCCCTAAGCAGCTTACATCACTCTCCTCTCCTCCGTGTTTTCTGCACAACAACACTGTAAGGTAGGTTAGCCCGAGAGAGCGTGACAGGCCCAAGGTCACCCAGTGAGCCTCTGTGGCACGAGCGGGGATTCAAACGCAGGTCTCGCAGATCCTAGTCGGACACTCTTAACCACTACACCACACTGGCTGTCGAAGTAGAGGAGGGAAGGACAATGCACTTATTTACTTATATCCTGCTTTTCTCCCCAGTTGGGTCTCAGACCAGCTTTTAGAACATTGTTTTCCCTTCCGCATTTTCCCACAACAACAGTCCTATGAGGTAGGCCAGGCCAAGAGTTGATAACAGGCCAAAGGTCACCCAGTGAACGTCCGTGGCAGAAATGGGAATTCAAACCCGGGCCACCTAGGATCCTCATCCTCTACCCTGTCTAGTATATCACACTGACTCTGCCCAACGACGACAAGGTAACTCTAAGGAATTGCTGGAAACTCTATGGTAAAACTGATGATGCCTCCAACCCCCCCCCCCCCGTCCACTGCACCCATATGTGGTGAAGGGACAGAAGTAGTGTATTGAGCCCTGGTTGAACAGCTGGGGGAAAAAAATCAGATTTGATAGTAAGAGAAAAAGTTTACAATTCCCCGCCTGTAACTGCTTTTTTGTTAAATACTTATCTCTAATCTACTTGCTCGTGGGGAATAATGTAAATTGATTTTTTTTATATATGATTGGAGCTGTTCAATGAATTACTTAAACCTTAAAACAAATCTTCTTTGCAATCAGACGGATGGAGGATTATTTCGGCAAAGTAGTTAGGAAGAGAGCGAGAAAAGAATATAGATCTATCTATATATATGGCAGCGTGAATTATTTATCCCAAAGTGCAATTTCCAAATGTACAGTTATGTTCCCAAAGCAATACCACTTATGTAAGTGGCAAATTCAGGGACAGTATTTTTATTTTTATTTCCAAATTATGCAGTCTAAATTATGCATTCATTCAAATGCTGCACTTCAAGAGACAGATTGTCACTGCAGACAATAAAGTTTGCAAGTAACACGCAGCAAAAAAAAAAGGAGCATAGTCTTTTTTGGGTGATTGTATATTTAAATATGGATTTTATGTTCATGCACACATTTCTTGCATACTTAAAAAACACATAGCAGGACTTGGACAGGGAAGATCTTTTTTTCTTTCTCTTTTTTTTGCAGAATCTAAATTTAAAGCGGGTCAAATGAATTCACGATCAGCAAGACAAACTAAATTTCCCTGGGGCTACATATTCATTTCGGGGTATTCAAAACCCTCATGAGGATTTTATGTAGCCATTTCCAAATTATCGGTTTCCCCGTTTCCCGGGGAGATTTGCCTGAGTTAGAACATCAACAGTTATGTAACGGTTAAAGTGATGCAGTCCAAATCTCGGAGACAAAAATTCAAATCCCCACTGAGTGATAAGATGTGTTGATTGACCTTGAGCCAGGCGCTTGAAGCCTAACCTACCTCATAGTGTTGTGAGGAAAAAAGGGAGGTTGGGAGATGGGTAGACACCGTCCTGAAGAACCTCCAAGCATCTGAAGAAGAAGTGTGCATGCGTACAAAAGTTGATACCTAGAATTCAACTTTCTCGGTCTCAAAGATGCCACTGGCACTCAGTGGTCCTTTCCACACTAGACCTTAAAATCCTGGTTCAACCCTGTCCCCGAACTTACATTCTACACTAAACGTGAGTTCACCCCTGTAATTATCTTGTGTTATTTTTTTTTGTTTCCACGTTACATTGAGGTCACCCTGGTTTCACCTCACACTTGCCCTGGGATAAACAGATGCTGTTAAAATCGGGGATAAATGCAGGGTATTGTGTTGCGAGTTGAACTCTGATAAAACCAGGGATGAGATTCAAGTGCGGAAAGGACCAGCATCACACTTCTATGGCTGGACAAAACTCTGCTGTATCAACCAGCTATCCGTATAGTTTGAATACTGAACCAGCAGTCTGGCTTCTTGCTGCAAAAGCTGCCGCCACACTGGATGATGCGACAAGTGGCGACAGCGCTCATCCCTTTTTAATGAATCGTAGCCTTTACCTTTAGGGAGCCGCGGTGGCTCAGAGGTTAAGATGCTGGGCTGCAGACCGGAAGGTCTGTAGTTCAGCAGTTTGAGACCTGATTGCCATGTGATGGAGTGAGCTCCCGTCTCTGGCCCCAGCTCCTGCCAACCTAGCAGTTTGAAAGCAAGAAATTGCAAGCAGAGAAATAGGTATTGCTTTGGTGGGAAGGTGACAGTGTAATGCCTCAGTGTATAGTCATGCTGGCCACAGGTCCACGGAGAAGTCTTTGGACAGTGCTGGCCCTTCGGCTTGGAAACAGAGGTGACCACCATCCTCTAGAGTCGAATTTGACTAGCTTTCGAGCGAGGTAAACCTTTACCTTTACCCATAATTACTTTTATAACCAACTAGGAATAAGGCCCATTGTGAAAATAAATACTATGAGCTCTAGAAAGAGGCTCTGGGAGAGTGTCAAGGCCTTGGACACTCAGCGTCAATTTGCTGTTGTAACCTCAGCAGGGTATAATGACAGAAGGTCCACCATTTTCTCTAGAGGAACTGATCTCTGCTACCTGAAGAGCAGATGTAATTTTGAGTGATCTCCATCCCTCACCTGGAGAGTGGCAACAATTATTACTCAGGAGGAAATGACTGGTTTGGAGGGTGGAGTCTATGGCATTGTACCTGTCTGAGGTCCAACCCCTCCTCAAACCCCACCCTCTCCAGGCTCCACCCCTCAAATCCCCAGGAATTTCCCAATCTGGAGTTGGCAACCCCATCTCCTTCCCAGCTAACCATCAACCTACCATTATCGGCCCCTCTGAGTTCTGCCATCCCAGATCAGTTGTAATTCTGAGTGATCTCCACCACTCACTTGGAGATTGGCAACAATGGTTCCCAAAGAGGGGATGGCTGGTTGGGAGGATGGAATCTATGGCATCGTACCTGTCTGAGGTCCCACCCCTCCTCAAACCTTACCTTCTCCAAGTTCCATCCCTCAAATCTCCAGGAATTTCCCACCTGGAGTTGGCAACCCTATCTCCTTCCCAGCCAAGCATCAACCTAGCTTTATTTCCCCCTCACTCTTCAGCTTTCCATCTTCCCCACCCATCCACCTGCAGCCTTTACTGTGCTCTGAAACCCTGACTGCCACGTCACATCGGCTGTTATGGGGGGCGGGGGATCTCAGCAGGGTATAAGGACACAGAATCCACCATGTTCTGCAGAGGAACTGATCTGGAAGAGCAGTTGTAATTTTGAGTGATCACCAGCTCTCACCTGCAAATTGGCAACAATGGTTTCCCAGGAGGAAAAATAGTCTTTCTCTGTAATGGGGACCAAAGCAACTTATAGCATTCTCCTCTCAGCCTTTTGATTTGCACAATAACCCTGTAAGGTATGTTAGGCTGTAAATCTGTAACCGGTCCAAAATCACCCACTCAGCTTCTACAGCAAGAACCTGGATCGAGAAGACCCTGCTCTGAAGCACTGACTGCAATGCCCAGGCTAGCCAACCTCCAAGGGGAGCCTGAAGATCAATAGGTATCACAACTGAACTCCAGACAACAGATCCCCCCCCCCAAGAAAATAACTGCTTTGGAAGGTGGACTTTATGGCATTCTGTTCAGCTGAGGCCTCTCTCCTCCCCAAACCCTGGCTTCCATAGACTCTACCAGAAAATCTCCAGGAATCTCCCTACCTGGAGCTGGCAATCCTTGTAAGGACTGGCCCCAATGGCTTGCAAAGGGTTTCCTTCCTTTGTCTGAACCAAGCTTGGTTGCTTACTGTGGCAAAATGGACTCCAGTTTACAACTCACCTGTTCGCCTCCCACCCTTATCGCATGGGCGTATCTCACTCATTAAGTTTGCTGCCACCACTCACTGAATTGTCACTGCCTTTTTAGAGGGACCGTGAGACCTGCATCTCCCTGTTTGGAGATGGAATCCCCAATCTTTGGGGGATCCCTGGAAAGTTGGCAACCCAAGGATCTGGCCTTTCCTTGCTTCCCTGGGCTACCGCCTTCCTTTGGTATTGTGCAGAGTGGGGGAGACTATGTGGTCAGAGCACAACACCGATTATTAGCCCAAATAAAAGATTTTTTTAAACTATTTACACAATTACAGAGTACACACACGCTAAATAAATTAAGCACAACTGTAGGAGTAAGCATACACCATGAACCAACAGGGGTTAAACACAATCCTCTTTCCCTGCACACAATACTCTCTAGCTCTGGAGGTCATGGGCTCAGGACAGGATCTCTCCTTGGACTAGCTCTGCATCAGCCTCTCTCTCTCTCTCTCTCTCTCTCTCTTACCCAAAAGAGCAGGGAAACTTCCATTCATTCCCCAGTCCAGCCAACTGTGGAGTGCCTGAATTTCTGCTGCCTCCCAGGGTTCCTCACGTCTCTAGCTTGTGGCCTAGCTGGAGTCTGTATTGATGCTGGCCCGTCCCTTGGGATGGGCCTTCTTTCCCCACACTTTTTGTCCTTGCTACAAGTGGGAACTGTAGGCCAGCAGATGAGGAAGCCCCATTGAACCCGGTGAGCGATACCCCTTCAGGCCCCTCTCTGGAACTACAGCTCAATTAAGCCTTCTGGGGGAACATTGTAAACACAAAGTTGGCAGTCATCTTACAGACACAGGTAACTGCCATTTCGTTACACCTACCAACAGCTACTGAGGGGGAAAGTCAGTCTCACACAGGAGACAATTGTCCTTGTCAAAAGAGAAAGCCATCTGCCAGAAATTCTGAGAGGGCACAGTGGCTGAAGGAGTGGGTGGGGAAGAGGAGCAAACCCAGCACTCGGCCAATGGCACACAGTATTATATCAATGAGGTCCTTCCCCAAACCCTCCCCTCCCCATGCTCAACCCTTTAAATCTCCACACATTTCCCAGCCCAGATTTGCCAGCCCTAGGGATGATGCCTGGGGAGTATGCAGGATGATGTCATTTGTGGTTGATGCTCTAGGACTTTTCTGTAATCTCTATGGTAAAAACCCAGGGGAAATTCCTAGAGTATCACTGACAGTGATATCCTCACATTTTTGCCCCCACTCCACATATTATCAAGGACAGGAGATGGAGGGCAGAGGTGAGGGATTGCTAGCTGTCTGCAGGCAAATGGCAGACCTATCAACAATATCATAGAATCATAGGATGTTAGAGTTGGAAGAGACCTTGCAGGTCATCTAGTCCAACCCCCTGCACCCTGCAGGAGCACAGCCAAAAGATAGCCCTACAACATACCTGAAAGATGGTCATCCAGCCTCCACTTGAAAACGCCCAGTGAAGGAGCATCCACCACCTCCTGAGGCAGGCTGTTCCACTGCTCAACCACTCTTACAGTGAGGAAGCTTCTCCTGATTTAGCCAATAACGACTCCCTTATAATTTCTACCAATTAGATCTAGTCTTGCAATCTGGAGCAAGAGAGAATAGATCTGCTCCATCTTCTATGTGACAGCCCTTCAGATATTTGAAGACTGCAATCATGTCCCCTCTGAGTCTTCTCTTTCCCAGGCTAAACCTACCCAACTCTTTCAGCCTTTCCTCATAAGACTTGGATTCCAACCCTCTCACCATCCTGGTTGCCCTCTTCTGGGCATGCTCGAGCTTGTGAACATCCTTCCTAAAGTGTGGGGCCCAAAACTGGACACAGTACTCCAGGTGAGGCCTGACCATAGCAGAATAGAGCGGAACTACCACCTCCCTTGATCTAGACACAATGCTTCTGTTAAGGCATCCTAAGATTGCATTAGCTTTCTACACAGTCACATCGCACTGCAGGCTCATGTTTAGCTTGTGATCTGAGCGGGCCATTGATCGGACAGAAGTGATCATCTTCCAAGGGACATTGCCAAGATGTGGTTTATGTTGACCACAGGCATGTGACCTGGGTTTTTATCTTGCAGTTTATTATCACCAGGAGCTGCGGTGGCTCAAGTGGTTAAGACGCTGAACTGCAGGCTGTGGAAGGTCAGTAGTTCAGCAGTTCGAGACCCGAGAGTGCCGCATGACGGGGTGAGCTCCTGTCTCTAGTTCCAGCTCCTGCCAACCTAGCAGTTCGAAAGCAAGAAATTGCAAGTAGATAAATAGTACCACTCGTGGAAGGTAACAGCTCCGTGCACCTTGGTGTTTAGTCATGCCGGCCACATGACCACGGAAACGTCTTCGGACAGCGCTGGCTCTTCGGCTTTGAAACGGAGATGAGCACCGCCACCCAGAGTCGGATTCGACTGGCTTTCGAGCAAGGAAGCCTTTACCTTTACTTTTATTATCACCATGCAGCTATTTAGCCAAGCGTCTTCAGCCGAGATTTTACAGCCCCCACGTCAGTTAACCAAATCCAGTTAAATTTAGTGCTGTGTTTTTCTTCTTTCCCTCCATCTTTCGCAGCAATGTGCGTGCGCTTTTGGATAATTCCTCCGACGCGGAGCAGCGTTAGTGAGAAGTTCATGCGCCATGCTTTCATCTTCCACATTAAAATAAGATCACCTTGTTAATACTTCATTAACGGAGTAGAGCTGAGGCACCAGAGATTTCCCCCTATTAACTTGGGGTCTCGGCAAGTTCTAAATGAACACTTTCAAGATAGCAACTCTTCCTCGGAGGGGAGTGTATTCAATAATATATCCAGTGCTAAGCACGATGCTCTGTTTTTTAATGTCCCCCCCCCCTTTCATTGCGCTCACCATTAAAAAAAAAAAAATCTCAGAAAATCAGTAATCAGGGAGATAAGTTCTTTATTAAACTTTTTCCTTTAGCGCTGGAGCCAGAACTGCAGCAAAAACTTAACTGTGGCATTCTCGTGATGTGATTGTGTAGGGTTAGAATCATAGAGTTGGAAGGGACCTCCAAGGTCATCTAGACCAACCGCCTGCACAATGCAGGGAATTCACAAATACCTCCCTCTCCACACCCCCAGTGACATTGTTCCATGCCCAGAAGATGACCCCTCCCCTAAAAAACCTCCAGAATCTCCAGCCAAACTGCCAGGTCCCCCAGTCAGCAGCAGAGAACAAGCAGGTAGGGGTACCAGATCCAGGTTGGGAAACTCCCGAAGACTTGGGGATGGAGCCTGGTGAGGACGGGGACCTCAGTGAGGCACAATGCCATAGAGCCCATCTCAGGTTAAAAGGACCCAGCAGCTGGTGATGTGAAAGGCCTTAGCCTGAGACCCTGGAGCAGTGTTCCCTCTAAGATGAGTTAGTGTGAGCTAGCTCACAATTTTTTAGCCTCCAGCTCACAGATTTTTACCTTAGCTCAGGAAGGATGGCTCCAGAGCAAACTAATTTATGCAGTAGCCAAATCACCTACTCACAACTTTAATGCCAGTAGCTCACAAAGTAGAATCTTTGCTCCCAGGACTCCACAGCTTAGAGGGAGCATTGCCCTGGAGAACCACTGCCAGTCCGAGTGGTCAATACTGACCTTGATGGCCCAATGGTCTGATTCAGTTGAAGGCAGCTTCACGTGTTCATGTATGTAACCCTTCCATGTTCAGAGTCAATAGAGTTCTGAATGTTATGTTTCTGCAGCAGAAGCAGGAGGAGGTTTAGACTTTAGTGACCCTACACGAGTTCTTGTGGGACCTCTGATTGTCCTCTGTAAGAATGAAAAGGAAGTACTTCTTCACCCAAGGAGTAATTGACACATGGAATTCACTGCCACAAAAAGTGGTGGTGGCTACAAATATAGACAGCTTCAAGAGGATAGACATATGGAGCAGCAGTCCATCAGTGGCTATTAGCCACAAGGTATAGATAGGAACTCTCGGTCTGGGGCAGTTATGCTCTGTATTCTTGGTGCTTGGAGGGCAACAGTGGGAGGACTTCTGGAGTTCTGGCCCTGCTGGTGGACCTCCTGATGGCACCTGGGTTTTGGCCACTGTGTGACACAGTGGCTTTGGATTGGATGGCCAATGGTCTGATCCAACATGGCTTCTTTTATGTTCTTATGTCTCGGGCAGTGATGCTCTGCGTTCTTGTTGCTTAGGGGGCAACAGTGGGAGGGCTTCTGGAATTCTGGCCCTGCTGGTGGACCTCCTGATGGCACCTGGTTTGTGGCCACTGTGTGACACAGAGTTTTGGACTGTATGGGCCAATGACCTGATCCAACATCATTTCTCTTATGCTCTTATAAGTAGATGAACTTCTGGTCTCATGCATCAGGGCTCTCCTTTTGCACTGAGTTGTTTAAAATGAGCGGAATCAAAGGCTATGGTCCACAGCATATTGGAAAAGTACAAAATAAAATTCCCTTCAATTTCTTTCTCTGTAGCTTGCAGTTTTGGAGTTCGCAAAGGTTTACTGACAAGACGCAGACACTGGAACAATTTCTACTCCATTTATTGACCAATGTAATCATAAAAAACATGCTATTCTAAAGAACTAATGATCAATAGTAAATAAAAAGTTCTTTGGTTCAAATGAAATGCAGATGGCTAGAATGAAACATCTAACAGTGCAGTCCTATGATCGCTTTCCCAGCAGAGAGACTTGGGAGGGATTCTGAACTCTGTTTGGCAGAAGTTAGCTTCTCTCTCTTCGATGCTCCAGGTTATGCAAGGCAAAAAAAATCATATCTGCCCTCTGATGCTTCCTGTTTTTACAGGAGGGAAAATGCAGATCAGTTCAAGAAGCCTGAAATGTTCTTCCAGAAAGCCAGTCCTTTTGAAGCCTATTTGCTAGCTGAAAAATTGTCACTGGAAGTATTCCTCAAGAAGAATTTGAAAAGGCCTTGCCGGATCTTTGCACTGTCCTCCTCCCCAGCCGATTGCTAGGAACAGCTCCGCAAAAGCCATTAAGTGTTTTCCTCTTTGCGCTGAAGAGTGAAACAGAAAGAATATCCACAAATTGTCCAATCAGCTCAGCTTCTGGGCGATATTGCATCTGATGGGTTTCCTTCTTCCTTCTATTTGAAATAGAGAGTATGCTGAGTTCTGGCAAACCTAAAGTTAGAAAAGCTTTAGATGGGCCCAAAATGCTGAAAGAGCTGTGAAGGTCTGCTCACATGTAGGGGAAGAACTGTGCTTCTGTGGTAAAGCACACGATAGGCAAGCAGATGGTCCCGGGTTCAGGAATGTCATTCACTTGGTGTAAGGAAAGACCTGCCCTGGAATCTAGAAAGCTACAGCCAAAATAAACAATTCTAATGTATACCAGTATGAATATAACATAGTTTGTTCATTCTATCTATCTATCTATCTATCTATCTATCTATCTATCTATCTATCTATCTATCTATCTGTCTGTCTGTCTGTCTGTCTGTCTGTCTGTCTGTCTGTCTGTCTGTCTGTCTGTCTGTCTGTCTGTCTGTCTAATAATAAGGAGGAGAAAGAGGAGGAGGAGGAGAAGAAGAAGCTGCAGCAATGTGACTGGGAAGAAAGCTAATGAAATCTTAGAATGCATTAACAGAAGCATTGTGTCCAGATCATGGGAGGTGGTAATCCCTCTCTATTCTGTTATGGTCTGGCCTCACCTGGAGATCTGTGTCCAGTTTTGAGCACCACATTTTAGGAAGTATGTTGACAAGCTTGAGCTGGCCCAGAAGAGGGCAACCAGGATAGTGAGAGGGTTGGAATCCAACTTTTATGAGGAAAGGCTGAAAGAGTTGATTATGTTTACCTGGGAAAGAGAAGGCTTAGAGGGGGCATGATTGCAGTCTTCAAATATTGCAAGGGCTGTCACATAGAAGTTGGAGCAGATCTATTCTTTCTTGCTCCGGATTGTAAGACTAGATCTAATAGGTGGAAATTACAAGGGAGTCATCACTGGCTAAATATTAGGAGAAACTTCCTGACTGTAAGAGTGGTTGAGCAGTGGAACAGACTGTCTCGGGAGGTGGTGGATGCTCCTTTGATGGATGTTTCCAAGCGGAGGCTGGACGACCATCTTTCAGGTATGTTGTGGGGCTGTCTTTCAGCTGTGCTCCTGTAGAGTGCAGAGAGTTGGACTAGATGTCCCGCAAGGTCCCTTCCAACTCTAACATTCTGTGATTCTATGGTGGAGGAGGAGGAGGAGGAGGAAGAAGAGGAGGAGGAGGAAGAAGAAGAAGAAGAGGAAGAAGAAGAAGAAGAAGAAGAAGAAGAAGAAGAAGAAGAAGAAGAAGAAGAAGAAGAAGAAGAAGAAGAAGAAGAAGAAGAAGAAGATCAAACTCAGTTCTAAGGGTTAGGGATAACAACCTCCAGGTGGTAGCTGGAGATCTCCCAGAATCACTCATTTATGGCATTATACCCTACCAAGGCCCTCCCCTCCCTAAATCCTGCCCTCCCCAGGCTCCACCCTGAAATCTCTAGGTATTTTCAAACCCAGTGTCAACCATACGAAGAGCCTTATCCTCCTAGATTGTCCTGATGAGACACCAAGATCATCACATTTGTAGTTTTATTAATGGTATTTTGTTGTTTGCTTTTATTGTTGTATAGGAAAAGACTTTCCTGAACTATTCCTGTTAGGGCCAAATGGCCTAGCTGCTAACATGTCTATGTGACTTTTGTCACCTGGGTAGATGGCATGCCACATGCCAAGCCTGATATCCATATACAAGACACTTTGATACCTTTGCTGGGAAGAGCAGACATGCAGGTGTCTTCCCAAGCTGGGCACACAGCTGTCCCAAGACATTAACACATCAAAGCTCCTCTGACATGGCTTCTGTCATGTCAACCCAGAGATTTGGGCACACCCCTTCACCCTCTCATGATTGGGTAAATGGCCATATTCAATTATGACAGGAAAGGGAGGGAATTGTGATCACCCTATGGAAAGAGGGGAAGAGTTTTCTTGGAAAGAGAGCTCCTTTCTGAGGGAGAGTTCCCCTTTGGATTGTATACCTGCAACATGGAATTTTACTAGTGGGCAGTGAAGCTGGACTTAACTGCCCTCAGCAATCATGTGGTTCATCCTCAAGATTCCCTGGTCACACAATGGACATTGAATTATCTGGAAGCTGGTAACTATGAATACCTCTATGTATAGTTAGAGCTGAACAAGCCATATTATTTGTTTTCCTACCTCTGCAAGTCTTATGATATATGTATGCTTTTGCACTGAATAAAAGATAATATCTGATCAATATTATCTAAGGTTGTTTCTTGTGTTGCAACTTGATTCTAAGCCTAAATCTTTTCGCCTGAGCTGACTCAGCTGATGTGGCTACCACTAGATTAAATAGTTGTTTGCAGCTCTGGCACAGAGTTGGTAAGTTGCTAAGTCCTCTAGACCAGGCAGGAGTTCAGATCTCTGCTCCTGAGCCTTGGTGAGGGCCTTGAGGTAAGAGATCTTGGTGGCAGTGACTACTGATACCCTAGAGAGAATGTGCAGACATTCTTCTGGGCTTGTTTAAGTATTCCTGAAGCATATGGGATTTTGGTATCTCTCATTCCTGGAATGGAGTGAGGGAGAAGTAAAATCCTATACATGCTGGCAGAGTTCAGGAGTTGTGCCTCTTATTCCTGGACTGGGGTGAGAGGGCAAAAACCTGTACAATTGTTAAGTTTTATTGTAAGTTGAGGAAAAGCAGGATGGATGGATGATTGAATGGAAAAGCGGATGGATGGATAGCTATAGATATAGATATAGATATAGATATAGATATAGATATAGATATAGATATAGATAGTAAATTAACATCCCAAACAAGGAGATGAAATCTGAAAGCAGGATGATTGGAACCAAATAGACCTTTTGGATAAATGAATCCCAAAGCTCTTACATCCAGACTATTTTCTTGCATCAAACTTTGACTAGGAAAATTAACACATTTGTCAATGTCATTCTTTTTTGCATCAATCACATATGAATGGTGTGCAATGTAAAATGGCATAAAGTGGTATAAAAAAGGTGTGCAAATAGGAATGATGCATAAATGGCCTCAAATGGCTTAAAATTGCGAAAGAACAGCATCGACGATGACAGTCCAAAACTGAGCCAATTATGACAACAACACAATGAATTATTATTATTATTATTATTATTATTATTATTATTATTATTATTATTATTATTATTATTATTATTATTATTATTATTATTATTATTAAAGAAAGCAAAATAAATGGATCATGGCTAGTTATTTTTTTCCCCATTTGCTGCTACTGGGAGACAGGGGGCAATAAGGATGCTGTGAATTTTGCCACAGGTATCTTTGACCTTTCAGTTTATCATGTTCCAAAGTGTTAATCAGATGTGAACCAAACACCTGGCCTTGTGAGTTCATGCCAAAGAGCTGCAAATGCCTGTCAAACAGATCTGAAAAAGATTTTTTTTTTTGCCAGATTGTACATGATCAGCAACAACAACAAGAGCAAACACCACTGTAATAAGATGCTAAATATTTGACTGATTATATATGAAATGTTTATATGGTGATTATTTATTGATTGTTTTATATAATAAAGAGGTATCATATATAAAATACAAGATGCAAGTTTTATAGCAAGCACATAATCGTATAATAATATCAATCCACTAAAGTCTGTACAACCAACTTCAGGAACAAGGTAAGTCCAAATTTGTAGAGGCATCAACATCAAAAGGAAGAATCATCACGTGAGGATCCCGGATATAAACTCTAACATTTTGATCAACTTCTTCAGTGAGAACAACATCAATTTAAAACTATTTATAAGATGTTCTCTCCAAAGTTTATGTGGATTCCAATAGAAATAAAGACCCGTCATTCCACAGATAATGCTGCTTCTATTGTTGAATACTTGTATGGGGGCACCATTCCAAACTGTCAAACAGAAAATTAATCAGAACTTTCTAATGCTGGTATAATAAAGGTAAAGATTTCCCTTGCTCAAAAGTCTCCAATTCCCTCTTGAAGCCGTCCATTAAAAGTATCCTTTTAATGATTGGTTCTGTATATACACTGTATCCTTCTAAATTGTATATGGTACCTATTTATACTGTTTGGCAACCGTTAGCATCACTAGGGACAACTTAGCCAAACACCAAAAAGTTGTGTTTTGTATAATTTGTTTATAAAAAACACAGCATTTATTTATGAGTGATTTCTATGATTTGTGGCTGATGGAATTGTCGCAAAATTCTCAGCAAGTCTGTTCACCAGGTATACTTACCTAGTTTGATACAATGAGAGTGTGAGCCAATTGGGGATACATTCAAATTGCTTCAACCAATCCTAAAAGCTACCAGGGGAAAAAAAAAACAGAGTGGCAAGATAGTTGGATTCTTAACCATTGCACTCCCTCCACAAAATAGCTACACAATGAAGTTGCAAAGGGGTTCTTCCCTACGTTTGCAACTGGGTAGTGAACAGAAGTGACTCCTTAAAGGTCTACCTTGTGAAAGGGGAGAGTTTCATTTTGTTTCTCCCTCCTGTCAAGTCCTGGATGCAATCACTCTCACAAACACTCTTGTAGCAGCAAGATCTGTTTAAGAGGTAGAGGGGTTCCAAGCATAGACAGCTTCTGTGTTGGAACTGGGTCCCAGATGCCAGTTTCACCAATATACTGAAAGCAAGAAATTCCACATATGCCAAGCGACCAATCATTACTCCCATTCGGTCTTCCACACATCTGCCCCTGCCCCTGTGACCACTCCAACACCTGCGAGGTAACCGTTGCATTATCTAGAAGCTCCCCATACTACAAGATCACACAGAACAATGAGATCATATACTTCCCAAGGTGTGATACAATGAATTAGGTTTTATTATGATGTCACTCTGTTTTATCCTGCAGCTCTCATTTTACTCTGCACGGATTTTGTATTTAGATTACTGTATCTACATGTATATGCCAATAAAGGCTTGTCTGACTGGAATAATGAAATGTGGGACAATAACCCCTAATGCAGGGAATATTTAGCAAGTGAGGCCCAAGCTTTGCACCTCCAAGCTCAATGAGGACAGAGACAATTTAAAAAAAAAAAAATCTCTGCATTGCATAAGGGAGAGGGGAAAGGTGCTAATTGATCTCTCTCCTCCAAGCCAGATAGAAATAATGTTTTAAAAAAAAAAAAAATCTCTGGCCCCGTTCACACAGAGCATTTGCCCCACTGAAGGCATGGTAGCCCTGCAGACTTTCCATGTGCGATCACACCAGCACATCTGGGAGGCGTAGCACTCCCGTGGCCAACCCGCGGCTTCCCATGGAAAATGCGGAGTAAAAAACTACTAGTGTCAAAGCACTAGTTTCCAGAAACCCCAGGGCAAAGGCCAGCATCTGATTGCGGGAGTGCCAGTGTCCCGGGGTTTCCGGATGTTGTAAGTTTCCATGGGATGCGCACCAACGCCAAATAGCGCATGCACACATGCAAGACACTGACAGCACTCCCCTAACTGCACATGCGCACTTCGCAACAGCGCGGCTTGCGTAGTCTGCTGTGCCGCTTTTTTGCCGCGCTGCAGCAGCGTGGTGTGATCGACGCTCGGAGCTGGAGTGTGGCAACCTGATGGCCCGTGTGATCAGGATACCGTGCCTTGTTTTGCTCCGGGGCGAACTGCCACACCTCCCCCCCACGTTTTCTGGCCCGTATGACCGGGGCCTCTGCATATCAAAGGACAGAAGCAGTGCTTTCCCTTTTCAAGCCGTGCACGGACAGAAGCAACACTTCTGCGTCCCGCTGTACAAAAGGGAGAGGCGTACAAAAGAGAGAGGAGAAAGAGATGGTATGACAGCCCCTCAGACTGCTCTCCCCCAGAGGTCGATTTCCCCTCCAAAATGTTGTTCCCTTCTGTGACTGAGCCGCCCCAAGCAATGTGGCTTTCTTCTTTGTCTTTAAAAGACTGACTGTCCCACCCTGTCCCAGGGATATTATTTGGCTTTTAGCCCGGCCCTGGAACCTGAGGGAAGAATAAGGAGCCCTCTTGGGTTGGGCCCCTTCGAATGGCACTTGAGACCATGTAAAAGTCAAACAGAACAAAAGATTTTTATTTAAAAGATGGGAAGGTCCGGTGTAATCAGGAGTTGTTGATTTAAAGGCACAAGTCAGTGTTTGAACAGACTGTAATTCTTGATACAGTGTCAGAAAAATGCATTTGATGTTTCTCACTGAATCCATTGTTGTATGTGTTCCTACCCCGCTATGCGCTTGCGTAGGTATGCAGGCAGAAACGTGGGAGCTTCTTCCCTGCCGCTTTTCCTTATCACGGTGGCCTTGAATGTAGGCTTTGGACTATTCTTGTTTCGCTGAGAATTTTCCAGTCCTGGGAAGGCAAGGGGAGGGGGGGAGTAGTCTCCCGCTCATAAAGTATTTCTCCCGCCGGGAGTTCCCGCGCGAGTGCTCAAGTTTTATTCGCTAGGCGCTTCATTGCATCACACTATAAGTTAGCTTGCTTTGCTTTGCCCCCTATTCCTGACAATGACCTCTTACTGTGGGTTTATAGCAAGATAATCCAATAAACCTTTCTTTGTGCAAGAATGCCTGGATCTACTTGATTTTAACCTGACATACAGGCAAATACGAGTTATTGAAGATTATTGTCTTAGTTACTGAGGTCTTAATGTTGAGAGGTTTCCCCCCTGTGTTTTCCAAACACTTTTGTCGTTCAGTCGCACAGTCGAGTCCGACTCTTTGTGACCCCATGGACCATATCATGCCAGGCCAAACCCATAGCCAGGATTTTGTAATTCAGGGGGCCTTTAAATAAGTCAGGGGTCACAATTTTTAAAAAATAAAATAAAATAAAAATCAAATTTTAAAAACTCACTTTTGCATCGTTTATACTCTGCTTACCTACATGGGGAAGCAAGCCATTCTTGGGGAAGGGGCGGTGATGGGGAGTCCTCCAGGTGGCCCAGAGAGTTGGGAGTCCTCCGGGTGGGCCAGAGAGTCAGGGGGAAGTTGGTGGGCCTTGGCAGGAAGTCAAGGGGCCAGGCCCCCAAATGCCCCACTGTAGCTACCAGCCTGTGCCAGGCCCTCCTGTCCTCCAATGTCCTCCAGAGTTTGCTCAACTTCATGTCTGTTGCATTGATAACACTGTCTAACCATCTCATCCTTTGTCGTCCCCTTCTTCTTTGACCTTCAATCATTCCCAGCATCAGGGTCTTCTCCAGTGAGTCCTCCCTTCTCATTTGGTGGCCAAAGTATTTGAGTTCAGCTTCAGGATCTGGCCTTCCAGGGAACAGTCAGGGTTGATTTCCTTTAGAATTGACCGATTTGATCTCCTTGCAGTCCAAGGGACTCTCAAGAGTCTTCTCCAGCACCAGATTTCAAAAGCATCCACACACTGCAAATCTTCTTAATAGAGTTTCTTGTTTCTCCTCTCATTTCCTTGAAGGTGGTACCTTTTGTCAGTACCTAACTTCCTTTTAATCCCTAATTTCTATCTAGCTCTCCAGCAGTTTCCTCCCACACCAGATCAGGGATCTCTGCACTCCTCAGAGTCAACTCTCCCTGTTTAACTGGGCGGGGATTCTTCTTGTTTCCCTAGAAGATATCTCCCCTTTCCTTTGGCCTGAAGGGGAGTTTCATCTACTACCCCCAACAACCTTGCCGAATCTCATCTCCGGTTCTTTTGGCTGTGTAAAACTGCTTTCAGCAGAGGCTGAGACTCAGGCTCTTTCCATTCTTCAGCTGAATTCTTCCTCAGAGCCGATTTTCGACAGTTAAGGCCCAAAATTGTCTCTCTTCTCTCAAATCAGGAATCTGCCCCATTCCCCCTCAAGACCCAGCTAATAAAAATCTCTGCCCTTAGCTGGAGCTGGCCAATCAGAGTGCTTGGAGTCTCCTGTCAATCAAACCTCTCAATTCTTGAGGAGATTTAACTCTTCACCAACGGATACCCTTGGATGGTGCAGCATTTTTGAAGCCTGTTTTGAGGGTTGCCCATCACAGATGATTCCTTTCCTTTTCTCTGTAGCCCAAGATGTCAGCTTGGACTGCAGAGAAGGGAAATCAGCCGGAATTCTGATCCACCCCCCTTCCAAATTTGCTGTTTCTCAGCAAGTCTGGGAGACAGCAAACTTTCCGGTCTGGGAGATGAGAAGAACCCGATTTTCAGAAGGATGGCTAGGGGTCAGCGCCTGATTTTTCTCCCTAAAAATCTTCACAGGGTACAGAGCAACATTTCCCCAGCAGGAGATCAGAGGCTGACAGCCAACTAATCCCTCATTGACTGAGAGCTAACTTTGAATGGCCGCAAGTGCCCTGGTGTTGCCAGTAGGCATGGAGGGGTTGCAAACAGACGGACAGTCTGCTGATGAATTGGCTGCCTGATCACCGCTGGTGAATGGGAAGCGAGCCAAACTTTCCAGTGTTTTGAACATCCCTAAGGATACCTCAGTGTGTTCCTTGCAGAATGCAACATTTCTGCTGTGTGAGTACACCGGAGAAAAAGAGAGAGAGAGAGACTCACAGCTCTGCCTGGAACCCTTCCATGCTCTGGTCTCTCTGGGCAGAAGATGCATTGTTGGACCCATATTCAGGTCTGCTGCGTGCTTCCAGAAGGGAGCAGATCTCACATCAGCCTCCTCCCTCTCATTCCGGTGGCAGACGTTTGATTATGTCAAAATATGGCGGCAATTTGTCTTTGTTGATATTCTTTGCTGGGTAGTTAAATATTATTTAGATGAAGTCGCTTTCCCAGAAAATGGCTCTCCGCAGGGGACTGGAAAATGGGGAAGTCAGAGTAGGAATAGAATTTTTGGAAGCCGTGCGTTGGTTCCCGCATGTGAATAGCTGAAAGCAGTTGGTTATGGAATTTTAATGGCTAGATTATAACCTCTATTTTCAGAAAGAAGTATAGTTATTACAGTCTGGAGTATGTGGCACTTATTTATTCCTTCCTTCTTCCTTTGTCCCCTTTGGTAATTGCATCTGGGTTTGCCTAAAACAATAATATGTTTCAGGCTGATTTCCTACGTGCTCTGTATAACTTGGAGGGCAAAAAGTCTGAGCCTTCAAAAGCAGCTTTTTGGAATCCAAAGAAGACAGAAAATTATGTCCACTGGGCAGGTGAGTTTGTAATCCTTAAATAGAGATTGCCTCCTTTTTCAATCTTCTCTGCTGCACATCAGATTGTTTGTGGGCTGAAACAGAAGGCATGGTGTCAAACACAGCTAAAATTAGTCCCTGGATCATAGAATCATAGAGTTGGAAGGGGCCATACAGGCCATCTGCTTCAACCCTCTGGCCAATGCAGGATCAGCCTAAAGCACCCCTGACAAGTCTGTCTTCCAACTGCTGCTTGAAGATTGCCAGTGAGGGGGAGCTCACCGCCTCCCTGGGCATCTGATCATCATCTTCAGGGCTAAGCTTGGTGCTGGTGCTCTACCCAGGATTTCCAGGATACACAGATACAGTGACAACAAGTACAGAAATACACAGGAACAAGGTCTACAAACTAGTTCAGAGTTGGATATCCAAAGGTCCAGTCCAAGAGTCAGTGTAGGAGTGTCCAGAGTCCAGGGGTCCAGTCCCAAGGCTTGGGGACAGGTGCAGGATACAGAGGTTTGGGTTCCAGGCTTCAGAAGCAAGCACAGGTTACAAGATACAAGGCATCAGGGACAGGGGAAAGCTCTGTTTGCTAAAAAAAAAAAAATTAGGGCACAGAGAGGTGGCAAGCAAAACTGCTTCCACACTGAGCCTTGCTCAGCATGTTCCTTTTGTCTGCACCTTTTGCTGACTCATCCCCTGAGGGTCAGGTGCCGCTCCTTAAAGTTGCATTCATCTTCCTGAAGGTGTGGGTCTTTTGCTGTTTCCCTATCACTCTGACAGTCCTGGGCCAGCAAGGACTCCACTCTAGGAACTAACACTGACCATTGCTGAGTGGCCAAGTGGGTGCTCCTCCATCTTTCTTCTTCTTCCATGCTCCACTGGCTCAGGAGAGGCTGGAGGGGAAACAGGCCTCTGTGGCATTTCTTTCTCCTCCTGGAAGATTGAGCAGCCAACTGTGACCGGGAACTGTTCTTGCTTCCCAATGGTTACCCTGTTGGGTCTCCAGCTGGGTCCATCCGCTCAGGTGGGGATTCTGTCATTGTGGGGCCTGCTTCTTCAGATTCCTCCAAGGAGGAGGAGGAGGTGGCAGCTGGCTGGCCCCTGACACTGATACCACTGCTGAACTACTGTATCTCCCCCCCCCAATATTCAGTAGGTATCTTTCTGCCCATAATTTAAACACATTATTGTGAGTCCTGTCCCCTGTGACCAACAGGAACAGCTCCCTGCCCTCCTCTAAGGGACAGCACTGATCTCCGAAATCTGGAGAAAAGTTGTAATGCCAGGAGATCTTTGGGCCCCGCCTGGAGGTTGACGTCAGTGCAAGCTGTTGGCCAGGGTCACTGATTGGCCACTGTTTGAAGAAGAAGAGGAAGAGATTGGATTTCTACCCCACCCTTCACTACCCGAAGGAATCTCAAAGTGGCTTACAATCTCCTTTCCCTTCCCCTCCCCACAACAGACACCCTGTGAGGTAGATGGGGCTGAGAGAGCTCTCTCAAGAACTGCCCTTGTGAGAACAGCTCTGAGAGAACTTATGACTGACCCAAGGTCACCCCAGCAGCTGCATGTGGAGGGGTGGAGAATCAAACCCGGTTCTCCCAGATTAGAGTCCGCCGCTCTTAACCGCTACATCAAACTGGCCATGAAACAGAATGCTGGACTAGATGGCTTATGCCACTTATACCATTTATGCCACCGAAGTGTGCACACTGTGGAAGTGAAACTAGCGGGCATGTGACTTTTGTATACAAGATTCAGACTGTTCATCTATGAGTTCTAAGCCCAACCTTTGTGTCGGCAGGAACTGAACCGAACCAATAGTGACATATCTCAGCCCGTGCATTTGGAAACAGCAAACTGATTCTCAGCTACTTCTTCTAATCTAGTACTGCATGCCCTGCCCCTTTTTAGAGAGGAGAGCCAGCAATGGTGATTGACTGTGATTTGTGCCTTCTCTGGCAAGAGATGGCAAGGTGACCTTCAGCGCTGCTTTAGGGAATCTCACCTCCCTCTTTCCCGTTCTTCTTCTTCTTCTTCTTTTTTTTCTTTTTCTTGCAGAGGGGGAAAAAAAGAACAGAAACCATTCTCAGCTCCAGAACTCCAGATAAGTCCAACCGTCCTTGCATTTGTTTGGCATAAATCCCATGAAATGGCACATGTATGCATGTAATGTATTACAGGCGTAAAATGGCTTTAAAATGGAGTGGCTAGTTAATAGTGGGAAAAGATATTTAAAACAAAGAATCATTGTTGAGAGCGATAAAACACAGTGAACTAAAAAGAAGAAGAAGAAGAGATTGGATTTATACCCCACCCTTCACTTGGAGTCTCAGAGCGGCTTACAACCTCCTTTCCTTTCCCCTCCCCACAACGCCCTGTGAGATAGGTGGGGCTGAGAGAACTCTAACACAAACTGCTCTTTTCCAGGAACAGCTGTACCAGGACTATGGCTTGCCCAAGGTCACATCAGCAGGTGCAAGTGGAGGAGTGGGGAATCAAACCCACTACACCAAACTAAAACCAATGAGGGGGATGGAATTCAAAATAAAAAAAGAGATGAACACGGAGACCTGGCCCATCCATACTTTGTCTTTCTCTTTAGTTTTGTACCTCTTTCCCTTCCTCGTCTTTCTATTCCCAAAGAAAAGTTCAAATAATAAACGAAAATGAAAATCCCATCCAGTTCAAGTTGAGCTGAGACCTAATTGTTAGTACTGATCCAGCAGTTGAGGACCAAACCGTGACATGACCTTCACGTTGCTCCTCACTCTGCATATCTATGATCTTTGAGCAAGAAGGTAACTTGGGCATTGTACATGCCTGATGCGGACAGCCCAGACTAGCTCAGTCTAGGGTGATCCTGCATTTCCTCAACTGGAAGGAAAAAGTACAGCTCAAAACCATATTCAAATACCTCGGGACAATGCCATACTGACTGCAAAGTAACCCCTGCACGGCCATAAAATGGCCCTAAATCTATGCAGAAGGTACAATAAAACCCAATGGTCAAAGGAAGTGAAAGCGGCATGGAGTGTGGAGGCTACCATAAAATCTGGTGATCAAAGGAAGTGAAAGCAGCATGCAATGCAGAGGGGAATTTCTGTTCCAGCATGGGTTTCGTACAAACAACGGAGGGAAAAGCCAATGCAGGATCAGCCTTGGAAAGATCTCAGGAGCTAAGCAGGGTCAGTCCTGGTGAATATTTGGGTGGGGGTCCACCAAGGGAGTCCACGGTCACTACACAGAAACGGGCAATGGCAAACCACTTCTGTTTGTTCCTTGCCTTGCAAACCCTATGGAATAAGAACATAAGAGAAGTCAATGTTGGATCAGACCAATGACCCATCCAGTCCAACACCCTGTCACACAGTGGCCAAAAATACCCGGTGCCATCAGGAGGTCCAGCAGTGGGGCCAGGACACTAGAAGCCCTCCCACTCTTGCCCCCCCCAAGCACCAAGAATACAGAGCCTCACTTGCGCCAGACTGAGAGTTCCTATCTAGACCTTGTGTCTAACAGCCACTGAGGGACCTCTGCTCCATCTGTTTCTCCAATTCCCTCTTGAAGCCGTCCATGCTCGTAGCCGCCACCACCTCCTGTGGCAGTGAATTCCATGTGTTAATCACTCTTTGGGTGAAGAAGTACTTCCTTTTATCCATTCTAACCCAACCGCTCAGCAATTTCATTGAGTTCTTGTATTGTGAGAAAGGGAGAAAAGGACTTTCTTTCTCGACCTGCTCTATCCCATGCATAATCTTATAAATCTTATAAACCACCAAAAGTCAGCTATGAATTGATGGCACTTTATACCATCTTTCGTTCATGTATTTTCTCAGAACCTGGCTGGTCTTTGAAACCTCCAGGTCGATTGCAGAGGAGGGAATTCCCTTCTCTTATCCTGGGAGGCACGTGCGTGATTCATCACATCCAAGAAAATATCAGAATATTCACCCAGTGTAGCTACTGGATTATCCTTTTATTTATTTGTTTGCTCTTTTAATGGAGCAGGTAGCTGGAGAAAGACTTCTTTAAGAATGCATGTGCACGCAGGCTTAATTCCACTGATCTCCCCAGCTTCCTTGCAATCGACGGATAAAAGTGCAGTGGTTTGATGCAACTTATTGCAGAGAGAGAGAGAGAGGGAGAGAGAGAGAGGGGGGGGGATGTATCGAACTGAAGAGGATAAATGGAATTGACATACATTAATAAAACACTTTTGTTTCAGAATTGTTCTGCCAGGGAGGTGACTCATCTGTCTGGCAACCAGATCTTGTAGAGATCTCAATAGTGGGAAATTCAGTGGAGGAGAGAATGTTGTGCAGAAGAATCCAGGTAAGGGATATCGATTTAATGGAAATAGCTGTGTCGAGGCGTCCTGTGCTCTGCCATATAAGCCATTGTTGGATCAGGCCAATGGCCCATCCAGTCCAACACTCTGTGTCACACAGTGGCCAAAAATACCAGGTGCCATCAGGAGGTCCAGTAGTGGGGCCAGGACACTAGAAGCCCTCCCACTGTTGACCCCCCCAAGCACCAAGAATACAGAACATCACCTGCCCCAAACTGAGAGTTCCTATCTATACCTTGTGACTAATAGCAGCTGATGAACCTCTGCTCCATATGTTTACCCAATTCCCTCTTGAAGCCGTCCATGCTTGTAGCCATCACTACCTCCTGTGGCAGTTTGGTGTAGTGGTTAAGTGCACAAAATCTAATCTGGGAGAATCAGGTTTGATTCCCCACTCCTCCACTTGCTCTTGCTGGATGACCTTGGGCAAGCCATTGTTCTGGCACAGCTGTTCTTGAAAAAGAGCAGTTTCTGTCAGAGTTCTCTCAGCCCCACCTACTTCACAGGGTTTCTGTTGAGGGAGGGGAAGGGAAAGGAGTTTGTAAGTCGCTCTGAGACTCCTTTGGGTAGTGAAGGGCAGGGTATAAATCCAATCTCCTCCTCCTCCTCCTTCTATGGATTTTTATTACTTAGCTTTCAAGATCTAATGAGATTTGGTTAGCCTGGGCCATCCAGGTTAGGGACCATGAAGTTACACCAGCAAAATTGTTTAGGAGATTCCTGTATGTTCACAAAACATTTTTGTGTAACCACCAACTGATGTTCTGCCTTTAACATCAGCTAGCTGCACATACCTATATATCATTCTGTATAACAGGTGCCATTATCCTTGGGCTGATTGCCTCACATAGGAAGACCAAGTAAAAAAACCAAAAAACCTCTACTCTAGCTGACAACTCTAGCACCGTTCATCGCCATTTTCTGCTCTACTATTATTCCTTGACATCTGAAATATACATAAATGCATGAGTGATATGTGTCGGCACACTCCTAGGCAGGAAGTAGACTTGTGAGGGAGCCCAAACATATGGAACTGGCTGAGTGACTGATGTACAGTTTTCTTTCTAATTCCCTGTAGTTCCCCGGCTCTCAGCAACAGAGAGACCACACTCATCATGTGTGAAATGAGAGAAGAAGAAGAAGAAGAAGAAGAAGAAGAAGAAGAAGAAGAAGAAGAAGAAGAAGAAGAGGAGGAGGAGGAGGAGGAGGAGGAGGAGGAGGAGGAGGAGGAGGAGATTGGATTTATACCCCGCCCTTCAGTAGCCAAAGGAATCTCAGAGCGGCTTACAAACTCCTTTCCCTTCCCCTCTCTGCAACAGACACCCTGTGAGGTAGGTGGGGCTGAGAGAGCTCTGATAGAAACTGCTCTTTTTCAAGAACAGCTGTGCTAGAACTATGGCTTGCCCAAGGTCATCCAGCAGGTGCAAATGGAGGAGTGGGGAATCAAACCTGGTTCTCCCAGATGAGAGTCTGCGCACTTAACCACTACACCAAACTGAAGAGTCTTCTTAATAGGCTAGGAGGTGGTCCAAAGGTGGCAAGAGCCAGCATGATGTAGTGGTTAAGAGCGGTGGACTCTAATCTGGAGAACCAGGTTTCATTCCCCGTCCCTCCTCCACATGAAGCCCGCTGGGTGATCTTAGGCCAGTCACAGTTCTCTCAGAACGATCTCAATCCTGCCTGCTTCACAAGGTGCCTGTTGTGGGGAGAGGAAAGGAAGGCAATCGTGAGCCTTTTTGAGACTCCTCACAGTAGAGAAAAGCAGGGTACAAAAGCCTTCTCTTCTTCTTCCTCCTCATATAGCCTGCTGGGTGACCTTGGGACCATCACTATTTTTTTCAGAGCTCTCTCAGCCCCACCTACCTCACAGGGTGTCTGTTGTGGGGAGGGGAACAGAAAGTGATTGTAAGCCGCATTGGGACTCCTTAGGGTAGAGAAAAGTGGGGTATGAAAACTTTCTCCTCCTCCTCTTCTTCCTCCTCCTCCTCCTTCTTCACAGGAAGCCTGCTGGTGTGACCTTGGGCCACTCACAGTCCTCTCAGAACTCTCTCAAGCCCATCTATATCACAAGGTGACCATTGTGGGAGAGGAAGGGAAGGCCATTGTGAGACTCCCTAAGACAGAATAAGCAGGGTATAAAAACTTCTCCTTCTTCACATGGTGCAGTGACCCTACTAGGAACCCCTTGTCCTATCCCTGTATATACCACCCTGAGCATAATGATGCAGGATCTAAAGAAATGTAGGACTCTTTAGGGACACATATGCCAATCTTCAGTAGCCCTAAGAAGGCTGTTAAGTAGCTACATAGTATGCCTATATGCAAGGAGTTCCTGCTACAAAGAGTTCTGAAAATGAATAATCCATTTGTTCTATGTTCGCTGTTTTTAATGCTGTTACATCAAGAGCAAAAAGTTGGGTTTTTTCCTCATCAGGCAGTTCTGCTGTTTGGGAACAGCTCAAATAGCTTCAGCTGTCCTTTGGGGTCGTTATTTGTGACCCTGCAGGGTTTTCAAGGCAAGGTTAAGAGGTGGTTTGCATTACCAGTCTCTGCACAGCATAGGGATGCCAGCCTCCAGGTGGAACCTGGGAACCGCCCAGAATTACAGCTCATCTCCAGACTACAGAGATCAGTTCCCTTGAAGAAAATGGATGCTTTGGAGGTTGGACTCTATGGCGTTGTACCCCATTGAAGTTCCTGTCCTCCCCAGGCTCCATCCCCAGATCTCCAGGAGTTTCCCAGTCAGGATCTGGAAACCCTATCTCCCCCATCTCCCACCAGTGACCGGGGGGACCTGACAACTCTAGCGTAGCAACCATGATATTCCTTGGTGGAGTCCCTTCGAAATACTGACCAGGGCCAACCTTGCTTCACTTCCGAGAACTGATGAGATCGAACTCTCCTGGGCTATCCAGATCAAGGCCTTCGGGTGCTTACTTCCCATATATTCAAACAGTTTGGTGCAAGGCAGTGATGAGCCAAATGCTGGCTGACTTTGGTCTCTTAAGAGAATGTGCCCTCCCTGGCATTATTGCAGCAGGCACAATCGTTAGGGATCGTTTCGCTGCCATCAGAACATTTTTAACTGGAATTGTTGGGGCTTTTATGAATTATTATTTATTGTCTTACCAATCTTGTGAGCCGCCCTGAGCCCGCTTGAGGGGCAGGGTGGGATATAAATTAATTAATTAGTTGCTGTAGATTTTCCGGGTCGTGTGGCCGTGGTCTTGGCATTGTAGGACCTGATGTTTTGCCAGCAGCTGTGACTGGCATCCTCAGAGGTATAACACAGAACAATGGAGTACTCTCTGTGTCAAGGCCTGGAAAATATACAGCAACCAATGAACTCCAGCCGTGAAAGTCTTCGACAAGAAATTAATTAATTAATTAAATATTTTAGACTGTTCTGGGGTTTTATGCCTTAGAATCATAGAGTTGGAAGGGGCCATACAGACCATCTAGTCCAACCCCCTGCCCAATGCAGGATCAGCCTAAAGCATCTCTGGCAAAGATTCATCCAGCCCCTTCTTAAAATCTAACCATGAAGGGGAGCTCACCACCTCCCTAGGCCCTGATTCTACCTTTGAACCACTCTGACCATGAAAAAGGTTTTCTTAATACCCCACTGATACCTTTCTGCATGTCATTCAAACCCGTTGGTTCAGGTCCTCTCCTCTGCTGCCAACTGGAACAGCTCCTTGCCCTCCTCCAAATGACAGCCTTTCAAATATTTAAAGAGAGCGATCATGTCTCCCCTAAGTCTCCTCTTCTCCAAACTAAACTTTCCCCGGGCCCTTAGCCTTTCCTCATAGAGCTCAGTCTCCAGACCCCTGATCATCCTTGTCACTCTTTTCTGCACTCTTTCAATTTTGTTCACATCCTTTTTGAAGTGAGGCCTCCAGAACTGCACACAGGACTCCAGGTGCGGCCTGACCAAGGCAGTATACAGAGGGGCTACGACCACCTGCGATTTCGGTGCTATGAATGGTTTGTATTGGCTAATTTTAATTGGCATGTTTTTTATTAATGTTATTGATTGGTATCACATCTTGGTGTGATTTTTCGTTGTTTTAATGCTATCGTTTGATTCTCATTGACAGTTTTAGTGGTGAGCTGCATTGAGCAGGTCTGGAGAGGTGGGCTACAAATCTTGCAGATATCAGAAGGAGATGAAACTCCTCCATCATAACAACTGTGCAGCTGTAAAACTGCTTGGCATGCGGCTCAAACAGGACGGAAATGGGACCAGGATATCAGTGGCGCAGCTCCTAAGTGATCACAGCTGTCGAAAATTGCACATTCATTTGCCGAACATGTTTGCAGGGAAATTCTCATCACCCACGAAACAAACCACATCGAGTTCACGTATTTGGAAATGCCATATATAAGAAACCGCCAAGAAGCAAAACAAACATAAATAGATTGCCCCATTCAGGAAGATATTTGCTTGGCAATCTGTGATCAGATCGGAGAGGGCGAAGGGCAAGGACACTTCTGTATTAATGCTTATTTTGCAGAATTCTGTCCCTTGAGAGATTTGGCTTATTCCTTCTGTGTTCCGCTTCCACCAGCAAGTCACGCCATTTCTGCTGAGCAAGTGAAGGGATTTTGTTTGATGGCCTTCTGTGTGTTCATTGTGTTTTACTGCTGTGATTATCTACAGCTCTCTTACAGTGTCGTATAATGATTGTAGATGGCTCCTCTGTTGCCTTGAGCACTTTCTGCCTTGCAGAGGAGACCAATAAGTCTGAGAAATCAGTCAGTCTTCACACATTTAATTTCAATGTAGGCTGATCCTGCATTGAGCAGGGGGTTGGACTGGATGGCCGGTATGGCCCCTTCCAGCTCTATGATTCTAAATTTTTGGCCATCTTGGGGTTGTTCTTAAGCAAAAGAGAAAGGTTTCTTATTTTATTTTATTTTTATGTAACATCCATCCCAATGGAGAGTGCTGGGGAACTGGACAGTCTGCACTCACTGTTTTATTGTATCTTGGTTTATCCTAATAAAAACGGCATTTCCTTTTATTTTTTTCCTTCTTTTTTAAAAAACCTTTTTTCTCTCTTGGATCGAGACAGCTATATTTTTGTCTGTTTGGGGAAATGCTGCATTTATAGTCCGCTCCTAAGTGCAGTTACTTCCTTCTTATCCTACTGAAGGCAATGGCATTAGAAGGGTATAATTTTGCTTGGGAGTACGTGTAACTTTCCGGAACAATTGGAGAGGTGAGGGAGCTCCGTAGCAGTGTCTTGTGCCAGTATCCACAAATAAGGACATTCACATATACTCAGGAGGCTGTCTTATACTGAATCAGACCAGTATTGGTCAGTATTGTCTACTAAGACGGATAGTGGCTCTCCAGGGTCTCAGGCAGAGGTCTGTCCCATCACCTGCCCGGTCCTTTAACTGGAGATGCCAGGGATTGAACCTTGCACACAAAACAGAGGATTTTCCACTGCTCCGTAGTAGTCTCTTATGCGGATAAATGTATTTATTTACTTACTTATTTAGTTACTTGCTTCATTTTGGTGTAGTGGTACAGCCAGTTTGGTGTAGTGGCTAAGTGCACGGACTCTAATCTGGGAGAACCGGGTTTGATTCCCCCACTCCTCCACTTGCAGCTGCTGGATGACCTTGGGCAAGCCATAGTTCTGGCACAACTGTTCTCTCAAGGACAGTTCTGGAAAGAGCTCTCTCAGTCCCACCTACCTCACAGGGTGTCTGTTGTGGGGAGGGGAAGGGAAAGGAGTTTGTGAGCCACTCTGAGACTCCGAGTGAAGGGTGGGGTACAAATCCAATCTCCTCCTCCTCCTTAGACCTCATTTCCATCCCCAGTGGGGACACCAATGGTCTGAACAACATTCTCCTCTGTTCCATTTTGTTCTCACAACAACACTGTGAGGTAGTTTAGGCTGAGAGTGGAAAGGGCTGTGGCTATGTGGAAGAGACTCTGTTTGGCATGTGGAAGGTCCCAGATTCAATCCCCAGCTTCTCCAGTTAAAAGATTGGGCAGTAGGTACCGTGAAAGACCTCTGTCATGGAGAGCCACGGCCAGTCTGAGTTGATAATACTGACATGGATGGGCCAGTGGTCTGATTCAGTACAAGGCAGCTTCATGTAAGAAGGAATTGTTGGAAAATTTGGTAAAAATGGTTAGCTATTCAGAGTTTGCAATGGATCTTTGTTCACTGGAGAGGAGGCGTTTTCTTTCTGTGTAAAAATCTTTCTCTCTGAAGGGAAAGGAACACAGGAAATCTACAAAACAAACACTCAAGACTACATCCTTGCTGTTACAAGTACAACAACAGACAGACTGACCACACAGTTGGTAATGGAGAGTCTTCTTTCTTCTTGATCCTAGAAGGAAACCTAGACTTCCCAAATACTTACCTCATGGCGGCAGGGGATGGATATGTCCTGGCAGGACCATCCCCAGGGGAAGGAAAGACATGCCGCACGATGCCGTCACCAGGAAGTGATGCTAGGCGATGCTCTGGTAATGCGGCTGGAAACTCGATGGTACCGAGTTTTCAGCCCCATTGCCAGAGCGTCGCCTGGCGTCACTTCCTGGCAATGACATGGTGTGTTACAGGGAGGAATGGTCCAGCTGGGGAGCATGTTTCCCCCACCCCCATGCAGTAAGTACTTGGGAACCCTAAGGAAATCACCTGTATACATTAACCAATTATTGTTAGTAAGTAGGCTCATTTCCTGGGATTTCTCCCCATTGGCTTTGTGCCAGGTTTCCTTCCAGGTAAGTCTAAACAGTAGCACACAAGGTAAGCACATTAACCCTATAATCCATAGCAACAGTTTTCACCTAATTACAGGATACACGTAAGCTATCCCTTCCAGTCTTCCAGGATCCCCACCTTCCCACACGGCACGCATCAATATACATAACTTGAAACCCTGCTCAGAGGCATGTTCATTTTGCAAAGCAGATTTGAATCACTGCTGTGCTGCGCCTGCCCTGCATCATGTTCTCTGCAACAGGTTTAAACGTGCGTCTGTCATGCCTGTCCCCGAACCGGCACCTGGGAGCCTGGAAAATGAGGACTCTGCACCTTTAACAACATCAGAAGCACAAGAGTCTTCATCAAACCTAAGTGCCGGGGAGGATGAACTCCAAACTACAGGACAGCTGGCACCTGAAGCTGATCAGGCAATACCTGGCCCTAGTAAATCACCACCTGACTCGCCACCACCTGTGGACTGGCTGAGAGATCGCAGACGCCGGGATCTCGCAGCCAGGTGCAAGGAGGCATGCTTGTGTGGATGGTGATCATTAAGTCCTGATTATTGACAGGATCAAGGACTTTGCAACGGAATGTTAACGAGCTAACGACCCAGCACAGTATTTGAAGGGACCGATGGCTGCTAGCAAACTGTGCTGGCAAACTTGTCCGTGGACCAGAGACGTTGCACCTCCAGCTCTGTATTAGCCCCTGACTGATCTCTTGGTTCCTGAATCCGGTCCGTATTTTTGGCGATCCTTCTGCCTCCCGACCCCCGGCTACGCTTCCTGACTTTGATACTGGACTCTGACTATTGGTAACATTGACTACGGCTTGGCTTTGTGTGTATGGAACTGTTTGCTTGGACTCTTGTTAACTTCTCTGGCTGACTCTTGCCTTTTGGACTCCCCTTCTTTGCCCGCACCCCCCCCCCGGCTCTGTCGTGACAGCATCCTCTTGCACACCAAGTTTTCCCTCCCAGGCAGTCTTTAAGCAGCGGCTGGACAAACACTTCTCAGGGATGCTCTAGGCCAGGGGTGTCAAACTCATTTGTTACCAGGGCCGGATCTGACATAAACATCACTTTGTTGGGCCGGGCCACACGTGCCATAAAACGTAAATGTCGGGTACCGGAGATAGAAACTGTATAAAGGACAACAGCTGGTAAGCTCCAAGTTGGTGTCTCTTCACTGCAAGGCCCCCTGGGCTGGGAGGGGGGTGCAGAGGAAAACCCACATGGGGAGACTGGAGAGGCAGCAGTGCAGCACTGGGTAGATGCCCCCAACGATGCTTGGCTGCTGCAGAAGAAGTTGTTCTGCCATGCCAAAGCTGCAATGGAGTGGCTCTACCCGCTCTCCCCCAACACTCCTTCTTTTGCACTAGTTGCTCGCGGGCTACGTAAGAGCCCTAGATGGGCCAGTTCCGGCCCCCGGGCCTTAGATTTGCCACCCCTGCTCTAGGCTGATCCAGCACTGAGCAGGGAGCTGTCAGTTATGCTGCCATTGCGGCTGGTGGAGGGGGAGGTGGTTGATTCGTGTCTTCTTTTGGGCTTGGTATGTTTGGTTTTGATTCCCAGTATTCCTTTTATTGCTGTTCGTCCTTGGTGTCTGCTGCACTGCTTTCCCTTGGGATGTGAACCTGTTAGTTTTAGGCATGCAAAGGCTTCTTCCCTGATTGGCTTTGAGCCATCGGGAGACCCCACTTTGAACCAGGTATAATTGACCCTTTCCTACTTTTTGGGTTAGTTCTGACACTGAACGTGTACGAATGACTTGCCTATACTGGAGGAGGAAGAGGAGGAGGAGGAAGAAGGAGGAGGAAGAGGAGGAGGAAGAAGAAATTGGATTTATACCCCACCCTTCACTTGGAGTCTCAAAGTGGCTTACAAACTTCTTTCCCTTCCCCTCCCCACAACAGACACCCTCTGAGGTAGGTGGGGCAGAGAGAGCTCTGACAGAAACTGCTCTTTTTCAAGGATAGCTCTGACAGAACAATGGCTTGCCCAAGGTCATCCAGCAGCTGCAAGTGGAGGAGTGGGGAATCAAACCCAGTTCTCCCAGATTAGAGTCTGTGGACTTAACCTCTACACCAAAGACATATTCCCAGAATTAAACCTTGTTGGTCTTAAAGGCGCCACCAGACTCAACCTTTGTTCTTTGTGGAGATAATTAGGGAGGATGTAGACGACCTTCCGGCCAGTCCTTCCCACTGTCTACAAACTGTGCAGCTCACTGGACATCTGAGATCCATGAAATTCAGCCAATGACAGTCAGAAGCATGTCGCCGTGCCCCGCCCCTCCGTGACATTAGGACAACTTAGACAATTCCTGCAACTATTCGCCCCCATCCCATCCTATCAAGCATCATCATAGCTGCAGGAAGTGGCAGTGGCTACAAGCATTGACAGCTTCAAGGGCCGACGAGAGAAACAAACAGAGCAGAGTCCATGAGTGGTTATTAGTCATAAGGTATGGATGGGACCATATGTCTGGGGCACTGATGCTCTGTATTCTTGGTGCTTGAGGGGGCAAGAGTGGGAGGACTTCTGGAGTTCTTGCCCCGCTGGTGGACCTCCTGATGGCACCTGGGTTTTGGCCACTATGTAACACAGAGTGTTGGACGGGATGGGCCATTGGCCTGATCCAACATGGCTTCTCTCACATTCTTATAATATAGATTTCATATCACAATCATCTCGTTGTTTGAGTCTAGTCCAATCCTAACATTGATCCTATCCAAGCTCTGCCCAAATTTTGTTTCATAATTCATTTTATTCTGGATTATTTCCCCTTGATATTATGAAAAACCAGATGAGTTCGGTCCTGAAACAGGCTATATTAGGAGCAAAGCTTTTAAGGGGAATAATTAGGAATTAAAATTGGCAGTGGTATAAATTGAGTCATCATCGGTAGCTTGTAAGGAAATGATCCGACATGAAAGAAAATTGCTGCTAATTTGATTCTTTCTCGGCATTATTCCCTTCAAAACAAACAGGTTCCTTGGTTAAAAAAAAATGTGACATAAAAAGAACTCATTTCCATAAGCTTTTAAGAGCGCTTCTGGTTTTGATTGTTTGTTTGTTTTACCCCAAAAAAAGGAAGGGGGGGAGCAGGAGAGCGTTGCTCAGGAATGATCCGGCTTTAATCCCTTTTATGTAAAACAGATACGGACAGATCTGTTTTGCATAGGAATTTTCACAGATTAATATGAGAACGGGCTATTTTTGGCTGGGATGAGAGACTAATGCCTTTGATCTCCCTCTTCTGATGCAAAACCCACATCGTGGCCATGGCCAAGAAATAGTCCAAACAGTTCAGAGGTTGACTGTGTTTACGTGGCTCAGTGACAAAGAGGGAATTCAGAATTATAGAATCGCAGAGTTGGAAGGGGCCATACCAGCCATCTAGTCCAGCCCCTGTTGGAGTCCTACAGCAATCAGGAATCAACGACAGGCTTTCAAGGAAGTTTCAGTTTATTGGTATACTGGTTAAGTGTACGGATTCTAATCTGGGAGAATCCGCACTCCTCCACTTGCACCTGGCTGGATGACCTTGGGTAAGCCATAGTTCTGGCACAGCTGTTCTTGAAAAAGAGCAGTTTCTGTCAGAGCTCTCTCAGCCCTACCAACCTCACAGGGTGCCCATTGTGGGGAGGGGAAGGGAAAAGAGTTTGTAAGGGGTTTGTAAGCCGCTCCGAGACTCTCTTGGGTAGTGAAGGGCGGGGTATAAATCAAATCTCTTCTTCTTCAGATATCTTCTTCAGACATCAGGTGAAACCATAAAGTTTCCAGGAACTGCTAGAGTTACCCTGTGTCCTTTTGAGTTCACAGTGCACTCGGCGCCAATGTTCTTTTATTTTTAACTTTTATTCTGCTGCCACTCTGAGTGGTGGAGGGCAACCAAGCTTACTGGCAGCCCTAGGCACAGAGGAGGACAAAGCTGAGTCCCTGGTCTCTCTGTCTTGGCTGAAGCTCTCTCTCCTCTTTGGCAGCCCACGAGTCCCCATGAGAAGCAAACTGTTCCCTCACGCCCTTGCCTCTGGATGGCATGTTGCCGGATTGTGATTCTTTGGTTGGATAGCCAAGTTTCCTCTGTTTGGTGCAGTAGTTAAGAGCACAGATTCTAATCTGGGAGAACTGGGTTTGATTCCTCCACTCCTCCACATGCAGCTGCTGGTGTGACCTTGGGTCAGTCACAAGTTCTCTCAGAGCTGTTCTCTCAGGAGCAGTTCTCGAAAGAGCTCTCTCAGCCCCACCTACCTCACTGTTGGGAGGAGAGGAAGGGAAAGGAGATTGTAAGCCACTCTGAGACTACTTCAGGTAGTGATGGGCAGGGTATAAATCCAGTCTCTTCTACTTCTGGCTACACAAGTCCAGAGGAACTGGGGGGTAGGTAAGAAACATGGCTCCTGGGGGGGGATTGCTTCTGGGGTAACAGGTATATTCAAAGGGGAAACTTGATGCATGTGAGAAATGTTATGCATCCCCCCTGAACCTTTTCTCTCTCTCTCTCTCTCTCTCTTGCAAATGGCTTCACACTCCTGCATTCTGAATAACAGGCAAACAGGTGCTCAGGAAATAAGCATTTGCTGATATAATCTGCAGGTGCACTTTAGTAGTATTCTGTGGGGTGCATCATGGGGGACAATGGTTGACAACAAAAGCTAGCGGATGCGTGCAACTGCTCTCTCCAGGTAAATGCTGACTTCTTCTTCTTTTTTTGGCAGGACTATATCTTGCAGCTTTTTGTTGTTGTTGTTAAGTGGTATGATGGTCCTGGGAATTTGTACAGACAAATAATAAATTGGAGCGGGAGATGTGACTGGTAAACAAAACAGCTGTTAGTGCAGGCTGAAAATAACTAACACACGCTATCGTTGAAATGTTAGCAGAGACAAAGTGCACCCGGGCAATTTGTCACACAATGGCCAGGAAATAGTCCAGCAGTCTTGGATAGTCCTTGTCTTAGAAACTGGCGTGCTGTATTGCAATACACTGCATTTGGTCTGTGGGTAGGCCTTCTCCTTCTGGCCTACAGCTCCCAAGGATTGATTTCAAGTCTCAGGCATATCCCTGGGCTCTAAGGCTCTGCCCCTGGGGCCTCAGGATCTGAGACTCAACACATCCGGCAAAGGAATTTCAAAGGGAGATTAGAAAGAGAGACTGCTGAGCTGCAACCGATAACAACGCTCGAGACAATGCATCCTCCTGGACTGAATCGAGACCTAGGTTTCCTTTCTCGTTACCAATGCTGATTTCTCCGTGCCTACTACCCCTCTGCATATCACACCTGATCCAATCCTGTCTGCTAGTCTGCTATCGTCATTCACTGGTTATTGCCATTTGCCTGCTAATGTCTTTCGGCCTCTGAAACCACTCTATTTTCCAATATCTAGGAGAGACGGGCTCACATTCTAGCTGTATCTGATTAAGTGAATGGTGACTCACGAAAGCTCATCAGGACGCCAGGATTTTTTAAGTAGGGGGACATTTAAATTTCTTAGGGGGGCACTGGCTAATTGAATTAAAGGAACACCCGGCTCCTTCTGTGCACTTGCTGCCGCTCGGGAGCCCTGGGCTGGCTGGGAAGTTGTGGGGCCTTGCCAGTAAGACAGGGGGCCTAGCCCCAAGATGCCCCGCTGTAGCTATGGGCCTGAAGCTCATCCCCTGCCACAAACTGTGTTAGTCTTTAAGGTGTTCCTGGACTCTCGCTCTTTTCTATGGCTACACATACCTTTGCAGATGTTCCACATTACCCGGCCAAATCATGAACAGATGCCAAGAATGTACAAACTGACACTGGAGACTAGGGCTGGCAACCTCCAGGCAGAGCCTGGAGATCTCCTGAAATGATCACTGACTTCTAGACTACAGAGATCAGTTCCCTGGAAACGGCAGCTTTAGAGGGCTGACTTTAAGGGGGCAATGGTGATAGTTTTGGGGGACAGACACAGGGAAAGTGATATTGCACAATCTGTCCATGTAACTTCTGGGTGAAAACCTGGAAGTGACATCACCATATCAAGTGACACTCTAGGGTTTCCCCCGATCTCTATGGTGAATACCTTAGAGATAACAGAAATCCCTAGGCTGTCACTTGATACATCCAAGATTTCACCCAGAAGAGACATCAATGCATCACATAATATCTCTTCCCCCACATTGTTGCCCTACTGCTCCATTGAGTGAGGACAGGGGATGGGAAGAAGGAGGAGGAGATGATTGGATTTATACCCTGCCCTTCACTCTGAGTCTCAGAGTGACTTACAATCTCCTTTCCCTTCCCCTCCCCACAACAGACACCCTGGGAGGTAGTCGGGAAGAGCTGAAAGAGCTCTTTCCAAAACTGTCCTTGAGAGAACAGCTCTGACAGAACTGTGGCTTGCCCAAGGTCATCCAGCAGCTTCAAGTGGAGGAGAGGGGAATCAAACCTGGTTCTCCGAGATTAGAGTCCACAGACTTAACCACTACACCAAACCAAAGTGCCAGCGGGGTATGTGTGTCTACTAACAGCAGGCCAATGGCAACCCTAGAAGGAGGTGCTTCCCAAATGAAATCCCTACTCGTGGTTTTCGTCACCAACACCTTATGAACTCCTCCAAATGCATGATTCTGCATGATTTTGTTATATGTGACTTTGGTCTGGCCCCACTGATGGACAACCTCCTGGTGGCCCAGAAAGAGAGGGGAAGAAAAACCAAACCAACCAAGCAAAAACCTCCAAAGGAAGTTTAGAAAACTAGTAAAGCTCCAAAAGTTAAAAACATCAATTGATATAGACAAAAGTACATGTGTTTATTTCAAAAACATATAAAAACCTTGTGGGGCCCAAAGAAAGCCTCATAAAGTAACCAAAGTGGCAAAAGCACATACACACAAACATATATGACTTGACACATTTTGGACCACAAAAGCCTTCTTCATAGCTCAGATAGTCCTGAATACAACATTCAACAAAGCTCCTGTTACACTTGTAAGGCAGTAAACAATCGATATAGGACCAAAAATGGAATGGAATTGTTTGTGGGGCCACAAATGAATCTGGCCTTGTGTCAGAAGCAATTACATATACTAGAGATAGTAATATTGCCAATATGTACCTTCCAGTTTAGGTCATAAGAGTACGAGTAAAACTGCCTTATGAGGGCCAATGTAACATAAAGAACTCGTGGGGACTCAAAGAAATTATTGAGCAGTTGGGTTAGAATGGATAAAAGGAAGTACTTCTTCACCCAAAGAGTGATTAACACATGGAATTCACTGCCACAGGAGGTGGTGGCAGCCTACAAGCATGGAGAGCTTCAAGAGGGAATGAGATAAACATATGGAGCAGAAGTCCATCAGTGGCTATTAGACATAAGGTATAGATAGGAACTCTCAGTCTGGGGCAAGTGATGCTCTGTATTCTTGGTGCTTGGGGGGCAACAGTGGAGGGCTTCTAGTGTCCTGACCCCACTGCTGACCTCCTGGTGGCACCTGGTAATTTGGCCACTGTGGACACAGAATGTTGGACTGGATGGCCGTTGGCCTGATCCAACATTGGCTTCTCTATGTTCTTATGTTCAATATGTATCCTCCTGATGGCCCCTGGTTTTTGACCACTGTGTGACACAGAATGTTGGACTGATGGCCGTTGGCCTGATCCAACATTGGCTTCTTATGTTCTTATGTTCAATATGTATCCTCCTGATGGCCCCTGGTTTTGACCACTGTGTGACACAGAATGTTGGACTGGATGGCGTTGGCCTGATCCAACATTGGCTTCTCTTATGTTCTTATGTTCAATATGTATCCTCCTGATGGCCCCTGGTTTTTGACCAGTGTGGACACAGAATGTTGGACTGGATGGCCGTTGGCCTGATCCAACATTGCTTCTCTTATGTTCTTATGTTCAATATGTATCCTCCTGATGGCCCCTGGTTTTTGACCACTGTGTGACACAGAGTGTTGGACTGGATGGGCCACTGGCCTGATCCAACATTGGCTTCTCTTATGTCCTTATGATCAAGAACTGGATAACTGTCAGACTCCTGCAGCCATCAGTTCCCAACAGTGTTCATTCAAAGAAGTAAAGTTTATTGAGACATTGAGAGTATGCAGATATCTTTGATGCTTTTAGTGTTAGAACTGGCATAAAGTGTGCAAAGCAAGCACACTTTGCAATATTCAAGAGGGTCCCCTGATGGCTCAGGTCCAATCAGAGGCTGGGTAGAAACCCGCCAAAGTAACGGGCAATCATTCTCGGGAGAAAAGTGCACCACTCAAGGTCGAAGGCTTCGGTTACATAGATAAAGAAAGACTGGGAACACAACAGAAATGGAAGTTAAAATTCCAGAGTCCCCCCTCACAGCCAGGGCAGCTAGAATAGCCAGAGGCCTAGCTGATGATAATCTTGTCTGTAGCTTACAGTGGCTGCCATTCTCTCCTTCCATCTACAATTGTATTGATTTACTTAGGTATGCATACGTCACTTCCTATCCCCTCCCCCACAATGGGGACCCAACACAGCTTACAACAGGGGTGTCAAACTCATTTGTTATGCGGGCCGGATCTGGCATAAATGAGACCTTGTTGGGCCGGGCCGTGTGTGCCATAAAAGGTAATGCCAGGCAGCGGAGATATAAACTTTATAAAGGACACAAACACAGAGGTTTCTTTGTTTGTTTTACTTAAAATTAAAAAAAAAAACATGCTTAAAACATTAGCACTCTTGCAATATTTTGTTTATTTGGAGCCAGTCTGGTGTAATGGTTAAGTGCGCGGACTCTGATCTGGGAGAACCGGGTTTGATTCCCCACTCCTCCACATGGAACTGCTGGTGTGACTTTGGGTCAGTCATAAGATCTGGCACAGCTGTTCTTGAAAAGAGCAGTCTCTGTCAGAGCTCTCTCAGCTCCACCTACCGCACAGGGTGTCTGCTGTGGGAGGGAAGGAAAGGAGTAAGCCGCTCTGAGACTCCTTTGGTTAGTGAAGGTGGGCACAAATCCAGTCTCCTCCTCCTCCTCCTCCTCCTCCTCCTCCTCCTTCTCCTTCTTCTTCTCCTTCTTCTCTCTTCTTCTTCTTCTTCTTCTTCTTCTTCTTCTTCTTCTTCTTCTTCTTCTTCTTCTTCTTCTTCAGAAATTATTAACAGGATATAATAGCATGTTCCATCATTAATAACCAATTCTTACCATATCCTTTTCTACAATTTTTCTTCCCTCCCCTCCCCCGGCTCCCAGCGATGCCCCACCCCCATTAATATTTCAGTCAATATTCACTTACATTCAGTTCTTACTCAGTAAACAAATCTTCTTTTAAACATTTTCTTTTTCTATTTCTCCTTCTTAGGTAACATTTTAAATACAATCCATTTCTTATACTACTTCTATTATTAGTAATCATCAAAGCAAAGTAATCTATTTTTCACATCCCAATTCAATTCTAAGTAAACGTTAAAGTCCTTCCAGTCTGCTGAAAATTCTGCATCTTCTTTTCCATTGAGTTTTTTTTGTCTATTTCTACCATAAAAACCATCTTCTTTATCCATTCCCATTTATCTGGTATCTTCTCTTGTTTCCAAAATTGAGCATAAGTCATCCTTGCCATTGTAATTAAATACCACAACAATGTTCTCTTTGTCACTTTGATTTCTTCCATTTTAAGCCCTCCTCTTCTTCCTCTTCCTCTTCCTCTTCCTCTTCCTCTTCTCCTCTTCCTCATTTAACAGTGTCTGATAACTGACACCTCTTGCTCTGAATTATTGCATCAAGATGCCTGTGCTGCTGCAATCCTGAGCATGCTGTTCAGGTGTGTATCTGTAAGCTGCAAACCGACGATGCCGCCGCTGCAGCAGAACTGGAGGAAGAAGCAGAAGAAAGCCAGTTCCCACTGTGGGCCTGAGAGAAGCCCTCCGGGGGCCTGATCCGGCCCACGGGCCACATGTTTGACACCCCTGGCTTACAGCATCCTCCTCCTCCCTTCTGTTTTTATCATCACAGTAACCCCCATGAGTCCGGTTCAGCCACGAAGGACCGACTGGCTCCATCTCATTCAGTGAGCTTCCCAGGCAGTGTGGGGACTTGAACCTGGGTTTCCTAGGTCCAAGTCTGACATTCACCACCACCCCACTCAGTTTTAGCCCTTTGGCTATCAGGAGATAAGCCCGGAAAGCAGAGCCAAGATGCCGGACTCCACCGCAATCAGGATTCTGTCGCCAGACTTCCTGCGTTGTCATAAATATGGACGGCAAGCAGATCATTTGTAAGCGCGGTGCGAGGGGTGGTTTTTTATTTTTTTAAAAAACACCCTCTCTTGACGGGAGACATTTATAAAGTTTTTGACAATGTCTAAGGGAAGGATTATTTGCAAGTCATTCTCCCCCCCCCCGCGTTGCCCTTCAGAAGTGTCCCGGTTGTTCTTGATTTATTACCGCCAGCCTCTTAATCAGACACCACACCACAATCAGCGATAACAATATTGATGTTTCTTTCTTTCTTTGCTTTCCGTGTTGGGTTTTTTTTTCTGTCCCCTTACCCCTCCGCTCTTGCCATTTCAGGTTCCATAAATCTGACAATTAGAGACGAGACTTCCCCATCAATGCCAGCCCTAATGACAAACGAGGCAACATGCTTTGAGTTTCTATCATTTTACTGCCTTCATTAAAGTCGAGAGGCGGGAAAGGGGGGGTTCTCCCCCCCCACAACTGTTCTGACTCATGTTTCCCCTCCCACAGTGTTATTTCCAGCTCACACAAATGCATCTTCTATTCAAGAGCATGGGTGTGATATCATTGTATACAACACTGGGCGGCCCGTGAGACGATTTGTCCCATTACGCATGGAGCTGCCTTAGACTGAATCAGACTATTGGTCCATCAAGGTCAATGTTGTCTGTTCAGACTGGTAGCGGCTCTCCAGGGTCTCAGGCTGAGGCATCAGCTGCCTCAGGAGGTGGTGAGCTCCCCCCTCCCTGGCAGTCTTCAAGCAGGGGCTGGACAAAACCTTGTCAGGGATGCTCTAGGCCAGGGGTGGGCAAACTTGCTCAATGTAAGAGCCACATAGAATAAATTTCAGATGGTTGAGAGCCGCAAGACATGAACAAATATTACGCACACATTTTTATTTAGAAAATATGCAGATTTGCTTTTTATTACCATTAAATGAGACTGCCAAAAATAAAAACAAAAGGGATAAAAACAGATATCGCTAATGATATTTATTTGTCCAATGATATTTATTTGTCTAAGAGAGAGAGGAAGAGGGGGAGGTGGAAAGAAAGAATGAAAGAGGTGGAAAGAAAGAGAGAGAGAGAGAGAGAGAGAGAGAGAGAGAAACAAAGAAAGAAAGCAAATAGATAGGAGGGACGGGGTAGGGAGGGAGGAAAGGATCAAATGCATGCCTCCCCTTCACTTCCCCAGCTGCCCTGCTGGGAGCCACACAATATGTGTGAAAGCGCCGCATGTGGCTCCCGAGCTGCAGTTTGCCCACCCCTGCTCTAGGCTGGTCCTGCACTGAGCAGGGAGGTTGAACTAGATGGCCTGTGTTGCCCCTTTCAACTCCGTGATTCTATGATAACTATTCCAAAAGTCCAACACTTTTCCTAGGTAATTTCCCCAGTGTTTCAGACTTCTGCTCCTTCCTTTTTGTAGTAGCCTTGCAGTAAAAATAGTGGCTGACCAGAAGTGTCCAATAACTAGGGTTGCCAACTGGGGTTCTTCTGGAGTTACAACTGATCTCCAGATGACAGAGGTGAGTTCCCCTGGTGAAAATGGCTGGTTTGGAGGGTGGACTTTATAACATTAATCACTCATAAGGTCCCTCCCTTAACCCAGCTTCATCCCCTATTCTCCAGGAATTCCCCAACTCAGAGCTGGCAATCCTACCAATAAGAGTCCAGCCCTCATGAAACTGATACAACCTGTTTCTGCATGGTACCACTGGAGACTCCCAAGATGGATGCCACTCTGTACGAAACATTACTTTTATTGTGTGTTTTTTTTTAAAAAAACCCACATTTTATTATGTTTATTGTGGTTTTTAAAACCCCACATTTTATTCATGGGTCAGACAGGGTTCGGAGATAGTGAGATCTTCTCCAGAGAAGAAAACTCCTCCTGGGAAGAGGAACCTCATATAGACAGCCTTGAATTAACAGAAGCTGACCTGCAGGAAAAAAAGAGCTGCAGGCTTGTCAGGATTTGCAGCCAACAGCTGGTGGAGAACCTCCAACACCCTCAATCCCTGATTCAGCAGGTGAACCTCAGTTGGCCATTCCCAGCCCACCAGTACCACCTACACCCTTAGAATGTCACAGATGGAGACTGAGAACAGAGCTACAGACAAGACGGCAAAGTGCACACCTCCTGACCCAACACCAGCTGCTTGCTGCTAATGGAGATGAGTAGTTACAGGATTGCTTCTGACCAACTGGTTGCAAGCCTGGCCCTTAGGCATGGGGCTATAAAACAAACCAAGAAAGGTTGTTAGGCATGAATGCAATATGTATGATAAATGCTAAGCCATCGAGTCTGCCTTGCCTGACTTCTGGACCTCTGACCTTTGACTGAACAATCCTGCCTTGCTTGACTTCTGGCATCTGATACCTGAAGCCTGCAAGCCAGTACTCAAAATAGTTCTATCTCTTTCCCCAGCACTCCAGGGATTGAACAAAAGTTTCCAAGTCTGGATCTGGCAACCTTACCCCCCTCATATCCTGCTGGTGGTCAGGGGATACTCAGCAACCCTAGCAGATAGCCTGATATTTTGGTCCAAGGAAAGGGAGGACTGCCAGTCCTGAAACTGGATGGGGAATAGGGATACCAGCCTCCAGGTGGGACCTGGGGATCCCCTGGAATTACAGTTCATCTCCAGATGGCAGAGATCAGTTTCCCGAGATAAAATTGATGATTTGAATGGTGGACTCTATAGCATTGGATCCCTGTCCTCCCCAGGCTCCATCCCCAAATCTCCAGAAGTTTCTCAGCCTGGATCTGGCCAATTTAGTGGGGAAATATTTCTGAGGCCTCTTCAGCTGAGCAGCAGGCAAAATGGGAGATGGGGCGATGCCACTGCAGAAGCAGGAAAGGGATTAGGGCATCTTGTGAGAATGGGTGTTCTCACCAGAGACCAGAAGCTCTGACAGACCATTCGGAACTTCACGCTTCCTTTTCCAAATGGCCAAGACAGCAGCCAATGAGGAGACAGATATCTGACCACCCACTTCAGTCAGTGCAAGGCAAGTACGGACAAAAGGTGAAGAATCTGATGGCAGCTAGAGTTGCCAGGTACCACCTGAAGGGAATGGTGGTAGGATTTCCAGATCCAGGTTGGGAAACTCCTGAAGATTTGGGGATGGTGCCTAAAAAGGACAATGGCCTCAGCAGGTTGCTATGCCACCAAAACATCCATTTTCTCCAGGGGAACTGATCTCTGAGGTCTGGAGATGAGCTTTAATTCCATGGAGTCCCCAGGTCCCACCTGGAGGCTGGCATCCCTAATGACTCAAGGTCCCCCCCCTTTTTGGTCTGCAGCTACAGGAGCCAGAGAGGGCCAAGTGGAAGATGCAATCAGGAGACAAGGAGAACACGGACAACCTGGGATGATTTCCACACACATCCCCCTCTATTTGGTGGACAGGGGGAGGGAGGGGGCTCAGCCTCATCCTGCCACTGCCATCGTCCAAGCCTGAGCCCAGCTACAGGTGGCCGCCTGGCTGGCCACTGGATGACGGACACACTGGCTACTCCAGCATGCAGGGTGGGACTCAGGCTGAGACCGATTCCACTGCTGCCACCACAGTCATCTGAGCCCGACTACCAGCAGCTGGATGGGCTCTGACTGGATGGCTGCCGGTGCGCCGCTTGCCCAGAGGTGGCTGGAAGTGGCCCGGAGGGTATCAGATGTGCCTGGCTGGGAAGCCGGCCACACACTGCTCCCTCACCCCTTGACTCCAGGGGGTCACCGGGGGGGGGGACACCGGGGAACCAGGTGTACCTGTGTCACGTCTGACTAAGGCCCGTTGTCTTCCTCCACAATGGGCTTTGCCCCTAGTGGAGACATAAAGCAGAAGTTGGTGGAACCCAGTGTGCAATGCACTTCATCCCAGAGCTGGTCGCCAACCAATTCTTGCATTAGGACATCACACAAAAACGCTCTAGCTCCGATTGCTTATTACTCCCTCCCAACTGGCAAAAAAAAAGTTGTTTTTTTGCTGATTTGGATTCTTCCATTATAAGCTTAAAAGCGCTGGAGGTGAGAGGGCAGCGAAGAAAATACTTCCATAGAACAGAGTTCATTACAGAAGCAAATTGGAGCAGAACCAAAAAATCAAAGAAGTCGGGGAAATTCAATTTTGGGAAATGCATAAACATTATTTTTAATCTAACAAACCTGCTCGGGGGCAAACAGGAGCTGAATTTCGAGAAAAAGCCCCGGTGCCTCACGGAGCTATGCTTAGTTGCTGCTTATCAAATTTTTATCTCATTCTTCGGTATGTCTTAAATTATTGAGGCTCGCGTAATTGAATCTGCCTTGCTGTTTAGTCTGGGAGAGCTCGGAGGGGGAGGGGGAAGGTGTATATGAGCAGGAATTACAAACAAGATTAGCAAATGATTGAATAAAAATCACAAGTTTATATATTTTTTTTCAATAAAAGATGAGGCCTGCATGCAAGGTGGTAATTGCTTTGCATTCACAGATGACGAGAGCATCTCTCTAGGTAATCTGTGCTCAGAATTATCCCTCAGTTGAGTAACTTATTACAGAAGCCGTCCAAGAAGAGTCAGTTGCACATTGATTCAGAATGCTCAGTAATGTATGAGTAGTAACCTGTTCAATACATAGGTAGGGATATGCCCTATTTGGTTCCCCTTCTGCCCCACAAAACATTTATCATGGGCCTTTCCGTTCTGCACATTTTCCATGCTGATGTTCCCATACCATTCCCTTTTAAAAATGTGCTTTAAATATTACTGGTATGCTATGAAGAAATGCATTTTTTTTCCTAGGAGGTCTGAAATGAGCCAGACCTCCATATTGCATTTTAAGGGTTTTCTTTCCCCGATGGATAGAGACCAGGCTGGGTGGGGGGAATCAGTTCAATTGCTTCCCAGACATACCTTTGCTCACCTCCTTACCACTAGGCTTTGTGACCACAGCAAGGGGCTTTGAAGGCAAGTGAAGAGCAGAGGTGGTTGGTCATTGTCTTCCTCTGCAGAGTCTTCTTTGGGGGTCTCCCATCCAAGATTTATGGTGAACCCAGCAAGGGGCTTTCAAGACAAATGAGAGGCAGATGTGGTTTTCCATTGCCTGCTTCTGCAGGGTCTTCCTTGGTGATCTCCCATCCAAGACTTATGGTGAATCCAGCAAAGGGCTTTCAAGGCAAGTGAGAAGCTGAGGTGGATGGCCATTACTGTCCTCTGCAGAGTCTTCCTTGGTGGTCTCTCATCCAAGACGCATGGTGACCCCAGCAAGGGGCTTTCAAGGCAAGTGAGAGGCAGAGGCAGTTTTCCATTGCCTTCCTCTGCATAGTCTTCCATGGAGGTCTCCCATCCAAGACTTATGGTAACCCCAGAAAGGGGCTTCCAAGGCAAGTGAGAAGCAGAGTTGGTTGGCCATTGCCTTCTTCTGCCGAGTCTTTCTTGGTGGTCACCCATCCAAGACTTATGGTGACCTCAGCAAGGGGCTTTCAAGGCAAGTGAGAAGCAGAGGTGGTTTGCCATTTCCTTCCTCTGCAGAGTCCTCCTTGATGGTCACCCATCCAAGAATTATGGTGACCCCAGCAAGGGGTTTTCAAGGCAAGTGAGAACCAGGGGTCGTTTGCCCTTGCCTTCCCTTGCAGTCTTCCTTGGTGGTCCTCTGTCCAAGTACTGACCATGCTTAGCTTCCGAGATCTGACAAGATGGGGCTACACCATGTCGCCTTCCCTCTCTTGACAAAATACCACAACCTTTTTATAAAGCCTCTATGTATTAATGTAAGCGTAGTGGGAGCGGAGAGTTGAGACTTGCTCTCCTGGAAAAGGGAGAACGTGTCTTGACCAGTTCCACAAATGTTTCTAATTAGCGCAATCTGAAGTGGTGAAGGCCATAGGGACATGGGGATACTCCCACAGCATCAAAATAGAGACCATTTCCCGGCCATTCATTCCCTTTGGTTTTTCCAGGGCCGGGACTTGGGCCCAGAGTGGAGGTTTGCACGGTGTGGGTCGACCCATAGGAAGTCTAGTTGGGAGTGACACGTCCTAGGCTGTTCCATAACATTGTCATCATAACCACATGATTGATTGATTGATTGATTGATTGATTAGACTTCTACCCCGCCCTCCCAGCTGAAGCCAACTCAGGGCGGCTTACGTAAAACAAGTATTTCTACAATACACATAAAATAGAATTAAAACAACATGTAACAATTAACAATGCTAAAATCATAATATAATAAAGGGCTGGAGAAGAAGAAGAGGAGGAGGAGGAGGAGGAGGAGGAGGAGGAGGAGGAGGAGGAGGAGGAGAAGGAGGAGATTGGTTTTATACCTCGGAGTCTCAGAGCGGCTTACAAACTCCTTTCCCTTCCCCTCTTCACAACAGACACCCTGTGAGGGAGGTGGGGCTGAGAGAGCTCTGACAGAAACTGCTCTTTTTCAAGGACAGCTGTGCCAGAGCTTATGACTGACCCAAGGTCACATCTGCAGGTGCAAGTGGAGGAGTGGGGAATCAAACCCGGTTCTCCCAGATTAGAGTCCGTGCACTTAATTGCTACACCAAACTGGCTCCAAGAGGAGTCTCAGAGCGGCTTACAAACTCCTTTCCCTTCCCCTCCCCACAACAGACACTCTGTGAGGGAGGTGGGGCTGAGAGAACTCTGACACAAACTGCTCTTTTCAGGAACAGTTGTGCCAGAGCTTGTGACTGACCCAAAGTCACATCAGCAGGTGCAAGTGGAGGAGTGGGGAGTCAAACCTGGTTCTCCCAGATTAGAGTCCACACACCTAACCACTACACCAAACTGGTGGCAATACCTTCATAGTTTCACAGCGGTGGTTGTTACACAGTTCACAGTCAGCCCTTTAATCTTTGTAAGCTGTTTTAGGCGATGGGCTCAGGATATATTTAAAGACCCCGGGGGGGGGGGGGGCAGGGCTCTCCCATCCAAGTTGTCAGATGTTAATAGTGGCGGCAGCTCCAAAAGCCAGGTGGAAGAGCTCCGTCTTGCAGGCCCTGAGGAACTGTAAAAGGTCCCGCAGGGCCCTGATCTATTCTGGGAGCTCATTCCACCCGAGTGGAGCCGCCACCGAGAAAGCCCCGGCTCTGGTTGCTACGTGTTACAGTTTGGCCCTTGCTGCAGTTTTTCTGGGGAGCTCTCTCACTCTTACACCAATCTTGCCAGTGTACTGGAGAAGATGATGGATGGCAGGAAAGGGGCCCCAAGAATTCTGCATGGGAAGACCTGACTCCAGGTAGGATGGGAATCATGGGGCTGGATCCAATCGGCTTTTTCTTCCTTAGGGAAAAGAACAGTTTCTTAGGGAAAAAAAGGGGGGCGGTTGACTGCCCTGAAAGTTATCTGGGACCTGCATGGGCAAAAGTCACATGAGAGGGGCTTGTTGAAAGTGTTGGGATAGTCAGTGTCTGGTGTGCAGAGCAGAAGAAAAGAACCTGCAGGGGGCAGCAAGAAGACAATTCAATAGGATAGTGAGGTCAGCACCTTCTCTCCTGTTGTTTCAGTTTGGTGTAGTGGTTAAGCGCGCAGACTCTGATCTGGGAGAACCGGGTTTGATCCCCCACTCCTCCACTTGCACCTGGCTGGATGACCTTGGGCAAGCCGTAGTTCTGATAAGAGCTGTTCTTGAAAAAGAGCAGTTTCTGTCAGAGCTCTCTCAGCCCCACCTACCTCACAGGGGTAGCTACCAATCTCCTCTCCTTGCCTCGCCTCTGTTCTCTCTTCTCTTCTTTTTTTCTTCATTTGTCTCCAGATTGCTACTCTTAGGGCAATGTCCTGCTGCTTCTCCGAAATTCCATGGACACACTCTCTGGCCATTTCCGCAGTAGTGAACTCCCCCACATTGATGTTTTTAAAATTGCCTGTTTTGTGACATTTTCCACAGTAGATTTTTCCTCACCAGGCGCAGACCTGAAGTTTCCTCCTTCTTACTACACACTTTTTGGGACTCACCAAAACTGGGGATTCCAAAAATCCGGGGGTAAGAAGGAGAAAAATTTGGGTTTGCACCTGGTGAGGAAAAAAAATCTACTCTGGAATATTTCACATAATGCAAAGTTTTAAAAAGTCAGCTCAGGGAGTTCACTACTGCAGAAATTCTCTCTCTCTCTCTCTCTCTCTCTCTCTCTCTCTCTCTCTCTCTCTCTCCTTCTGAGTAAGTGATGGAGCTAGGACCCAATCTCTGTCTCTCCTCTTCATTATTAAGTATTTTAGTTCCTGAATAAAGCCTTATCTGCACTTTAATCAGTTAAGGCACCTTTGTTGTGTTAATTACTCTGCCAACAGTAAGCCAGTGTGATGCAGCGACAAAAAAGGCTGATGCAATCTTGGGCTGTATCAACAGAGGCATAACATCCAGATCACAAGATGTCATATTCCCACTGGACACTCCATTGGTCAGGCCGCACCTGGAGTACCGTGTGCAGTTCTGGAGGCCTTAAGGATATGGACAGAATGGAGCGGGTGCAGAGAAGAGTGACAAAGATGATCGGGGGCCTGGAGACCAAGCCCTGTGAGGACTTGGGGATGTTTAGTTTGAAAAACAGGAGGTTGAGGAGGGACATGATTGCTCTCTTGTTTAAAGAATACTGTCACTTATAGGAGGGCAGGGAGCTGTTCCTGTTGGCAGCAGAAGAGAGGACTCATAATAATGGGTCTAAAATAAGGTCGGGAAGGTACTGGCTGGATATTAGGGAAACATTTTTCACCATCAGAGTTGTTCCACAGTGGAATCAGCTGCCTGGGGAGGTGGTGACCCCCCCCCACACACAATCACTGTCCGTCTTTAACCAGTGGCTGGACAAACCCTTGTCAGGGATGCTCCAGGCTGATCCTGCATTGAGCAAGGGGTTGGGCTCTGGGATTCTATGAATGGGGTGAGATGGAATGAAAAACCTGGCTGGATCCAACCCATGAAAACTATGCTTGGCTCATCGGTATCTGGAATGGGTCCCAAAACTTTGCTTATTCCTGCTCAGAGTCCGCTATGATGTTTCCAGCAGTGGTCTCCATTGGAGCTCACCGGCAGGCAGATCTTCCCGGTCTCCCTCAAGGTAAAAATCCTTGGAGCAAAATATGCCCCTCCCTCATCCTGTTACCTAGCAGCGCAAATATGCTTCTCAGTGGAGACATCGAGACAATGTGGCAGGAAGATGCCTGACCCCCTTGTAGCCTCGGTTGTGAAACAGCCAAACATTCCGCATTAGGTAGAAATGTCACATCCATTCCTGGGTGAGCTGAGCAGTTTCCCCGGCTCAATCTATGGGGAAACCTGGGGGAAATAAATTCGACGGGCGACGAAGTACTAGCGACATTTCCCCCGATCATTTCCCCTCCTCCCCTTCCTATATTTTTTAATTCTACTACCTGTTGGAAGTCAATTTGCTCTCACCCGAGGCTGTGTCACTCCTGATTACTTCTCAGACGCTAATGATTTGTGAGTGCAGCTGGAGAGGCCTGACCTCTCCAACCTCTTTGAGAAGGAAGCCGCCAAATTCTCCTGTTGCCGAATTCCTGGAGCCCGAACCGCCTCGCTTTGGCACTGTTCCTTTCGAGCACCCTTCTGATCATTCAAGAAGAAGATTGTCATTTGAATAATCTCGTTTTCGCACACTGCAGGAGGGAGGGGGGGGATGTACAGAAGGCTATTGTCAAAAGGGGAGGGAGAAAAAAAACTAAGACGATCTCTTAGGGAAGAAAACATGTTTGTTGGTAAGCCCGACCGAAGAGGTAGATCTAGCATCTCCGTCAATAGATGCCCGTTTCCAAACTGTGATTGTGCTCAAATCCATTTATTTATTACATTTATTTAATTATTGAACTTATACTCCACCCTCCCAGCCATGGCTGGCTGAGGGCGGCCTACAACAGCATAAAAATAACAATAAATAGTATAATGATCATAAAACCGTACAGCAACAACCATTAAACAAATAACAGTTCAACGTTACATTTACGATGGCACGCCGCTCAGATTTCTGTGCTGTCCTAGTGGTCCATCCCAATCTTAATATTGTGCGGGTGGCTCAGGCAGCTTAAAAAATTCAGGGGACGGGGCAGTCTCCCCTGGGGCTGCTCCTAATTGAATGCCTGGTGGAACAGGTTCATCTTGCAGACCCTGCATGTAGTGGAAAAGACCTCAGCCTGAGACCCCAGAGACCTGCTGCCAGTCTGAGTAGGCAATACTGACTTTGCTATTTCTATTAAGAAATAGATGCACTGGGTCTTGTCTGGAGTACACACATGTAGATGCTTTATACCCATAGGCAGCTGGCCCAAAAGAAGAGGAAGAAGAGGAGGAAGAAGGAGGAGGAGGAGGAGGAGATTGGATTTATATCTCACCCTTCATTCGGAGTCTCAGAGTGGCTTACAGACTCCTTTCCCCTCCCCTCCCCTCCCCTCACAACAGACACCCTGTGAGGTAGGTGGGGTTGGGAGAGCTCTGAGAGAACTGTCCTTGAGAGAACAGCTCTGACAGAACTATGGCTTGCCCAAGGTCATCCAGCAGCTGCAAGTGGAGGAGTGGGGAATCAAACCCAGTTCTCCCAGATTAGAGTCCGCGCACTTAACCACTACACCAAACTGGCTCTCTATACCCTACCTGTCTCACCCAACCTAGCCACAGTAATCCACACAATGGTCACCTCTGGGCTTGATTACTGTAATTTGCTCTACATAGGGCTGCCCTTGAGGCTGATCCAGAAGTTACAGCTCCTCCAGAATGCAGCGGCCCTGCTCCTCATGGGGACACCGGTAACAGCACACATACAACCTATGCTGCACCAGCTGCACTGGCTCCAAGTTGAGTACTGGGTCAGGTTCAAAGTTCTGGTCCTATAAGGCCCTGAATGGTCAGGGACAGACACACCTCGCTGTTAGAGCAAAGTAAATTAGAAAGGTAAAGGGTAACAAAATAATTTATTTGAATAAAGGAACACCTAACAGCTGTGGTGGCTCAAGTGGTTAAGATGCTGAACTGCAGGCTGTGGAAGGTCAGTAGTTCAGCAGTTTGAGACCCGGGTGCCGCAAGACGGACTGAGCTCCCGTCTCTAGTTCCAGCTCCTGCCAACCTAGCGGTTCAAAAGCAAGAAATTGCAAGTAGATAAATAGGTACCACTACGGTGGGAAGGTAACAGCATTCCGTGCACCTTGGTGTTTAGTCATGCCGGCCACATGACCACAGAAACGTCTTCGGACAGTGCTGGCTCTTCGGCTTTGAAACGGAGATGAGCACCGCAACCCTAAAGTCGGATTCAACTGGCTTTCGAGCAAGGGAACCTTTACCTTTACCTTTAACAGCTTGTAGATGTTCCATGTGTTACAGCTGGGATCTTGCTTATACGCTCTTCTTGCTCCTCCTCACTTTACATCATCACTGACATCATTTAGACATGCTCAGTAAATCGGAGGTTAGAATTGTATTACAGCTCCGTGGGGGATTTGGATATTGCTAGAATTGTATTGTTAGACCGTTTATGGGTTTTAATATATGTTTTAATAGAAATCGCTTGTACACTGCCCTGAGCCTGCTTGCAGGGAGGGCAATCTGAAAGCCAAATAAATAAATAAATACTGACTCAGACTCTTGGCCCAGCAAAGTCAGTATTGTCAACTCAGACTGGCAGCCGCTCTCTGGGGGCTCAGGGCTGAGGTCTTTTATATCATCTCCTACCTGGCCCTTTAACTGGAGATGCTGAGGATTGAACTGGAGACGTTCTGCGCGTCAAGTGGATGCTCTTCTGCTTAGCCACAGCCCCTCTCCCCAGATTAGGGATACCCCGGAGTAGAGATACTCAAAACTCCTGCAGGTTTGGCATGCATCATAACATCCAATCACTAATATCCCCCAGATCGATCAATAATCAGCTCGAGTGATCACTGAGTCATTTGTCAGACTGCACTGGGAGGATCCATGTTCAAGCACTATGGGAGGCATCCACAATCGGCACACGGAGCCAGTGTGATATAGTGGTTAAGAGTGCGGGACTATTATCTGGGAGACTCAGATTCAAATCCCAGCTCGTGCCATGGAAGCTCGCTGGGCGACCTTGGGCCAGCCGCACGCTCTCAGCCTAACCGACCTCACAGGGTTGTTGTGAAGATAAAATGGAGGAAAAGAGAATGACGTAAGCAGCTTTGGGTCCCCTTTGGTGAGAAAGGCAGGGTGCTGGTGAATGAAATAAGTAAAACTGGCGTTTGCATCTACCTGGCTGAAAAGTACTGAGACTGACGCATAGCGTAGTGATTTCAATTCATACTTTATTTGAAGATAGGAAAACTTGAGATGAGATGCAGGGTCGGAGCCCCTCTCAAATGCCAGTCCAACCCACACACCCAACACACACATACCTGTGATAGGTCTAATTACAGTGTAAACCCAACCATAGGTTCCCTCTTGGATTCGGACCAGCTGATTGGCTAGGTCTAGGATCCCCTCTGTCCATTGTTTTGGGATGCAAAGCTTTGGTCGCTCACATGTCCACATGTAACCCTGACCGCGTGCATGGTCCCTGTTAGTACATAACACCAGCATAGCAAAGAAGTTGTGTTTTCCCTATGGCTTCTTTAACAGTGCAGATCTTCCCATTTGGGGGCACAGTTTCTGTGGAAGAAAGATGGTCCCCCCAAGTCCCTGGTTTATGAACTTCTTCCTAACCTGGGCTTCCTTTCAGCTCCCCCATGCACCCAGTGCACATCTTTCAGGGTTGCCAGCTCCGGATTGGGAAGTACATGGAGATTTGGGGGGTGGAGCCTGAGGAGGGCGGGGTTTGGGGAGGGGAAGGAGTTCAGTGGTGTACCATGCCATAGAGTCCACCTTCCAAAGGGGACATTTTCTCCAGATGACCTGATGTCTCGCCTGGAGACTCTATGGCATTGTGCCCCACTGAGGTCTTCCCGGATTAGAGTCCACATACTTAACCACTACACTAAACTGGTAGAGGATCTTTTTTTTTCTTTTTCTTCTCCTAGCACTAAATGTTGGAATATGCAAGTTCTATAGTGCAGCCTTATGAAGAAGATCTGAAGATCATCCTACAGGGGGACAGTTGAAGGACTTGCAGTTAGCATAGCCAGGCTAGGGACTTCCAGCTTTTTCAGACTGTGTCCTTGCTGTCTCCTGACTGGCTCTTCTGGAGACTTCCCGATCCTGTAGCACTTCCTGTTGCTCTTGTTCCTCTCACAGCAGTTAGGTTAGATAGTTAAGACAGTTGAGAGCCAGTTTGGTGTAGTGGTTAAGTGTGCGGACTCTAATCTGGGAGAACCGGGTTTGATTCCCCGCTCCTTCACTTGCAGTTGCTGGATGACCTTGGGCAAGCCATAGTTCTGTCAGAGCTGTTCTCTCAAGAGCAGATCTCTCAGAGCTGTCTCAGCCCCACCTACCTCACAGGGTGTCTGTTGTGGTGGAGGGGAATGGAAAGAGATTGTAAGCCACTCTGAGACTCCAAGTGAAGGGCAGAGTATAAGTCCAATCTCCTCCTGCTCCTCCTGCTCATGATCTTCCTGCTCCTCCTGCTCCTCCTGCTCCTCCTGCTCCTCCTGCTCCTCCTCCTCTTCTTCTTCTTCCTCTTCCTCTTCTTCTTCTTCTTCCTCCTCCTCTTCCTCCTCCTCCTCCTCCTCCTCTTCCTCTTCTTCTTCTTCCTCCTCTTCTTCTTCTTCTTCTTCTTCTTCTTCTTCTTCTTCTTCTTCTTCTTCTTCTTCTCCTCCTCCTCCTCCTCCTCCTCCTCCTCCTCCTCCTCCTCCTTCTTCCTCTCACAGCATTTAGATTAGATAGTTAAGACTCTCTCTCTCTCTCTCTCTCTTATTTGCACTATAACAGCTTGCTGTTCTTTAATAAACATACTTATTTTTTTCTCTAAACAGTCAGTGCCCCACTTCCCTTGCATATTTAAACTCTGCCAGTGCTAAATAGTACTGGAAAAGGAACTGGAAATCATTGTGGTTCCCCCCTCCCCCTTGTGCAAAACAGGAACGACTCACTCACCAGATCTCACATTTGCCTTGTTATTATTGCTGCTACTGCTATTGTGGCGGTGGTTCGATTTTAATGTTGTCACGGTCATCCTCCAGTTGGAAAGCAACCCGCCTTCTTCTTTTTATAAACCCTAATGAGAAAGAATACAAAAATCCATGTCTTGGGGCGAAATCTCTCCAGCGCAGCAGTTTATCCAGGAGGGAAATGCAACAAATCCTGCCTTTTTTAGGTCCTAAAACCAAAAGAAGGGGGGGGCGAGACCGCGCTGGTTGCATTCATCAAATTCTATCAGGCCGCCTCTGCTAAAAGAGGCCTTTTCATCCATCTCAGTCTATTTATTTCCTGTCTTCTCCCCTTCCTTCCTTGCTGTACCTGTCAATCCCTTCCCCCACCATCACACCTGCATGCCAGAAAGCAGACACAATTTAGCACAGGAAGATAGTTTTGCCAAAGGACAGGTAACATGGGAGCTGCCCGTCTCGAATTGAGCAGTTCTTAACGACTCCCTCTGTCCTCCTGCTCTCTTCCCCTGCTTCCGCACATACTAAATAACGCACTTTCAATGTGCCTTCAATGCACTTTGCAACTGGCTTTTCCTGTGTGAAATGGCAAAGCCCACTTGCAAAGGGTTGCTGAAGCGGATTGAAATTGCATTATTTAGTACGTGTGAGAACTCCAAAGTGGCTGAAAACAGCCTGGCTTTAAACATTGCATCGTATTTATTTTTCCTTGGGAACTGACAAAAGTCTGTTGTTGAAGGCTTTCACGGCCGGAGTTCATTAGTTGCTGTAGATCTTCCGGGTTATGTGGCCGTGGTCTTGGCATTATCAGTCTTGTTCCAATCATGACTTCCCATTTTTTTTGGCTGATGTTAATGTGTAAAGAAAACACCTCCTTGTCTGTGGTAGCAAGTTCTTTGCAGGTAGTATGGATTCTCTCACATAAGAGAGACTGTTCTAGATGGTCATAGATGCGGTGAGCCTGTGGAGTTTTGAAGATTCTTTTTGTGGTGAGAAAGGATGGAATTGTCCTTGTGTCTCTGCAGCGTAGCGGAAAAGTTAAAGAACAAAGTAGATGTGCTTTCTTGTTCTGAAGTGTTTCCACTCTCCGGATCTGGTGCCAAGACCATGGCCACGCAACCCGGGAAATCTACAGCAACTAATGACAAAAGTCTGTAGTCAAAGACTTTCACGTCCGGAGTTCATTAATTGTAGTAGATTTTCCAGCCCATGTGGCCTTGGTCTTGTCATTGTAGTACCTGACGTTTCTCCAGCAGCTGTGACAAAGGTCCGTTGCTTTGGGTTTCTGCCGCAAATGCGTAATTGCAGATAAGTACCCTGAATCGACTCTGGGTTCGGGAGCCATTACAAACCTGTGGGACAAGGGCCCTGTAGGATCAACAGCTAGGAAACTTTTCGGGTTGGAGGAGGAGGGGAAGTCATGGTCCAGAGAGTGGGAGGGAGACCTTTCAACCCTCTGCAGCTTTAGATCCAGGTGCACATCCATCACTCCGAATTCTTTGGAAGAAAGGTAGGACAGTGGTGGCTATGTAGAAAGAAAATTTGGATACGATTTTCTAAATATATTGGGGGGGTGGGGAGTTATACATCTCAATGGGTGTTTAGTGCCAAAGCAGAAGAAACCTTTCCATGCAAAGTGCAATCATTTCACAGCAAACTCATGGCGACCCTTCATGAGGTTTTCAAGGCAGGAAATGTTCAGAGGCCATAGGGTTGCCAGGTCTCATACCTACTGTGGTGGGGGTGGGGGTAGAAGCTCCCGGACCGGGACATAGAGTTTTCAGTCTGAATCCTATAGCATCCCCCTAGTGATATGCCCAGTGCGATGACATCACATCATTGCACCAGGCATGTCGGCCTGATCCAGGCACTTTGGGGGTGGGGGACCTGGCAGCCCTAAGTGTGTCATTGCTGGACTTTGCTGGTGATCTCCCATCCAAGTAGTAACCCGGGCTAACCCTGCTCAGCTTCTGAGATCTGACAATATTGTGCGAACCTGGGCCCTCTGGGTCAGGGTAGAGTCCAGTATGCTGATGGTGGAAAGGGCCATTGATTCACAGCCAACTTATGGAGACTCCAGGGGTTTTTCAAGGCCAGAGGTGAACAAAGGTAATAGGCCATTGTCTGCCTCTGCCTAGCAACCTTGGGCTTCCTTGGTGGTCTCCCATCCAAGTACTAACTGGGGCCGACCCGTCCTAACTTCTGACATCTGACGAGTCTGGGCTAGGCTGAGCCATCCAGGTCAGGGTGGTGACCCCGTAGGGCTTTCAAGGCAAGAGATGAGCAGAGGTGGTTTGCCATTGCCTGCCTCTGTGCAGCAATCCTGACCTTCCTTGGTAGTCTCCCATCCAAGTACCAACCAAAGCCAACCCTGCTTAGCTTCCAAGATCTGAAGAGATCAGGCTACACTGGGCCATCCAGGTCAGGCCTCTTCCATTACTAAGGTGCTGGGATTTGACCTTCAGCTGATATCTTCTAGCTTCTCCTCTGTTCCCCTCCCCCCTTCTTTTTATTGGTTAGGCCAGAAATCATTTTGGCAGGTGCTAGGAGGTATTATCAAATACTTGGGGCTCTTTGGCTTGGAGAAACGACAGCTGAGGGGTGACATGATCGAGGTTTGCAAGAGTACGCATGGGGAAGAGCAGGTAGAGAAAGAAGTTCTTTTCTCACTTTTCTCACAATACAAGAACTCGTGGGGACTCCATGAATTGCTGAGCAGTCGGGTTAGAACGGATAAAAGGAAGTCCTTCTTCACCCAAAGAGTGATTAAAACGTGGAATTCACTGCCATGGGAGGTGGTGGTGGCTACAAGCATGGACGGCTTCAAGAGGGAGTTAGATAAACATGTGGAGCAGAGGTCCATCGGTGGCTATTAGCCACAATGTATAGATAGGAACTCTCAGGCTGGGGCAAGTGAGGCTCTGTATTCTTGGTGCTTGGGGGGGGGGTGGAACAGTGGAAGAACTTCTGGTGTCCTGGCCCCACTGATGGACTTCCTGATGGCACCTGGTATTTTTGGCCACTGTGTGACTGAGTGTTGGACTGGATGGGCCATTAGCCTGATCCAGCATTGGCTTCTCTTATGTTCCTATGTTCTTAGTCGACTTAGGCTGACCCTGTCGGGTTTTCAAGGCAAGAGATGAACAGAGGTAGTTTACCCTTCCCTGCCTCTGCATAGTAAGCCTGGGCTTCCTTGGTGGTCTCCCCTCCAAAGACCAAGAAGGACCAACCCTACTTAGCTTCTGAGATCTGATGAGGTCAGGCTAGGCTGAGCCATAAAGGCCAACATAAACTTTCAATATCCAACTCCAAATCTAAAGGAGAGTCCAGCAAACTTTATGAAACCAAGTTCCTCCCAAGATGTTAGCTGTGTCCTTTTATTGAAACGACAATTTAAAATGTGCAAAGAAAATAGTTAAACTAGTAGATGGCTGATCGTAACACCCAAAATATCTCGGTGGCTTCTCGTGCGGCTGGATCCATTACGTGCCATGAATATCCTTCGAAAACGCACCGGAGAGATAGCATGCCATTAAAAATTTAGCACCCCGAAACGGTATTTTTATTGCTTATTAATTATACTGAAGAGGCGCTACTAATTAGTTTAATGGGCAGCATTGGGTATGCAAGTAACATTAGATAGATAACTAAAGTAAATCACCAGGCAACATTGTTGTCTTCCCGCGGACAACAGAAGTGATATACGGCAAGGAAAGAAATATAGTTGCTCGGGCTGGCAATAAAAAAGAAAAGTTTCCAGTTTTTACTTATCCCCATAGTGATTCTTTCAGTGGTTTTAAATTTCTTTTCTATCTCTCTTTTCTCCCCCTTTAGAAGAAGGAAGGATTCCCTCCCTCTCCCTTTTTTTGCTTGATCTCCAGGGCTCCATTTCAAGAACTTTCCATTCTATAAGACGATGGAATATAAGCTCCCATTAGGCGCAGACCAAAAAGCCCCGGGGAGAAATCCACTGGGAAATGCATCTTCCTGGGGTCCCCACTTAAGTGAATGAGAGGAGTGCAAGATTCTGGGAATTCCAAAGTGGAACATGGGGAAACCGTGGGAAGATTCCCAGGGCAAGTCATTACTGAGAAGAATAGGACACGTGAAAGGAACCAATGAACCAGGATATGTTAGTGCGTGAGCTGCCAAGAGGAGATGTGAAAGATGGTGGTGATCTGCTAGGAAATTCTCCTGCATATTAATGCACCAAGAGGCACTCGCGTTTGGGTCCCCAGGTGGGTGATGGATAAACAAATGGCCATCCATTGGCAAGGTCTCCTTTGCCAGGCCCCCATAGAATCATAGAGTTGGAAGGGACCTCCAGGGTCATCGAGTCCAACCCCCGCACCATGCAGGAAATTCACAAATACCTCTCTCAATAATCTGCTGTAATGAAATTCCAGGGAGAATCTGGAATGGTGGCTCTTGATAGTAGAAAGTGATGGTCAAGTCACAGATGACGTAGGTCAATCCCTCACATGGATTTCAAGGCAAGAGATGAACAGAGGTGGTTTGCTATTTTCTGCCTCTGCGTAGTGACTCTGGACTTCCTTGGTGGTCTCCCATCCAAGTACTAACCAGGGCCAACCCTGCTTAGCTTCCAAGATCTGATGATGTAGGGCTAACCTGGTCCATCCAGGTCAGGGATGTATGTCTCTTACTTACTTGCATTGGCCAACTATGGATAAACATATGGAGCAGAAGTCCATCAGTTGCTATTAGCCACAAGGTATAGCTAGGAACCTCAGTCTGGGTCAGGTGATGCACTCTATTTTTGGTGGGGGGGGGCAGCAGTGGGAGGGCTTCTAGTGTCCTGGCCCCACTGCTAGACCTCCTGATGGCACCTGGTATTTTTGGCCACTGTGTGACAGAGTGTTGGACTAGATGCGCCATTGGCCTGATTCAACATCAACTTCTCTTATGTTCTTATGTTCAGGGCACGACAGAGCTTGCTCCATATGAAATTCTGACCCCAAACGATCAGGTTTCTCCTAGGACTAGGTTGAGATACGCCCCGTCCAGCAGGTTCAAGGCCCTGTCATCTGTAAGACATCACCGATATATCCTCAACATCTGCTGTAGCCTGTGCTACATTGAACCCTCCTCTCTGTTCTTATTCCACAGAAGGTTTGATTGAATTCAGTGATTAGCTCAACAGGGATGTTGGTTTCATATCTCATTACACATGCTAACTCATTCAGTCCTCACGTATGTATTCTCAACAACAACAAGAAGAAGAGATTGGATTTATATCCTGCCCTTCATTACCCAAGGGAGTCTCAGAGCGGCTTACAATCTCCTTCCCCTTCTCCTACCTACAACAGACACCCTGTGAGGTAGGTGGGGTTGAGAGAGCTCTGACAGAAACTGCTCTTTTTCAAGGACAGCTATGGCTTGCCCAAGGTCATCCAGCAGCTGCAAGTGGAGGAGTGGGGAATCAAACCTAGTTCTCCCAGATTAGAGTCCATAAGAACATAAAAGCATAAGAGAAGCCAATGTTGAATCAGGCCAATGGCCCATCTAGTCCAACACTCTGCCATCAGGAGGTCCAGCAGTGGGGCCAGGACACTAGGAGACCTCCCACTGCTGCCCCCCTCCTAGCACCAAGAATAGAGTGCATCACCTGCCCCAGACTGAGAGTTCCTATCTATACCTTGTGGCCAATAGCCACTGATGGACTTCTGCTCCGTATGTTTATCTAATTCCCTCTTGAAACTGTCCATGCTTGTAGCTGCCACCACCTCCTGTGGCAGTGAATTCCATATGTTAATCACTCTTTGGGTGAAGAAGTACTTCCTTTTATCTGTTCAAACCCGACTGCTCAGCAATTTCATTGAGTGTCCACGAGAAAAGTACTTCTTTCTCAACCTGCTCTATCCCATGCATAATCTTGTAAACCTCGATCATGTCACCCCTCACCACTCCGCACACTTAACCACTACACCAAACTGGATTATACAACCTCTGTATTTTAGTGTTATTTCTAAATAGTGAATGTAATGCAAGGAATATTGGGATGTTTTGCTGTTTCTGCCTCAAAAAAAAAGGGGGGGGAATGCTGTTACCTCCATGCCTGAGAGGAGAGAATGGAGAGGATCAGTTTACTTCCCCCAATTAGAAAATATATCTTTACACATGTATCTGCTATTTTGACATATTTCTTGCTTTACAGCTGTTGACCTTCTAACATTAGCTTGCTATCTAGTTTTGTCTTTGCACATCTTCATCAAGTTACATGCTAATTTGCTGTTCAGCCCCTATCTATAAGTCTGAACCTTACCTACCATCCCAATGTATTTGAAAAGCGTGCATGCACATGAAAGGTCATAGCTTGAATAAAACTTTGTTGGTTTTCAAGGCGACACTGGGCTCTAAATTTGTTCTACTGCTCCAGACCAACATGGTTGACCACCTGGATCTATCTTCAGTTATTACCATTAGAGTTACATTCCACTTTTTTCTAAAGAACTCGAACTGTCTTTGCTGTTGTTGTTCAGTTGCCCAGTCGAGTCCAACTCTTCGTGACCCCATGAGTCACATTACACCAGGCCCTCCTGTCTTCCGTCGTCCTCCGCAGTTTGCTCAATTTCATGTTTGTTGCATCGATAACACTGTCTAACTGTTGTGTAGTGAGTTCGGCGCATGAAGAACCAGGACACAGCGTGATTGTCAGCTCATAATTTACTAGCACACACAACAGAACAAAGAATACCAGCCAGGCGGCCAACTATATACAATCTCTGTGGACCACCCACAGGTCCCATTGGAGGGTTTAAACTTCTTGCCAAGGTTCCGATTGGTGCCCGCTTGAGGTTTCAGGATCCTAGTCCTTATTGTTTACTGAAAGCCAAGCTCTGCTGTAAGTCGCTGGCGCCTAGTGGCGGTCAGCAGACATAACACTAACCATCTCATCCTTTGCCGTCCCCTTCTTCTTTTACCTTCAATCATTCAAAGCATCACGGTCTTCTCCAGTGAAGGCTCCCTTCTCCTTTGGTGGCCAAAGTCTTTGAGCTTCAGCTTCAGTATCTGGCCTTCCAGGGAACAGTCAGGGTTGATTTCCTTTAGGACTGACTGATCTGATCTCCTTGTACTCCAAGGGACTCTCAAGAGTTTTCTCCAGCACTGGCTTACATACAGCCTAATTTTATCAGTAACTCTCTTCCCTTAAAATGAATGAAGATGGGATTAAATTAATGGGGGCATATGCATGGGGGAAAGCTCCACATGTTCATCAGTGTACATACGGAGCTCTGCATAGGGCGCAAGGCTTTTGTATGGAACTTCGATGTATGAAATGCATTTTCTTTACAGCAAGAAAGCATGCATGGTGTTCCTAACCCTGTTACAGGCTCTAACTGTGACAGTTCTGTTTTTTTTTTTCCCTGTTAATAATTCAGCAGAGTCATTTGATGTCTAAATAGCATGTTGCCAGCATCTCACAAATCAACACGGGGAAATGATTTGCTCTTTAATTGTCTCAGAGGATCAAAGTATAGCTCGGTGCAGATACTTAGCACGCGGCTCAAATGAGACGAGATGGATTCATACCGATAACGGAATCATTTTATTTCAAGGGAAATCCACAGGCTGTTGAGATTGGACAGGGATTCGTCGCATCAGTTCCTTCGGGCATGGAAATGGACCACAACTGCAGTTAACTCATTCCTATAGGGAACTGACTGTGTTTTGCAGTTGTTGTTGCTGTCATCAAATCACAGCTGATTTATGGCTGTTCTGTAGGGTTTTTGAGGCAAGAGAGGGTCAGAGGTGGTTTGCCCTTGTCTGCCTCCATATCACAACCCTGGTATCCCTTGGAGGTCTCCCACCCTGCTTAGCTTCCAAGACCTGATGAGATTGGGCTAACCTGGACCATCCAAATCATCCATGGTAGAGTTTTGAAAGTCTGGTCCTGTTCGATCATTGTACCCGATTGGACATATACAATAAATGTGTTACATGGGATACTCCTGTTTCCCCTGATTGCATTTTTTTTTCTGAAAAGGGCAATGGGCATATATTCCAGCTGTGGAACATACAGTTTGGTGTAGTGGTTAGGAGTGTGGATTCTAATCTTAGAGAACTGGGTTTGATTCCCCATTCCTCCACATGCAGCTGCTGGCGTGACTATGGGTCAGTCACAGTTCTCTCAGAGCTGTTCCAGAAAGAGCAGTTAAGAACATAAGAACATAACAGAAGCCAATGTTGGATAAGGCCAATGGCCCATCCAGTCCAACACTAGGTCACACAGTGGCCAAAAATACCAGGTGCCATCAGGAGGTCCATCAGTGGGACCAGGACACTAGAAACCCTCCCACTGTTGCCCCCACAAGAACCAAGAATACAGAGCATCACTTGCCCCAGACTGAGAGTTCCTATCTGTACCTTGTGGCTAATAGTCACTGATGGACTTCTGCTATCCAAAAAGCTCTCTCAGCCCCACCTGCCTCACAAGGTGTCTATTGTGGGGAGGGGAAGGAAAAAGAGATTGTAAGATGCTCTGAGACTCCTTTGGGTAGTGAAGGGTGAGGCATAAATCCAATCTCCTCCTCCTCCTCCTCCTCCTCCTCCTCCTCCTCTTCCTCTTCCTCTTCCTCTTCCTCTTCCTCTTCCTCCTCCTCTTCCTCTTCTTCTTCTTCTTCTTCCTCTTCCTCTTCCTCTTCCTCTTCTTCTTCTTCTTCTTCTTCTTCTTCTTCTTCTTCTTCTTCTTCTTCTTCTTCTTCTTCTTCTTCTTCTTCTTCTTCTTCTCCTTCTCCTTCTCCTTCTCCTTCTCCTTCTCCTTCTCCTTCTCCTCCTTCTCCTTCTCCTCCTCCTCCTTCTCCTCCTCCTCCTTCTCCTTCTCCTTCTCCTTCTCCTTCTCCTTCTCCTTCTTCTTCTTCTTCTTCTTCTTCTCCTCCTTCTCCTTCTCCTTCTCCTTCTCCTCCTTCTCCTTCCCAGACCTCCAATTAATCTGGTGTCTGGTAGGTGGGTATTAAGGTAGACAATTCACACATCATCTTTTCAGAAGATAAGACAATCACACATATTGGGAAGAATGCATTTAACCTGTTCAGTTTGGTGTAGTGGTTAACTGTGCAGTCTCTAATCTGGGAGAAATGGGTTTGATTCCCCACTCCTCCACTTGCAGCTTCTGGATGACCTTAAGCAAGCCATAGTTCTGACAAGAGGTGTTCTTGAAAAAGAGCAGTTTCTGTCAGAGCTCTCTCAGCCCCACCTACCTCACAGGGTGTCTATTGTGGGGAGGGGAACGGAAAGGAGTTTGTAAGCCACTCTGAGACTCTGAGTGAAGGGCGGGGTATGGATCCAATCTCCTCCTCCTCCTCCTCCTCCTCAGAACATAAAGAAGCCAATGCTGAATCAAGCCAATGGTGCATCTAGTCCAGCACTCACACAGTGGCCAAAAATACCTGGTGCCATCAGGAGGTCCAGCAGTGGGGCCAGGGCACTAGAAGCCCTCCCACTGCTGCCCCCCCCAGCACCAAGAATAGAGTGCATCACCTGCCCCAGAGAGTCCCTATCTATACTTTGTGGCTAATACCCACTGATGGACTTCTGCTCCATATGTTGATCTAATTCCCTCTTGAAACTGTCTATGCTTGTAGCTGCCACCACCTCCTGTGGCAGTGAATTCCATATGTTAATCACTCTTTGGGTAAAGAAGTACTTCCTTTTATCTGTTCTGCCCCGACTGCTCAGCAATTTCATAGAGTGCCCACGAGTTCTTGTATTGTGAGAAAGAGAGAAAAGTGTTTCTTTCTCAATCTGCTCTATTCCATGCATAATCTTATAAACCTCAATCATGTCACCCCTCAGCCGTCGTTTCTCCAAGCTAAAGAGCCCCAAGCGTTTTAAACTTTCTTCATAGCGAAAGGTGTTCCAACCCTTCTATCATTCTAGTTGCCCTTCTCTGCACTTTTTCCAATGCTATAATATCCTCCTCCTCCTCCTCCTCTTCTTCTTCTTCCTTCTGTATGCACTTTCACAGCAAGAGAAAACTAAAGTCTGACAAGCGTTCTTTTTTTTCCCCTTCACCATCAAGTCACAGATGACTTATGACGACCCCGTGGTTTGCCATTGCCTGCCTCCAAGTCACAACCCTGGTATTCCTTGGAGATCTCCCATCCAAATACTAGTTGTCTAAGAGGGGAGAACTCATTAGGAAAGGGTCTTCCTTGGCATCAAGAAGTTGGACTGTGGGGGGACATTTCAAAATGTCTGAAACTTCCCAGGCTTTTAAAATGTCCTGAACTTTCCAGGCTTATGATACTACTGGGGGGAGAAAGCAGTTCTGGACTCCACTATCTCAATTTCAGTTTTTTTGTTAATAGTGTTTTCTTTCAATTGATGCAAAAGCCAAGGAACCAACCATCATCTTCTCTGTTCTGGCAACTCCGCTGTCTCTCAGCTGCATATATTTCACGGATGATTTAATTTGAGAAATAACAAGCTTGACGCAAACGGTAAAAAATAATTCATCCAGGGACAAGGAAAAATTAGCCAGTGGGATAAAACCATAATGACCCCCGGACTCTGGATCATGTCCAAGAGACAATCCGCAATAGCTGCATGTTGTCCAGCCCAGCGCAAACATAAAACACCCATCCAAAATGATGAAACAAACATCTGAGCACCGCTGGAAGCATCTGTGACCCATTGATGACTCAAATTTAATATTGATTACATTTTGGCTGAATTTGTAACAGGGCAACGGGAACACGGCAGCACGGATCTGAGTACTGGCCAGATTTTTGGTGAGCTTAAATCCTTTGAAACTCACATACTCCACGACTTGATTTGATTTCAGTGAGTCGTTAGATAGTGAAATGGGCTAAAAATATTCAGATTCAATTCAATCGTGTGCAAGTTGACTCCGAAGTAAGCCTGTTGCCGACTCCCTCCTGTCCCAATTGCAATGGACTTACTACTACTACACAAGAAAGTACACATAAGATTAGTCACTCATCAGATGATACCCCAGAATTCTTACTTGCCTAAGTTCCAAGGCAGCTAACTCCCGGTGGTCCACTAGTCCAGCCTCCTGTCTCACACAGTGGCGAGCCAGTTCCTCTGGAGGGCCAACAATAGGGCATAGAGGCTGAGGCCTTTCCCTGATGTTGCCTCTTGGCTCTTCGTCCATCTAGTCCAGCCTCCTGTCTCACACATTGGCCAGCCAGTTCCTTTAGAGGGACAACAACAGGGCATAGAGACTGAGGCCTTTCCCTGATGTTGCCTCTTGGCTCTGGGATTCAGAGGACTAGTGCCTCTGAATGTGGAGGCTCCCCTTAGTCACCATGGCTAGTAGACACTGATAGACTTCTTCTTCATGAATCTATCTAATCTCCCTTTCAAGCTGTTTATTCTTGTGGCCATCACTACATCCTCTAACCGCTACACCACACTGGCTCCCTAAATGTTACAACCCAGAGGAAAACACTAGCTTGTTGATGTGTTAACACCTCTTGACTGGAGGGTCCATGTTGTAGTGGGCTCAAGCCCTGGCACCCAGATTGTCTATCATTGGATACTGGCCCTGGTGACTGAGGGGAACCTCCACATTCAGAGGCATTAAGCCTCTGACTCTCAGATCCAGGAGGGAACATCAGGGGAAGACTTTGGAGTCTATGCCCTATTGTTGGCCCTCCAAAGGAACTGGTCGGCCACCGTGTGAGACAGGATGCTGGGCTAGGTGGACCACTGGTCTGATCCAGCAGGGCTCTTCTGATGTTCTTATCAGGGGAAGGCCTCGGCCTCTCTGCCCTGTTGTGGGCCCTCCAGAGGAACTGGTTGGCCACTGTGTGAGGCAGGATGCTGGACTAGATGGACCACTGGCCTTATCCAGGAGGGCTCTTCTTATGTTCTTAAGGAGGCTTCAGCCTCTATGCCCTACTGCTTGACTTCCCAAGGAACTGGTTGGCCACTGTGTGAGACAGGATGCTGGACTAGGTGGACCACTGGTCTGATCCAGCAGGGCTCTTATGTTCAAGAAACTGGCATAAGACTGCAACCCAGCCCCACATCCAGGAAATTTTTGTTAAGGGGCCCCCAAGGGGGCAGTTTAGTACAGTGGAGCTGACTACATCACAGGGTTGTTGTTGTTAGGAGGAGGAACATGGCTAGGGAAGAGCTGACCGGTAAAAATGGGGGGGGAGAGCACCTGGGGCAGTTCAGAAATCACAAAGAAAGGTCAGGATTTGTGTCTGGGAGTTGTGTTCTCTCTGAAGTGCTGTGCATTTCTCCAGAATCAAGGCCCACCCCCAGAAGATCCAAGATGTCTGACAAGCATTGCTGAAGGCGCTGAGAGAGCCTCTCGAGGTTTTATGGACACAACCTGATTGTGCTGGTGAAATATACTGGGTTGCAACCAGTGTTCCCTCTAAGCTGAGTTAGTGTGAGCTAGCTCACAGTTTTTTAGCCTCCGGCTCACACATTTTTATCTTGGCTCAGGAAGGAGGGCTCCAGAGCAAACTAATTTACGCAGTAGTCAAATTGCTTGCTCACAACTTTAACGCCAGTAGCTCGCAAAGTAGAATTTTTGCTCACAAAACTCCACAGCTTAGAGGGAACGTTGGTTCCAACACGTAGAGTGATCAGCTCAAAGTTTATTAGTTCAGCAAGGAGAAAGAAGACTGCAAATCCCTGGCCGAAGCCGGATATTTCTGCACGCAAAAGGTTACACCCCAAACACACCCCACTCCCCAACGATAGGCTCTTTACATTACATTGTTTCTCAACTGGTTTCCTCTAGGATCCTTGTTTCCCTACTGGTCCATTCTAGGATCCTAGCCAGCTATTGTTATGCATCCCCAAGCTACGTCTGTTGGTAAATACAGTTCAGGCTCAGTACATAACAGTCGGCTAGCCAGCAGCAGCAGCAGCAGCAGCAGCAAGACAATAACCATAAGAACATAAGAGAAGCCAATGTTGGATCAGGCCACTGGCCCATCTAGTCCAACACTCTGTCACACAGCGGCCAAAATATACCAGGTGCCATCAGGAGGTCCAGCAGTGGGGCCAGGGCACCAGAAGCCCTCCCACTGCTGCCCCCTCCAGCACCAAGAATAGAGTGCATCACCTGCCCCAGACTGAGAGTTCCCATCTATACCCTGTGGCTAATAGCCACTGATGGACTTCTGCTCCATATCTATATATCTAATTCCCAAGTGGCCCCCTATGTGCGGATATCTAAATCCGCACATCGGGGGCACCTGGGGGGCAGGGAGATTTTCCTGCGCACGTGGGGCAGTCCCAACGTGTGCAGAAAAATCTAAAAAGTTTAAAAAATTATACGGGTATCTTTAAATCCCCAAAAAAGTAAAAGAGCCCTCCCTGCGCATGCGCAGGGAACGCTCTACAAACTGGCTGTTGCTGCCAGGATGGGAGGACAGGAGAAGGCTTGGCGGGCCAGCCGGCCTCGCCTCTGCTGCTGGGGAGGGAGGAAGGGGGCGGCTTGGCGAGCAGCCGGCCTCGCCGCTGGGGAGGGAAGGTGAAGCTTGGCGGGCCAGCCGGCCGGCCTCCCCCCCGCCGCCGCCGCCGCCGCCGCCGCCCTGTTGCTTGCTTGGGTGGGTGGGTGGGTGGGTGGGAGGGAGGGAGGGAGGTTTGGCGGGCCGGCCGGCTGGCCCCCACCGCCGCCGCTGCCCTGCTGCTTGCTTGGTTGGGAGGGAGGGAGGGAGGGGGGAGGCTTGGCGGGCCGGCCGGCCGGCCTCCCCGCCGCCGCCCTGTTGCTTGCTTGGCTGGGTGGGTGGGTGGGAGGGAGGGGAGGCTTGGCGGGCCGGCCAGCCGGCCTCCCCTCCCCGCCGCCACTGCTGGGGGGAGGGAGGGGGAAGCTTGGCGGCTGGAGTACTCCCTCCCCCGCGAATATCGCGGGTCCCGCCTCTTGTGTTTATCTAATTCCCTCTTGAAACTGTCCATGCTTGTAGCTGCCACCACCTCCTGTGGCAGTGAATTCCATATGTTGATCACTCTTTGGGTGAAGAAGGACTTCCCCCTGAGCTGCCCCCAGTGGGCTATTCTCCTTGCATCCCCTTCCTCCCCCCCCCCAACTTTGCAGGCAATCTGAGAGGAAAGCAAAGGCAGGAACTTCATCTTGCACCTCCTGGAACACCTCGGCTCTTAGCTGGGGCAGCGCCCCTTCCCTCCCACTCAGCATTGTTGGCTTGTAAGGCTTCCGAGCAGGTGATCATGCTGATCTAACCTGACACTAGACGGCAGCCAACAGGAGCCAGTTCGGACCAGTTCAGGCAGGAGCTGGCAAAGCCCTGTCACAGTGACTCAGCAGGAAGCTGATTGGTTGGCTCATTGTATATATGTGTATGTAGTCGGTACCTCTTTCCCCTTCTGTCTTTATGCGGTGTCTTGCGGAGCGCTTTGCTGGTGAGCTGTGTATATCTGTAAATAAACTGTACGTAGTTAACCACAATACGGTGCTGGTGTGATTTGCTGCAGTCAACTCTCAGCTGGACAAGCCTGGACTTGTATTCCGAGGGAACAGGGCCAGCCTGCCTGGTAGCAGAGACCTCGAGAAGCATTTCCAAGCAAACCCCAGCCTGACTTCTGCAATGGCTCCTCTCAGGCTTCCAGAGGCAGGCCCAGGCCCAGAGGTGTGACAATCGCACCTGCAGCAAGCTGAGCATGGGCTGAGATGTGCTTCCCCTTCCCCGGCAAGCTAGGTGGCACTTCACAGAGAGAGGGAAGGGGGGAGGCACGGCTGTTTGGGGAGGATACTGGACACACATAGGCACCCCTGTGCTTATGGGCCTGCTGCAGCCTAAGAATTAGAACAACAACAAGAAGAAGAGATTGGATTTATACCCCGCCCTTCACTACTCAAAGGAGTCTCAGAGCGGCTTACAAACTCCTTTCCCTTCCCCTCCCCACAACAGGACACCTTGTGAGGTAGGAGAAGAAGAAGAGATTGGATTTATATCCCGCCCGTCACTACTCAAAGGAGTCTCAGAGTGGCTTACAAACTCCTTTCCCTTCCCCTCCCCACAACAGACACCCTGTGAAGTAGAAGAAGAAGAAGAGATTGGATTTATATCCCACCCGTCACTACTCAAAGGAGTCTCAGAGCGGCTTACAAACTCCTTTCCCTTCCCCTCCCCACAACAGACACCCTGTGAGGTGAGGTGGGGCTGAGAGAGCTCTGACAGGAACTGCTGCTTTTTCAAGAACAGCTCTTATCAGAACTACGGCTTGCCCAAGGTCATCAGAACTACGGCTTGCCCAAGTGGAGGAGTGGGGAATCAAACCCGGTTCCCCCAGATTAGAGTCCGCGCACTTAAACTACTACACCAAACTGGCTCTATATAATCAATCAGCCAAAACCAAAGATGTGGCACTGGTCATCACACCATAGGTCTGTGGTGTGCCGTGTTTTCCAAAACTGTGGATGTGCAATCCTTCTTCTACAGCAGGGGTGACCAAACTTACTTAACGGAGGAGCCACATAGAAGTAACATCAGATGTCTGAGAGCCGCAAGACATGAACAAATATTACACTTTTTTAATTATTATTATTGGAAAATATGCAAACTTGCTTTTTTATTGACATTAACATTAAATAAGACTGCCAGAAATAAAAACAAAAGGGGTAAAAACAGAAATTGATAATGATATTTAAAGAGGCAAATGCTTTCTCCAAGCCGGCTGGGGGGGCGGGGCTTTGAGAACACATTTAAAGTTGCTTTCTTTCTCTGTTCCCCCCCACACACCACAAGCCTACCTGGGGAGGGGAACACTGGTTGGGGAAGGGAAGATTGCCTCCCCTTCGCTTCCCCAGCCACCCTGTGTGTGTCAAAGAGCCACACGTGGCTCCCGAGATGTAGTTTGGCCACCCCTGTTCTATAGCAAGTCCTGAATCCTGGGTTTCCACATGCAAGCCTCTTCCCAGCCCCTGGGTCACTGAGTTGGCTAACTGATTTGATAGGCCCTTGACTAGAGGTCACGCCTTCCCCATGCAGCCCTGGTTCTCCTTGGCAAAAGGATGGCTGCTTTTAGGCAGCTGACCTTAGAAGACATGGCTCAAGGTAGTTCTGGAGCTTGTTGCTTCAGCCTGCTTACCTCCAGACCAGAGGTCCCCAACCTTTTCTTTCTTTCTTTCTTTCTTTCTTTCTTTCTTTCTTTCTTTCTTTCTTTCTTTCTTTCTTTCTTTCTTTCTTTCTTTCTTTCTTTCTTTCTTTCTTTCTTTCTTTCTTTCTTTCTTTCTTTCTTTCTTTCTCTCTCTCTCTCTCTCTCTCTCTCTCTCTCTCTCTCTTTCTTTCTTTCTTTCTTTCTTTCTTTCTTTCTCTCTCTCTCTCTCTCTCTCTCTCTCTCTCTCTCTTTCTCTCTCTCTCTCTCTCTCTTTCTTTCTTTCTTTCTTTCTTTCTTTCTTTCTTTCTTTCTTTCTTTCTTTCTTTCTTTCTTTCTCTCTCTCTCTCTCTCTCTCTCTCTCTCTCCCTCCCTCCCTCCCTCCCTTCCTTTTCAGAGCCAGTTTGGTGTAGTGGTTAAGTGTGCAGACTCTAATCTGGGAGAACCGGGTTTGATTCCCCACTCCTCCACCTGCACCTGCTGATTTGACCTTGGGTCAGTCACAAGCTCTGGCACAGCTGTCCTTGAAAAAGAGCAGTTTCTGTCAAGAGCTCTCTCAGCCCCACCTACCTCACAGGGTGTCTGTTGTGGGGAGGGGAAGGGAAAGGAGTTTGTAAGCCACTCTGAGACTCTGAGTGAAGGGCGGGGTATAAATCCAAACTCCTCCTCCTCCTCCTCCTCTTCTTCTTCTTCTCCTTCCTCCCTCCTCCTCCCTCCCTTCTTTCTTTCTTTCTTTCTTTCTTTCTTTCTTTCTTTCTTTCTTTCTTTCTTTCTTTCTTTCTTTCTTTCTTTCTTTCTTTCTTTCTTTCTTTCTTTCTTTCTTTCTTTCTTTCTTTCTTTCTTTCTTTCTTTCTTTCTTTCTTTCTTTCTTTTCTGTCTCTCTCCCTCCCTCCTTCCATGCAGGTGTGTATGTATGTGCCTATATCTGGAAGTCATGGCGACCTCTGGTGACCGGCTGTGTGTGTGCCAGTGTTCCCTCTAAGCTGAGTTGGTGTGAGCTAGCTCACAGTTTTTTAGCCTCTGGCTCACCCATTTGTGTCTCAGCTCAGGAAAGATGGCTCCAGAGCAAACTAATTTATGCAGCAGTCCAATCGCTCGCTCACATCTTTAATGCCAGTAGCTCACAAAGTAAAATTTTTGCTCAGAAGACTCCACTGCTTAGAGGGAGCATTGGTGTGCACCTGGAAGTCATGGCGACCTCTGGTGACTGACCCCTACTGGGGGCCTGGAGGATATTCATAGATGTGGCTGAATAAAGCCTGCTCCTATCCTCCCAACTGCTGGTATTTCAAGGAGGTCTCCCATTCAAGTACTTGCCAGAATTGACCCTGCTTAGCTTCTGAGATCTGAAGAGATTGGTCTTGCCTGGGTTATCCAGGCAAGGTCCCCAACCTTTTCGAGTCTGTGGTCACCTCTGGAATTCTGACACAGGGTGGTGGGAGCAACCACAAAATGGCCCCTGAGGGAGGTGGAGCCACAGAGAGAGAGAGAAGAAGCCCAAGTTCAGGGACAAAAGAGGAATTTGTAAAAAAATATATATATACTGGGAAAGCAGAGTGGAAGAAAGAATAAAACCCACGTCGTAGTGGCAGCTTCCCCCCACAACTGTTTTTTTTTTTAATCTACAAAAACCAGTTAGATCTTCAGTGGCCAATCAGAAGCCCATCTGGGCAGGAGGACCACCTGGCCCCACCCACTTCCTAGAAACACTCGGCGGGCACCAGGAAAGGAGTTAGTGGGCACCGTGGCACCAGTGGTGACCATGTTGGATACCCCTGCTCCGGACCCCAGGGATAGGAAGAACCCTGGGCTTTGCCTGATACCTTGCTTATGTATCGTGTGTGAAAGTACATGATGCCATCATGTTCTTATGGCCCACGGCATGGTGTAAACCTGTCTATCATGTGCCTATCATACCCTATCATCTGTGCCCTCCTGTAGATCGATCTGACCAGCTCTGAAAAGGAATCGAACCATTTTTGTTCAAACACCCGATCTGTTGAGGCATACAGAGTTGACGCATTGAGTCTGTCGTTATCTGAAGAGTCTTTAAGACCCTTTTTTTCTCCCCCAGAGGTATTTCCGTTAAAAAACAGCTGTGGCTGCTGAATTAATATGTAAATATCCTGATACACTGACCTGTTGACTATGGATAAAGTAATTAAGATTATTGCATGTCTACAAGGAGAATTTTATTACCTCGAAGTATGGTGATTGTTCAAGATTATTGATTTAATTAGCACTTTTATGTGTTTTTTTTAATCCTTTGTGACCTACTCTGAGACTTTAGGGAAGGGTGAGATAGAAAACTTTGAAGCAAATAAATCAGGTAAAAGTGTGTGAGGATGTGGTCTACGTGTACTGTCACGATTGGTAAGAAAACAGTAGGATTTCCAGGGACCATTAGTGTGTTGCTTCTGTAGCTATTGTCAATGCATCTTGCTGTTCAGCATAAGAACATAAGAACATAAGAACATAAGAGAAGCCAATGCTGAATCAGGCCAGTGGCCCATCCAGTCCAACACTCTGTCACACAGCGGCCAAAATATACCAGGTGCCATCAGGAGGTCCAGCAGTGGGGCCAGGAAACCAGAAGCCCTCCCACTGCTGCCCCCTCAGCACATTGTTTTGAAACAATGGCCCCACTGCTGGACCTCCTGATAGCACGTGTTATTTTTGGCCGCTGTGTGACAGAGTGTTGGACTAGATGGGCCATTGGCCTGATTCAACATTGGCTTCTCTTATGTTCTTATGAGAAGAAGAAAAAAAAAAGTCTGGCACTTACCAGAAGTTCTGACCATAGAGTTCCTGGTGATTCCAAAGGCTACCCAGAAGTGACAAGGGTAGCTCTCGAAACTGGCAGAAACCAGGGCTATTTTGAGGCAGGAACACACAGAAATGGAGTTCCGGCTGGCTTCAGAGTTGGCCACGCCCACTGCAGCCAAAACCTCTGTGTATGTGGCTACAATGGGAAGGCCCTGGAAGGATTGGGGAGGGAAAAAGCCTTGACAGAAACTCTATGATAATATTACTATAGCATTTCTAGTGATAGCTAGACGCACCCCTATCACTTCCAGGTAGCTCTAGGAACCACCTGGAAGTCTATGGTAAGAACTTCCTGTACGTAGATGAGACCTTGTTTTTATTTTTATTTTCTCCCCAGAAAGATCACATTCCACCTTTGACCTCAATTTCCATCCACCGATCAGCTGAGTATCGGTAGACAAGGGCCACCATCTCCTGGAGGTGTCCAAACATAAGTACGCAAATATGAACCCTAAACATTTGAGAGGGGAGGAGGAGGAGAACAATAACATCAACAACAACAACAAGAGATTGGTTTTATACCCCGCCCTTCACTACCCAAGGGAGTCTCAGAGCAGCTTACAAACCCCTTCCACTCTCCCTCCCCACAACAGACACCCTGTGAGGGAGGTGGGGCTGAGAGAGCTCTGAGAGAACTGCTCTTGAGAGAACAGCTCTGAGGGAAATGCGGCTGGCCCAAGGTCATGCCAGCAGCTGCAAGTGGAGGGGTGGGGAATCAAACCCTGTTCTCCAGATTAGAGTCCGCCATGCTTAACCACTACACCAGACTGAAGGAGTGAGAACTCAGCATAGCAGGATTATAGGGTTGGCCTGGTAGACACATACAGAGTGTGCCTTCATTCAGCAGGCAGTGAAGGTTAAACGATTGCCCTTGAAGGTTTAGGATTCTCTCATTTGGTATCATGGGAAGTACTGGCTGTTGTGGAGATCCATTAGCACTCCTCTCACTTTTTTTTCTTCTATGTGTCGGTCTCTTTGAGAGATTTGCTTGGGAAGTGGTGACTCTTCCAGTATGGAAGCCAGACACTTTAGGGAGACGTTCCGCCCACATCTGCCTGAGGAATTATGGATTCTTTGACTCATTTGCTGTGCACTTGGGGAGACTCCACAGTCATTAGAGAAAAGAAAGATTAAACTCCCCCTTGCTGGAAAGAATTCAGTGTTCCATGGATGACAAATTAAAATGGCATTGAGATCTCTCGTCGCTGCTTTCACGTAGGCTTAGAGGAACTTCTAGGAATGAAGGGGGTCCTGGTGAAAATTTTCATTGATACTTAAGTAGTTATTAGTTTATTTATTTTATTTTTTTGCTGTCAAGACACAGCTGACTTATGGCAACCTCATAAGGTTTTCAAGAAAAAATAAGAGATTAGATTTATACCCTGCCCTTCATTACCCAAAGGAGTTTCAGAACGGCTTACAAACTCCTTTCCCTTCCCGCTCCCCACAACGGACACCCTGTGAGGTAGGTGGGGCTGTGAGAGCTCTTGACAGAACCTGCGAAGAAGAAGGAGGAGAAGAGGAGGAGGAGGAGGAGATTGGATTTATACCCTGCCCTTCACTACCCAAGGAAGTCTCAGAGCAGTTTACAAACTCCTTTCCCTTCCCCTCCCCACAACAGACACCCAATGAGGTAGGTGGGGCTGAGAGAGCTCTTGAGAGAAATGAAGAAGAAGAAGACAGAAGAAGAAGAAGAAGAAGAAGAAGAAGAAGAAGAAGAAGAAGAAGAAGAAGAAGAAGAAGAAGGAGGAGGAGGAGGAGGAGGAGGGAGGAGGAGGAGGAGGAGGAGGAGGAGGAGGAGGAGATTGGATTTTTAAACCACCCTTCCCTACCCAAGGGAGTCTCCGAGCAGCTTACAAACTGCCTTCCCTCCCCCTCCCCATAACAGACACCCTGTGAGATAGGTGGGGCTGAGAGAGCTCTGGCAGAAACGGCTCTTTTTCAAGAACAGCTCTGACAGAACTATGGCTTGCCCAAGGTCATCCAGCAGGTGCAAGTGGAGGAGTGGGGAGTCAAACCCGGTTCTCCCAGATTAGAGTCCATACACTTAACCACTACACCAAACTTGGCTCTTCAAGACAAGAGATGTTCAAAGGTGGTATGCTGTCGCCTGCCTCTGCATCATGACCCTAGGCTTCAGAAGGGCCGGCCTCAGGCCCGTAGCTACATTGGAGCCTTTCAGGGCCCGCCCCAACTTCCTACCCAGCCCGGCCCCCTCCTCCAGTTTTTAATTTAATTTATCACACTCATTGCCACCACCGGCAAGCCTCGTGCTGCTCTCTCTTGCCCACCACTCTCCCTGGGCAAGGCAAGCCCCATGCCCTCTGCCCTCCAGTCCCACACTGCTTCTCTTTATTGCTTTTTGCCGGCTGGCAAGGTGAGCCCTGCCTCCGGTCTCACGCTGATGCTTCTGCTCTCTCTTGCCTCTCTTTGGCTGGCAAGTCAAGCCCCTTGGGTTTGATTATCCCACACTGCTGCTCTGCGCGCGCTCTCTCGCTCTCCCTGCTCTCTGGCAAGAAAGGCGACTCCCAACCGCCTTCATCCCTCCAGTTCCCAAGCCAGCAAAGCAAGTGCTGTATATGTGGGGAAAGGCGGTCCCTCAGGTATGTTGGACCCTGGCGAGGATTCCTTCCCCCCCTTCCCTTATCTGCCGGGCTCAGCTCTGCCTCCCACCTTTGAATAATTAAATTATTCAAATTAGCCAGTGCCAAGTGCCCCCCGAGAAATTTAAATGCCTCCCCCCCCGACTTAGAAATTCCTGGCTACTGGCCTGGCCGGCCCTACTTAGCTTCTGAGATCTCATGAGATCGGGCTAGGCTGGGCTATCAGGTCAGGGCAATTAAACCCCGAGATAAGGATAATATTCCTCAGATATATCCACTTTGAATGGATGGTGTGGATGAGGCCTGCCTAGCTTGCGACCAAATGCACCCCACGATCTGTGTACAGCAACCCAATGCTGCTGAGATGAGAAGATTTAAGGGGGCAAAAATCTGGGGTGGGGGAGGAGGCTGATCATCTTGGGTGGCAACGGGGCTCTCAGTGCCCTGTTTGATCTCGGTGGGAGGCTGGAATTTCAGATTCCAGGAATTAAGATCTATGGTGGGAGGCTGGAATTTCAGATTCCAGGAATTAAGATCTATGGTGGGAGGCTGGAATTTCAGATTTCAGGAATTAAGATCCATGGTGGGAGGCTGGAATTTCAGATTCCAGGAATTAAGATCCATTGGGAACACATTGGAATGTACTAGAGGGATTCAGAAAGGAGACGGAATCAGCCTAAGGCAGTCAGCTTGGTGTAGTGGTTAAGAGCAGCGGATTCGAATTCGGAGAACCGGATTTGATTCCCCACTCCTCCACATGAAGCCAGCTGGGTGACCTTGAGTCAGTCACAGTTCTCTCAGAACTCTCTCAGCCCCACCTACCTCACAGGTTAGTCAAGAGCAGAGTATAAAACCACCTCTTCTCCTTCTCCTCCTCCTCCTTCTTCTCCACATGCAGCTGCTGGTGTGACCTTGGGTCAGTCACAAGCTCTCTCAGAGCTGTTCTGTCACGAGCAGTCCTCGAAGGAGTTCTCTTAGCCCCGCCTACCTCACAGGCGATGCTCCCTCTAAGCTGCGGAGTCTTGTGAGCAAAAATGCTACTTCTTGAGCTCCTGGCATTAACATTGAGAGTGAGCGATTTGGCTGCTGCACAAAAAAAATATGTGAGCTGGAGGCTAAAAAAAACCCTGTGAGCTAGCTCACACTAACCCAGCTTTGAGGGAACACTGGAGCCTACTACCCTCTGAAATGGTCTTCATCCATCGTGTTCGTGTCAATCCAGCTGACTGGGCTCTGAAGGCTGGCTTCCTTCTTGCCTGCCTCATTCAGTAATTGTAAAAGAGAATGTTTCCTATCAGGTGCTGTTAAGTACTTTGAAAGATTTCTAAGGTCTTTCTCATTTTAGCAGCTTGGAACCTGAGTTGGTGACTACTCTCCCTCTCCCTCATTTCTCTTTTATATCCCTTTGTACTTTTCGTGGTTGGCTTTGCAGATCATAATTTGAATGTCCTTATAAAATGCGTACATCTATTTTTTCTATTTCTTTTAGCACAGCCCAGTTATAAATGTAGCTCGATATAGGTGAAGAGGAGGAGGAGGAGATTGGATGTATACCCTGCCCTTCACTACCCTAAGGTGTCTCAGAGTGGTTTATAATCCCCTTCCTCTCCCCACAACAGGCACCCTGTGAGGTAGGTGGGGCTGAGAGAGCTCCTTTGAGAACTGCTCATGAGAGAACAGCTCTGAAAGGACTTGTAACTGACCCAAGGTCACACCAGCAGCTGCATGTGGAGGGAGTGGGGAATCAAACCCGGTTCTTCCAGATTAGAGTCCACTCTCCCAACCGCTACACCAAACTGGCATTGGATTTACTACTTAGCATTATTCCTTTAAATTTATTCAGCCTCTCCAAGGCAGCCTCTATGGAGTCACCGAAGTTAAACTCCTTGATGTGCTGTCTCTTCTCAGTCCCTTAGTACACAACCTACATAGATCTTAGACCCAGGGAGAGGGTTATCAGGCTCACAGGTGCAGTCATGATACCCCTGATCAGTAGGCATACCCACAAATACACATCATAGGGACACCTTGAAGAAGAACTCTGGATTGGTGTTCGTATTCTGCATGAAACTCTTTTAACTTGAACCAGAGATGGGCCATTCTCCTCTCCTTTTTATTCTCACAATGAGAGCATTCTGAAGTAGATTAGGCAGTCTTTGAGCAGTGTCTGGACAAACCCTTGTCAGGGATGCTCTAGGCTGATCCTGCATTGAGCAGGGAGTTGGACTAGGTGCCCTGTGTGGTCCCAGGCCTGTAGTAAAAAAGGGGGCATCTTGGGGCCCGGCCCCCTGACTTACCACCAAGGCCCCCCTGACTTCCCATCCAGCCCAGGTGCTCCCTTGGGAGTGTGTGCAGGGATGTATGTGGGGCGCCCCTTGACTTATTTAAAGTTTTAAAAATCCTGGCTATGGGCCTGTGTGGCCCCTTCCAGATCTGTGATTCTTTGATTCTATTCTAGGCTATGAGAGTGTGACTGGCCCAAGGTCACCCGGCAAGCTTCCAGTGCAGAGGAGGGACTGCAACTCAGCTCTCCCAGATCCTAATCAACACTCTAACCACTACACCAACTGGCTCTCCACATGCCCACTGATTGGCGCTATCAAAACGGGTAGCATTTTAAAGCACAACATAATAAAAGCCCGAGACCCATGGTTCTTTGATTCTATTATTCTAGGCTATGAGAGTGTGACTGGCTCAAGATCACCCGGCAAGCTTCCAGGGCAGAGGAGGGATTGCAACTCAGCTCTCCCAGATCCTAATCGATGCTCTAACGACTGCACCAACTGGCTCTCCATATGCCCACTGATTGGCGCTATTGAAACGGGTAGCATTTTAAAGTACAACATAATGAAAGTCCGAGACCCATGATTTAAGTTTAGCCTTAGAACCAGTTTGGTGTAGTGATTAAGTGTGCGGACTCTAATCTGGGAGAACCGGGTTTGATTCCCCACTCCTCCACTTGCAGCTGCTGGATGACCTTGGGCAAGCCATAGTTCTGATAAGAGCTGTTCTTGGAAAAGAGCAGTTTCTGTCAAGAGCTCTCTCAGCCCCACCTACCTCACAGGCAGGGCCAGCCTGAGGGGTTTTTTGCGCCCTAGGCATGGCTACCTTCTGGTGCCCCCCCCCCACGTGCACCCAATTGCAGAATTGCCAACCTCCCAGAGCATGTCACAGAAAGCCCTTCTCTCTGTGGCTGGCACACCCTCCCTCCCCTGCTTTGGACAGTGGAGCCAAATCAGAGGTGCAGCCGTCCCTGGCTGCTCTCCTTCACCAGCGGCCGCTTTGCCTCTCTGCTGCTGGGGCTCCCCAGGGTGAAGGAGAGCTCCCCTCCTCCTCCTTCCCCCTCTTGCCCGTCACCGGGGCACACTGGCAAGCCAGGGAAGGGGCAGGGTTTTTTGGCAGGGGGTTTGGCAGGGGGCTTTTGGCACCCCTAAAGGCCAGCACACTCTAGGCGAATGCCTAGTTTGCCTAGTGAGCGAGCCGGCCCTGTTCACAGGGCGTCTGTTGTGGGGAGGGAAAGGGAAGGGAATTTGTAAGCCACTCTGAGTAGTGAAGGGCGGGGTATGAATCCAATCTCCTCCTCCTCTTCTTCTTCTTCTTCTTCTTCTTCTTCTTCTTCTTCTTCTTCTTCTTCTTCTTCTTCTTCTTCTTCTTCTTCTTCTTCTTCTTCTTCTTCTTCTTCTTCTTCTAGGAAGGAGAAATCTGTGAGATGGGAATGAAGGGCGAGGCAGGAGTCAGAAGCGGCGTCTTGAGCTGTAGGCACCACGTTTACGTCGGGGGAAGATAAGTCTATAATTTCAGAAGAGATCAGTTTTAAGCCTACGTTTTCGGCACAGCGGAGCTATTGTCGCGAAACGCCGGGGCGACACAAATGTGTTAGCCACGTTCGTTTGTCACCCGGAGATCTCCCATTATGCCGGAACACTTATCCCATAATTTGATCCCTAATGCTTTTCACTCTGTTTTTGTTGGCAAATTTAAGTTTTCTCAAGCGAAATTACCGTATCCAAAGGATTTGTCGTTCCCGTCCAATCCCCCCCATTCGAAGACTGGTTGACTAGCTCTACAATACAGTTTATGTGGTGTTTTTTTTTTTTTTTTAAACTAAAATTGGCTCTGAAATGATATTATTAAGGACAATGATATCCCTTTGGTTGACAGGACGTCAGCCTCCTCCACGCGGCAATTTAATCAGACTTATCCAATAATCGCCATTTGAAAGTGTCGACCAAACTTCCTCCGCCGGAGCGCGTCACTGATGCCGTTTAATCACAGGGGAGTTTGAAGGAGAAACATGCTCCACATGATGCGCACACAAAGCATTTTGCAATCCTCGGGATTGATTCCTGGAGCATTAATCATGCGCGCGGGTCTTCAGCATGGGATTAGCTCCAGGGAACCCAACTTACACCACAAGCCCCTGATATCATTCTTATAGCTTTGTGGCTCCCCCCCACCCCCCGGGCACAAATTGATCTTTCTGCTGAGCGTTTGCTATGGTGGGGGGTGGGGAGCGAGAGAAAAAGTTTTAGGCACCAGGAGAAGACTCCATAGTTTACGAAAGTATTTTCTCAATTGGCTTTGTTTCCTCTTCCGGCTTAGAAAAAAATCTTTTTGGCTGGACTGCGGGCTCACTCCGTTTATCTTTCTGTGTATTGGGTTTTTTTTTCTATTTTTCCTGTTATTGTTTACTGCTTGATTCCCCTCTCCTCCACATGTAACCAGCTGGGTGACCTTGAGTCAGTCATAAGTTCTCTGAGAGCTGTTCTCTCAAGAGCAGTTCTCTCAGAGCTCTCTCAGCCCCACCCACCTCACAAGGTTCCTGTGGTGGGGAGGAGAAGGGAAAGGAGATTGTAAGCCACTCTGAGTGAAGGGTGAGTTATAAATCCAGTCTCTTCTTCTTCTGCTATAGTAGCTTTGCCCAAATACCAGAGTGTGGCATGGACACCACCGTTGTGATGACATCATTTCCTTTGTAGTACCAGTGACAAGGCCTGGGCCGTTCTCTTTCTCCATCTCAAGAGCCAGTTTGGTGTAGTGGTTAAGTGCGCGGACTCTAATCTGGGAGAACCGGGTTTGATTCCCCACTCCTCCACTTGCACCTGCTGGATGACCTTGGGCAAGCCATAGTTCTGACAAGAGCTGTCCTTGAAAAAGGAACAGTTTATGTCAGAGCTCTCTCAGCCCCACCTACCTCACAGGGTGTCTGTTGTGGGGAGGGGAAGGGAAAGGAGTTTGTAAGCCACTCTGAGACGCCTTTGGGCAGTGAAGGGTGGGGTATAAATCCAATCTCTTCTCTTCTTCTCTTCCATCTCTCACCAGTTGCTAGAAGTGACCTGGCAGCCTTACATATAGTCCACCTTCCAAATCAGCCATGTCCTCCAGCTGAACGGATCTCTGTAGTCTGGATATCAATTGTAACTCTGAAAAATTACTTGCCCCCATCTGGAGGTTGGCAACCATTCCTCTGTGGTACATTTACAGTCATCTGCCCCTGGGTACTATAAGCTGTAATATGGCTGCCAGTTCCCGTGATGAACATGTGACAAACATCACATTCAGTTTGGTCTTAAATGCAGCTGGCAATAGTGATTTTGACTGGGCACAGAACACGACAGGAAAGAGTAAAATTTCCCCTTGTCCAGTACTGCAGTCCCAGTTTGAATTGGGTGCTGCTGAGGTTGTTTTGTTTTAGAGAAAAGCAAACCAACTGGAAAGTATAACTGCAGATGTCCAGCACAGAAGGTTCTACGGCCCCGAGTGTCAATTAACCTATTAGGGTTTGAGAGAAGGTATTGTTGGCACAATGACCCTGCTCTGTCCTTATGGGGTTCAATATTACCACCCATGTTCCTATCATATGGATGGAACTTCTCATCCAAGAGAGGTTGGAATTCCGGGGGTGGGTGGGGACTGAGATAATTTAGAGTGTTTGCAGATGTGGCTCGCAATCAATGAGCTACCTGCAGGTGAAAGCAGTTCCTCCATCACGATTAGGTTCGAGTATGTCCTTTTTGCTGCCTAGAAAGTGTGCACAAAGTTTAGAAAGCAGGTGTTGGTTCCACTGATCCGTAAACAGCGGCCCCACCAGATCCCAGGAAAGTTGATTCCTGGGATTGGAGGGGTCAAACCTTGCTAGGCTTCACTTGCTTTGGGTTGCCATTGTGAATGGGGGGAGGAGGGAGTCCCTGAGGGGAGGGGGAGAGAGTGAGTGAAAGAGACTTTTGCTTTAGCAGACATACCTTTCCAAGCCATCCTCCTTCCCTCCTCTTTCTTTTCCCTAGGGAAAGTGTCCTTGAACAAGCTCTCTGTGCCAGCCTCAAATATAGATAACCAAGGCATTTATCTTTCACTTGGTTGGGATGGCAACGCCTGGCGGCGTGTGAATGTGATGTGTGAACATAAGAACATAAGAACATAAGAACATAAGAGAAGCCAATGTTGAATCAGGCCAATGGCCCATCTAGTCCAACACTCTGTCACACAGCGGCCAAAATATACCAGGTGCCATCCGGAGGTCCAGCAGTGGGGCCAGGGCACCAGAAGCCCTCCCACTGCTGCCCCCTCCAGCACCAAGAATAGAGTGCATCACCTGCCCCAGACTGAGAGTTCCCATCTATACCCTGTGGCTAATAGCCACTGGTGGACTTCTGCTCCATATGTTTATCTAATTTCCTCTTGAAACTGTCCATGCTTGCAGCTGCCACGACCTCCTGTGGCAGTGAATTCCATATGTTAATCACTCTTTGGGTGAAGAAGTATTTCCTTTTATCTGTTTTAACCCGACTGCTCAGCAATTTCATAGAGTGCCCATGAGTTCTTGTATTGTGAGAAAGGGAGAAAAGTACTTTTTCTCAACCTGCTCAATCCCATTCATAATCTTATAAACCTCGATCATGTCACCCCTCAGCCGTCGTTTCTCCAAGCTAAAGAGCCCCAAGCATTTTAACCTTTCTTCATAGGGAAGGTGTTCCAACCCTTTTATCATTCTAGTTGCCCTTCTCTGCACTTTTTCCAATGCTATAATATCCTTTTTGAGATGTGGTGACCAGAACTTGGAGAAGGGGAAGGGGCTTTTCTTTGAATTTACTATATTAAGCTTGTGCCCACCCAAAAGTCTTCAGTTCTGACACAGCGACTCTCTGGATCTTGCATATACCTCAACGAACGTATCACTGCCCAAGTAAGAGTCGTTGCATATAACCAGACCGGGGTCTGACAGGAGGGCCCAAGTGGATTAACGGGCATGTGGTTCATGGGGAGCTGCAAAGGGGAAGGGAATGAAATTGCCCTTCCTGTCTTGTCTGGTGCTAATGGAATATGGGATGTCCAGTTCCTCAATCCATGAAGCTGTTAATCCACATGGGTCATCCCATGATCCCAGGCAGGGCTTTTTTTTGTAGAAAAAGCCCAGCAGGAACTCATTAGCATAACAGGCCATAACCAACAGCAGGAACTCATTAGCATATTAGGCCACAGCCCTGACAGCACAGCTCATTAGCATATTAGGCCACACCCCCATGTTACCAGAAGTGTGGTCATCCAGCCACACCCACCTTTTGCTTCTTATTCTGTTTACCTTCTTTGTTGTTAAAACCCGGGGGGGGGGTTGGAGCAGGAGCTCCTTTGCATGTTAGGCCACACACCCCTCATGTAGCCAATCCTAATAAGTTTCTGCTGTTGGGTGTGGCCTATTATGCTAACGAGTTCCTGCTGGGCATGGCCAACTTGGGAGCCAGCCGGAACTCCGTTCCTGTGCGTTCCCACCCAAAAATAGCCCTGATCCTAGGAATCAACTTTCCCATGGTTGGAAACTGCTAGTTGCCAGTTCTGGGTTGGAAAATACCTGGAGACTTTGGGGGTGGATCCAGGAGAGGGCAGGATTTGGGGCCTCATTCATGGTACAAAGCCATAGAGCACCCTTCAAAGCAGCCATTTTCTCCAGGGGAGCTGATCTTGTCAGCAGAAGATCAGCCGTAAAAGCAGGAGCTCTCCAGGTGCCCCCTCCCAGAGGCTGGCAATCCTAGAAACTGCTGCTGGGGGGAAAGGGAGGCAGGAAAGTAGGGCTGGCATCAGCGTGCCCTGAGGTGTGGCAGCTTCGGGGCCCAGGGCTCCGGGTGGGTCCACTGCCACCCCCCTGTGTGCCCATCTTCCTGTCTTTTACTTGGGGCTCCACCATCCTTGCTCCCGGTCACAGGCAGCACTCAGCAAAATTGAGAAAGGGCAGGCCTCTTTTTGTAGCAGGAACTCCTTTGCATATTAGGCCACACACCCCTGGTGTAGCCAATCCTCCAAGGGCTTACAGAGCTCTTCTTACAGGGACTACTGTAAGCTCTTGGAGGATTGGCTACTTTAGGGGTGTGTCTCCTAATATGCAAAGGAGTCCCTGCTACAAAAAGAGCCCTGAGGAAGGGCATGCTGGCGGTGCCGAGCGGTGGCATTTTTGATGGCAACAACACCAGTGTTACTGTCCAGCCCTGTGCTGCCAGGTGCCATTGGAGAAAGGACATGTGGACAGGTAGGCAGGCAGAAGGAAGACACTCAGGTAGGTGAGTGGGTAGGCGAGGAGGTTCCAGTGGGGCCTGGTGGTGGGCAGAGGAGAGGGTTCCTGGGTACTCTCTGCCCAGGGCCTTCCAAAACTTCCAGCTGGCCCTGCAGGGAAGATCTGTGATCTCTCTGAACCAATAGATCATCCAGTCCATCTCATTGATACTCAAATGCTTTTCTGCTCACATTGCAGTTTGGTTACAGTAGGGTTGCCAGGTGTGGGTTGGAAAATAGCTGGAGACTTTGGGGGTTGGAGCCAGAAAAAGGTGAGGTTTGGGGAGGGGAGGGGAGGGGCCTCAGCATGGTACAACAACATAGAGTCCACCCATGCTCCATCTAAGCTGTGGAGTCTTGTGAGCAAAAAAATCTACTTTGTGAGCTACTGGCGTTAAAGTTGTGAGCGAGCGATTTGGCTGATGCATAAGTTAGCTTGCTCTCTGGACCCATCCTTCCTGAGCTAAGGCAAAAATCTGTGAGCCAGAGGCTAAAAAAACTGTGATCAAGCTCAGACTAACTCAGCTTAGAGGGAACACTGGAGTCCCCCCTTCAGATCAGCCATTTTCTCCAGGGGAGCTGATCTCTGCCAGCTGGAGATCAGTTGTAAAAGCGGGAGATCTCCAGGCCCCACCTGGAGTCTGGAAACCCCGGGTTGCGGGGGGGGTATCATCTGAGTTTCTCAACGGGATCACAGATATTTCATGTGTTCCTGCACAGCTACCTGGGAACTGTAGTCCATCTAGTAAATCTTGAGCATGCAATAACCGTGGCTGCCAGCTGCAAAGGGCAGGGGCTGGGACTCAGCAGTGGAGCCTCTGCTTGGCACGCAGAAGGTCCCAGGTTCAATTCCCGGCATGTCTAGTTGAATGAACCAGGTAGAGAGTAAAGTGAAAGGCCTCAGTTTAAGACCCTGGAAAGCTGCAGCCAGTCTGAGTAGACAATGTTTGACCTTGGTAGATTCACTAGAAGGCAGTTTCATGTACTCACATATGTTCAACTACCTGCTGATTTTTATTTTTATTTTTGGAAGTTCTCTGCTCTTGCTACAGAAATTTCTTCTTTGACTTAGACCCTCCAAACTCATTTCAGATTCTTTCCGGGGATTTTTTGTAAAATGTGAACTCTATTGCTGATATTTTAATTCAACCAGAATGCAAAGAAATGCCGCTTAAACAAAGGCAACCCAGTTTGGGAAACAGTTACTGTCAAACTAAAAAGGAAGCCGTAAATATGATGTCCAAAATAATTAGTTCCAGTGCAAGGGAAAAAAAAAAAAGAATATAATCATTATGTTGTTAGTGCTTACACAGCCACTGACAGGGGGAAAAGAATATCATTGCTGATTTATTTTATTACCATCAGTGGTATTTGTTTATGCATGAGATACAAGAATTGCATTAGATTAGTGTGCATTTTCCTGCTCGTGGACCAAAGAGAAATATGGAACCTCCCCCTTTCCCTCACTAATCTCTCTTTGCTTTCTTTGAAATTGTCCAAATATTTCTCCCGAAGAGGAGCATTTGCTTCAGTTTTACCGTAGCATACATTTTTGTATGGAACTCATGGGCTGGATTCCTAGAACATGACTCAGATGTAGGTTTTCCAGGTGAGGCCGACGAGAGGGTGGGTGAGTGGGACTTACCAGGAGGCTCTGGGAGAGGGGAGGGAACTCTGAAGTGAGCTCCAGGTGAGCTGCTGTTGCATTTAAAGGGACTGCATTCCTTTTAACTGCTTTCCCTCCATTGGAAATAATGGAGGATGGAGGCACCTTCTTTAGGGGCTCATAGAATTGGACCCCCTGGTCCAATCTTTTTTTAAAACTTGGGGAGTTTTTTGAGGAGAGGCACCAGCAGCTATGCTGAAGATCTGATACCTCTAACTCAAAAAAACAGGCCCCCCCAGCCGAGGCCCAGATACCCACAGATCAATTCTCCATTATACCCTATGGAGACTGTTCTCCATAGTGTACAAGGCAGCTCCCAGCAGCTATCTCCCCCCCCCACACTTTCTGGTAGTCCTGAAGCAGGGGGAGGGGCTCCAAATGGGGGAGATCCCCTGCCCCCCACTGGGGATTGACAACCCTACCTGGATGTGATGTCACATTCGCTAAACCTTTACCCTGCAGTATCGTCACATCCTCTGCGGCATTCTCGAATTTGCCCCGTCTCCATTTACCATAGTGATTGAAGAAGTTCCTAGAGCTTCATGGAAAGTGTGACATCACATCCTGTATAACTCCACCCTCCCCTGACACTGCTCCCAAAGGGTGGAGGAGGGGAGAAATGGAGGAAAAAATGGGTTGGGGGTGTCGACATATTTTTTTTTTGTTAATTGATGTTTTATATTGCTGGTTGATGGCCATAGTAAACAACTGACTGTCATCGCTGCCTGCAAAAATTGGAAGTGACATCATGACACTGGAGGGTGACGCTCTGGGATTTGCCAAAAACTACTATGGTTTGAGTTTATAATGTCCGTCCCCCCAATCTTTGCCATCTTCTGCACATGGAACAGGGGTCACTGTGAGGGTATGGGGGGCATTTGCAAATGTCCTCCATTGTGCAGGGGTTGGACTAGATGACCCTGGAGGTCCCTTCCAACTCTGATTCTATGAATCCTTCCAGGGTGCAATGCAGTGGCCCAGCTTCCATAGCTGGTGATTAAATGGCTGCTAGACTAGATGAATCACTGGTCTGTTCCAGCAGAGTGTGGGCTTATTTTCCATTCCAGGTCAAAGCCCCATTGAACAGGACAGTAACATGACAATAGGTAGGCTTGTGCCTACCATAATGAACATGACCAGGTAACCATGCATCATAGGCCAGCACATATTTTGAAACAAAGCTGAAAAACCTCTGTGTCCCCAGAAACTAAAGAGGATGGGGAAATTTGCTCTAACTTAGCCACACTCATTACCCCTTGAAGGATTTTTAGAAGAACCAGGGCTATTTTGGGGCAGGAACGCACAGGAACGGAGTTCCAGCTGGCTCCCGAGTTGGCCACACCCAGCAGGAACTCATTAGCATAACAGGCCAGACCCAACAGCAGAAACTCATTAGGATTGGCTACATGAGGGGTGTGTGGCCTAACATGCAAAGGAGTTCCTGCTACAAAAAAAAGCCCTGGGTTTTGACAACAAACAAGGTAAACAGAATAAGAAGCAAAAGGTGGGTGTGGCTGGATGACCACACTTGTAACATGGGGGGTGTGGCCTAATATGCTAATATGCTGTGCTGTCAGGGGTGTGGCCTACTATGCTAATGAGTTACTGCTGGGCTTCTTCTACAAAAAAAGCCCTGAGAAGAACTGTTCTGTTTGTGACTTAAAATTAACATTTTTTTTTTTTTTTTGTATCTGCACAATATACATTGTGGATTGTGGATTGAGGCTGGTCTTTCTGTCCGGAAGCCTACCTGTCTCCTTTTGCTATGCTTCACTTGACCAAAGAGTCTTTCCTATGTGAACTTGAGAAAAATTGCAAAGTTCAAGAGTGTGCAGTCTGATTTGCACTCACCCGAAGGAGGAAAGGGAAGGAAAAAGTATAAGAAATCAATAAATTCATAGTACAGACTATTTCTGTATTATATATAGAAGTACATCGTTCAGACTATTTCTGATTTATTGAGGAAGTCTTTGTATTGTTTGAATGTCCATCCATATAAGAACTTAAGAACATAAGTAAAGCCATGTTGGACCAGGCCAATGGCCCATCCAGTCCATCACTCTGTGTCACACAGTGGCCAAAATCCAGGTGCCATCAGGAGGTCCACCAATGGGGCCAGACTCCAGAAGCCCTCTCAGTGTTGTCCCCTAAGCACCAAGAATACAGAACCCCAGAACACCACGGCCCCAGACAGAGTGTTCCATCTATAACTTGTGCCTAATAGCCACTGATAGACCTCTGCTCCATATGCTTATCCAATCCCCTCTTGAAGCTGTCTATGCTTGTTGACACCACCACTTCCTGTGGTAGTGAATTCCACCTGTTCATTTGGGTGAAGAAGTAAAAGAAAGCTGTGCAGACCTGACCTGTTTTGACTGAAAGATCAGCATGCAAAAAGCACTAAGATAGGAAACAAGAGGTGTGTATGCGTGTGTGTGTGTGTGTGTGTGTGTGTGTGTGGGAGGTGAGTCTCAGAATGAGGAAAGACCAAATTGTGGCAAAACCCATGGCAGAGCCACAGCTCAATACGCAAGGGCGTAGACTTTGGAATTTCCCGGGGGGGCTAGGGCTGGGCCAGAGGCATTGCTAAGTCATTAAAAGAACTGGGACCCAGTGACATCATAGGGAGGAGCCAGTGACATCACAGGCCATTGTCACTATCTATGGAGGTGGAACTATGTGGCATTTAAGGAGGGGCTCCCCAGGAAATTAGGGTGGCCTGGGAACCCCCCTAGTAATGCCACTGGGTTGGGCTAACCCCAGGAACAGGTGCCTTCTTAGCACACTGTTTAGAAACTCCACCTTAAAATGCAGCACAGATTCTATTGCTAGGGACTGTTTTTCCACTCTGGGAACTGTCATTACAGTCCTAGAATAGCCTATCTGGACCCAAAAACCAGTTGGCTGCAGTGTATTTCAGCAGGGCCCATGCAAGTCAATTGGCATTCCTGGCTCCCATTATCTCCAATGGGGCTTCAAGCCTCTCCATTATCTCCAATGGGCAATCCTGTCATTCCTTTTAGTATATCCCAGTTGGTTGCCCCTTTGAAACTACCACACCGTTTTAAGTAACAGCAAAATGAAGAGCATGAACATAGAGTGCACATCCCTTACCAATGTTCTCTCTGGGCTGCACACAGATCAAAAGGAAATTTTAAAAGGCCTCTGATCTGCATGCTCCCCCCATCTTGTTCATGAAGATGGGCTTACAATTTAAAAATGAAACGGAGATTGAAAGAAGAGCAGCCCGCCCTCCACTACCATGAAAAAAACAACAACTGTTCTCAATCAAGGATATATAGAACTAAGTAAAATACACCCCTACCCTCCACCACCTGGCTGTTGTGCATCCTACATGACGCAGGGTGATTCAGCAGATGCAAGCCAATGCCAGAGGTCTGCATCCACCATCTCACACAGAAGAACCAGAGCTTCCAGTTTCAGCACTGGAGCTAGGGGTGCCAGCCTCCAGGTGGGACCTGGGGATTCCCTGGAATTACAGCTCATTTGCAGACTACAAAAATTAGTTTCCCTGAAGAAAATGGATGTTCTGGAGGGTAGACTGTATGGCATTGTACCCCACTGAGGTCCCAGTCCTCCCCAGGCTCCACCCCCAAATCTCCAGGAGTTACCCAACCTGTATTGGGCCACCCCCTCCCCCCCCATCCCCCAGAGGTGGACATGGGGAACCTGGCAACCCTAACTAGGGATATTTTAACGAGGGAGGGAGGCGAGAGGTGGAAAGAAAGCAAATAGATGGGAAGAGAGGAAGGAAGGAAGGAAAGAAGGGGGAGGGAGGGGAAAAATAAAAAGAAAGAAAATAGAAAACCCTCTCCATAATTTATCCAGGAGTTCAGGGGAGAGTTGGTCTTGAATGTATGCATTTAAACTCTTCAAGGTTTCACCTGCCCTCCTCCCTCCTCCCCCTCCCCCTGCACAGGCTGTGTGTACAATTTCAGTGATTGTAAACTGCTGATTCCTGGCTTTCCTAATATCCTCTCTCTGTCAAGGGAAGGGGTGGAACTCAACAAAGAACTCAGAAGAGTCTCCTCTTGGAGGAAATAAAGGGCTCTGGTTAAGTAGCGAACTCAGGAGCAGGAAAACAACAGCAGCGGCACAAGGCTGCAGGAAAGGTGCCCGGGCACCCAGCCGCCCAGAGATCCTCCATGGATGCCAGCCTCCCCCCCCGACCTCCCTGCATGGCTCTGCAAGGCAAGCCTTGTGTGTGTGGGGAAACAGAAGAACAAGGGAGCAGGGTGCCCAGCCATCCCATGACTGGCAATCCTCCATGGATGCTGGCCTTCCCTCCAACATCCTTTCATGGCTCTCTGCAAGGCAAACCTCACAGGGAGTGGTAGAACAACAGCAGCGGCATGAGGCTGCAGGAAAGGTGCCCAAGAGTCCAGCCGCCCCAAGGTGGGCAAACCTCCATAGATGTTAGCCTCCCTCCCCACTTCCCCCACCTCCTGACCTCCCTGCATGGCTCTGCAAGGCAAGCCTTGTAGGGAGAGAGGAGAAAAACCTAGAAGAACAAGAGCGCAGGGTGCCCAGCCTCCCGGAGGCCGGCAATCCTCCAAGGATACCAGTCTCTCCCCCAACCTCCTTGCATGGCTTTCTGCAAGGCAAGCCTTGCAGGGAGTGAGAAAACAACAGCAGCGGCACAAGACCGCAGAAAAGGTGCTCGGGCACCCAGACACCCTGAGGCTGGTGCCAGCCAGCCTGGGCACTCTCTGCCTAGTGCCCACCACCCCACCCCTGAAAACACCCCCCCCACCCTCACTGGAGCCCCAGGACAGCTCCTTACCTTTCTGCATGGGAAAGCTGAAAGCACTGAAAACATGTGCAGCCCCCAGCTCCACCAGGCCCAGCTGAGGGTTTTTGGGAGCTGGGGGTGGGGCTTAGTTTTCAGGAAGCAAGCCCTGAGTTTCCTGTCACCCCAGCTGAAGTCTCAGAAAGCGGAGGGAAAAACCCCTCCGCTTTCAAAATGGGTTGGGGGTGGCATGGGGTGGTAATGGCAAGGCTTGTGAGCCTGGTTGCCCGGGGGGGCTCAGTTACCCCTGGAAAATTTCGGAGGTAGCCTCAGCCCTCAAGCCCCCCTGAAGTTGACACCTATGCTCAATAGTGGGGCACAGTTTTTGTGCCTTGCAGACGTCCCCAGTTTCAACCCCTGCCGTCCACAGTTAAAGGATGTCAGTTTTGAGGTGTTAAAGGATGTTAAGAGAGCCAGTTTGGTGTAATGGTTAGGAGCATGGACTCTAATCTGGGAGAACTGGGTTTGATCCCCCACTCCTCCACATGCAACTGCTGGTGTGACCTTGGGTCAGTCCCAAGTTCACAGCTGTTCTCTCAAGAGCAGTTCTCAAAATTGCTCTCTCAACCCCACCTACCTCACAGGGTGTGGGGAGAGGAAGGAAAAGGAGATTGTAAACCCCTCAGAGACTCCTAGTGAAGGGCAAGGTATAAATCCAGTTTCTTCTTCTCTCATCTAAAGGATGTCAGCTCTGAGAAATACCTCTTTCTGAGACCCTGGAGTGATACTGCCAGCCAGAGTAGATAACAATGGAAGTTAACACTGAAGGGACCATGGCTCAGTGGTAGAGCATCTGCTTGGCATGCAGAAGGCCCCAGGTTTCAGTCTACAGAATCTCCAGTCAAAAGGATCAGGTAGTAGTTGATGTGGAAGACCTCCAACTTGGGACCTTGAAGAGCTGCTGCCAGTCTGAGTAGGAATACTGACTTTGATGGATCGACGGGCTGAATCAGTATAAGGCATCTGGGGCTGCTGGGAGGGCCCCACAGGGCTTGAGTGGAGTTATGGAGACCCAGATGTCCCGGCCGGAAGGAAATACAGCCGGGAAAGGAAAGATCTGGGATGCTGGTGGAAGGGCAAAGTTTCATCTGGCCAGCCTTAGGGATAAAAGGCAGCCAGGGACCAGGAGAGAAGATGTTAGAGAAAGTGGTGGGGAGGCCACGGGGGAATGGACCAGCTCCAGGAAAGCAGGTGCACAAACCTCCGGCAGGCGACAGTGTAGGGGAGAATGGAGGGGATGCAGCTGACCACCAGCCTGATGGTGTAGGACAAGGGGGAAATGAATGTGATTTCTGAATGTGGATTCTGTTATTTCCTCTGACGTGTTTGTATGTTGACAGCTGTCAGTGTGCCTTCAAAAGTTTAATTGTCATAGATCCAGATCTTGGTAGGTAACCTAGAATCTTCTGACTGGAGAAACTAATAGGAGAATATATTTTATAATTGCATTTTTTTTTGTATAAGGAGCCATATCAAGCAAAAGTATTATTAGAAGCCTTTGTAGATGGAATTAGGATGCGATGCAAATGGAATGCGTAAGCTGCCAGGATGCCAAGAATGAAGTTTAATGTGATTTCGCAGCCCTCATCAGCCAGCCCTTCAGAAAGAAAACCCAGTGTTCTCTAAGGTTCTCATTGGCCGGGAGAACAGATAAACCAATGCAATCACTGACGATATATGACCAGCATAAAGAGAGACCAATAGAAAAGTTTCAAGTCAAATGATGCTTGCATGATGTTAACTGTTCGGTACCAGTTAGGGATTCTTTAATGTGTAAACTATATGTGATGTCATTTGGGGTATAAAATCCTCTGCCCTTCCTGGTTATGGCAGAATACAGCTTTGGAACTGCTAAGGTGCTAAGGCACTCAGCCCTGTATTCCCTGTTTCAATGCATTAAACAGATTCATCTAACTCTTTGGACTCTGACTGCAAGATTCTAATCAGGCCAAGGGATCACACGGGGCGCAAATTTGTGCATCAATGGAGAGGGTGGCAAGGAAGCCGTGGACAGGGAGCCGTGGGAGAGCAACCAGGGTCAGACCAGATGGGACCTCAACTGACCTGTGAGGCACCTGGGGGAAGTGGTTGGGGCAAGGGGCAGCCTGGAAGGAAGGAACCTCCCAAAACCATCCCATGCCCTCGCAACCCTGATGGTGGCTGGAGAACTGTGGGGAGGATCTGACCTCTTATCTGTCTTCCACCAAGAGACAGTGGTGGTACTGTGGGGAACAATCAAGGGGAGGAGACACCTGGTCATGGTATGTAGGTTGTCGCATCTGGGTGAGCCCGAGGAGGATCACAGGGGGCCCTGTCCATCAAACTTGAGACAGGAGTCCTGTGAGGCCATGGGTGACATTACAGCAGTGTTCACTGAGCTAGGCAGAGTAGTGATCTGAGCCAGGTCTGCACAAACGGGTTGGCTCACATACCGTTTGCCGGACACAAAAAAGAGAGTCAAATTTTCAGCCAACTGTTTGTCAACCCATTCATGGCTGTTTGGCAGGTTGCTCCACCTTATTCCTTCCGAGTGCAATCAGCATTTCGTGCACGTGTGCTTTCACACAGCTGACTGATTCCTGTTCTCCCCTTGTGGCGCAGCTGGACCAGTTAGCAGGAAACAGTTTGAGTAGACCGTGAAATGAGTTGCAAATTAATGCTGTTTTTAGAAACATGACTACTGGTCTGTGTTTGTCTGAGCAGCCTTTAGTGACATTGATGGAGGCTGACTGGATCGACAGCCTTTTTGCACATGCAGAGTTTTGGAGACAAACAAACAAACAGTGCAAAACTTTTCAGCGGGTGTTTGAATCTGGGTGACTGGCTGAGATCTCATCAACTGTGGTCAATTCAACTTTCAAACAAGTTTGTGGGAAACTTTGCCGTGTCCCTAGAAGAAGAAAAAGAAGAGATTGGATTTATACCCCACTCTTCACTACCCAAAGAACTCTCAGAGTGGCTTACAATCTCCTTCCCCTTCCCCTCCCCACAACAGGTGGGGCTGAGAGAGCTCTGACCGAGAACTGCTCTTGAGACAACAGCTCCAAAAGAACTTGTGACTGACCCAAGGTCATGCCAGTAGCTCCATGTGGAGGAGGAGTGGGGGAATCAAACCCAGTTGTCCCAGATTAGAGTCTGTGCTCCTAACCACTGCAACAAACCGGCTCTGATTCAAGTTTAAACCAAGGCAAGGAAGGAAACCATTTGGAAAGGCCATTCCCATGGACTGCATGATAGAAAACCGGGCATCGAGCTAGCCTCTGGTCCTTTTGTGATTCTGCTCATAAACACATCCCATCATCATTTCCAGCCCCCCGTGTTTTCACACTCCTCTTTTGCCCAGCTGCCACTTATTAAAAATCCACCAGCCTGGCATTCTTGTGGACGCTTCCTTCCCATCAACACCCTTTCTCACCTGCCAGCTATAAAACCTTGCTCTTTTTTCTATCCTAAGCAACAACAAGAAACCTAATAATCACCTCTAATAAATGGTCTCCAAGCCAGCTGGATGATTTGCATCAACTGAGTGGGAGCCAAGCCTCCAAGACCCGCAAAAGAAGGCGATTGGCGTAAAAAGAGATAGCGCACTGTGTGGTTAACCACATACAGTTTAAGGATTATTGTTAGGGCGGTGCACGATTAACAATATAACCTGCCCGATAGCTTTTAAGAAATCACTGTGGTCTTGATCTCTGCAAACATAGCTTTCTATTATTCACAGAAAGCCCGGCGGGTCGATTTCCTCTCCCGTCCTTCTGCCTCCCCCCTCCCCTTGCTTTGTTTGTTTATATTGTAGCTAAATTACAGGATTTTTTTTTTTTGGCAGGCGCCCTGTGTGTCTTCCAGCAGTCATATGCTCTTGATTAATCACACATAATTGGCAGACGGCATGTGGGGTGAAGTAATTTCATACCAATCACTACTTATTATTTAAGATCGCTTTGACACGACGCCTCGTCTGTCTCACTGGAGACCCCGGGGCAAGACGGAATGATCATTCTGGGAGCTTCGGGAAAATTGTTAGCAGAAGCTGGAACAGGGCAACCTAGACAAACGTATTTGGCCGTACCCCACTGCTCTGCTCAGTTAAAGGTACTTTTATCCTTTTCTCACAAGACAAGAACTCGTGGGCACTCCATGAAGTTGCTGAGCAGTCGAGTTAGAACGGATAAAAGGAAGTCCTTCTTCACCCAAGGAGTGATTAACATATGGAATTCACTGCCACAGGAGGTGGCAGCGGCTACAAGCATGGACGGCTTCAAGAGGGAATTAGATAAACATATGGAGCAGAGGTCCATCAGTGGCTATTAGTCACAAGGTATAGATAGGAACTCTCGATCTGGGGCAAGTGATGCTCTGTCTTCTTGGTGCTTGGGGGGGCGACAGTGGGAGGGCTTCTGGAGTCTGGCCCCACTGTCGGACCTCCTGATGGAACCTGGGTTTTGACCACTGTGTGACAGAGTGTTGGACTGGATGGGCCGTTGGCCTGATCCAACATTGGCTTCTCTTATGTTCTTAAAGGTAAGGTTGCTTCTTATGTTGGCAGAATGCTCTCTGCTCTAGAGAAGTGTCCACCTTTAGCCGAGTGGAGTGGTAGGGTACAATGGGGGGGGATGGACAGTGCCATCGAGTCACAACCAAGTTGTGATGACCCTCTATGGCAAGAGGTGTTGGACTCGTTTGCTAAGAGGGCCGGATCTGACATAAATGTCACTTTCTTGGGCTGGGCCATGTGTGCCATAAACGTAATGCCAGGTACCAGAGGAACAAACTGTTTAAAGGACAGCAGATGGTAAGCAGCTGGTAAGCTTCTCACTGCAAGTCCCCATGGGCTAGGAGGGGGGGTGCAAAGGAATACACTTATGGGCGGATTGGAGAGCCAGTGGTGCAGCACTGGGCAGACGCTCCCACGCTGTTTGACTGTTGCAGATGAGATTGTCCTGTCACGCCAAAGCCACAATCAGAGTGGCTCTGCCCAGACCCCCCGAGCAATCTCCTGCTCCCTCCCTTGCACTAGTTGCTCGCGGGCTGCATAAAAGCCCTGGATGGGCTGGTTTCAGCCCCTGCGCCTTATGTTTGACACCTCTGCTGTGTGGTTTTCAAAGTAAGACATGTCCAGAGATGGTTGACCATTGCCTGCCACTGCATGGAGATCCTGGACTTCCTTGGTGGTCTCCCATCCAAGCACTAACCAGGGCTGACCCTGCTTAGCTCCCAGTCTGATGAGACCAGGCTAGCCTGGGCCTTCATAAGGGGTTGCCTGTTGAGTCGTGGATTAGGTCTCACTTCCCTCCAACCAGATGGCAGCTCCAGATTAGAGTGCAGGGGGTTGGGCTAGATGACCTGCAAGGTCCCTTCCAACTCTAACATTCTATGATTCTATGATTCATGCAGAGACACAAGATAAACTTTGGGGGACGCGAGCACGGGGGATGCCTGCCATGTTAGTGGTGGTGGAAAATGCCATCAAGTTTGCCGGTGACCTTGTAGGGATTTCGAGAGATGTTTGGAGACAGTTTGCCATTGGCTGCATCCCATCCAAAAGCTAACCAGGGCTGAACCTGTTCAGCTTCCAAGATCTGATGAGATTGGACTACTGTCAGCTAGGCTGCTGCCATAGCTGGTGGAGAGGGGGGGAGGTGAAGGATGGTACATTGCTGTAATGGAATCTTAGCTTTCGTTTCTTCCTGACTCATCTTATCTTCTAGCCTAGGCTGGTGACCTTAGTACCTTGTTGCTGCTTTCACTGGGAATGTAGACCCCTTGAGTTAGCCGGGCTTTTGCTTGTTCCCTGATTGGCCCAGGTCCACCAGGGGAATATCTTTGAATTATATATAACTCCCCACTGCACGTGCTTGCAATCAGTTCTAACACAGAATGCATGCACAGATGACCTGCCTTTACTGTACTCAATAAACTTCAGTCTTCTGAATGGGAGTTGTTGGGAACTGTTTGCTGCAGGACTCTGACAACTACCTTAGGCCATTCAGGTCAGGGTGTATGTAGGTTCAATGGTTTTGGATTGTCCGTGAATTTGGAAGTAAAAGAAAACCTGTAGAGCCTTTCAAGAAAGAATACCAGTCAACAAGTATTCTATTTTTTAGTCTGTTTTGGTTGGATATGTTGACCTTCTGGTTTCTCTTCCATGAATACATAAGGTCATCATTCAAAAAATTCATGCTCCGTGTGAACGGGGCCAAAAAGCAACTCTGAAGAGTGAGACAGCTCTGGACTTGGACCCAGCTCTAGTGGATCCTGACGTGAGCCCAGGCAAGAGATGAGCAGAGGTGATTTGAATTTGCTTTCCTCTGCATTGCAACCCCACTCTTCCTCAGTGGTCTTCCATCCAAGGAGTACCTCCGGCTTAGCCTGCTTAGCTAACAGCTGCTTCAGTAAAGGTCAAGGTTTCCCTTGCTCAGAAGCCTGTCAAATCAGACTCTAGGGGGTGGTGCTCATCTCTGTTTCCAAGCCGAAGAGCCAGCACTGTCCGAAGATGTCTCTGTGGTCATGTGGCCGGCATGACTAGATGCCGAGGTGCACGGAATGCTGTTGCCTTCCCACCGAAGTGGCTCCTGTGTATCTACTTGCAATTTTTTGCTTTCAAACTGCTAGGTTGGCAGGAGCCAGGACCAGACATAAGAGCTCACGCTGTCACGTGGCACCAGGGTCTCGAATTGCCGAACTGCAGACCTTCCAGTCTGCGGCTCAGCATCTTAACCTCTGAGCCACTGTGCTCCCTAACAGCTGCTTAGCTAATGAGTAACTTACAGGAATGCTTTCTGATGGTCGTTTGTAGGTACAGACAACTTCCTCCTGTCCCAGAGAAATGTCATTTGTCTTCTATAAACACCTCTGGATTTTCTAAAAATTCCTCGTGTTTTGCAGGAGCAAGGTTTATGGTATTGGAACCCAAATATCTCTCTCTCTCTCTCTCTCTCTCTCTCTCTCTCTCTCTCTCTCTCTCTCTCTCTCTCTCTCTCAACAAATAAATAAATAAATAAAACCCTAATTCTAACCAGTGTTCCCTCTAAGCTGAGTTAGTGTGAGCTAGCTCACTGTTTTTTTAGCCTCCAGCTCACAGATCTTTGTCTTAGCTCAGGAAGGAGGGCTCCAGAGCAAACTAATTTATGCAGTAGACAAATTGCTTGCTCACAACTTTAATGCCAGTAGCTCACAAAGTGGAATTTTTGCTCAAAATGCCCCATATCTTAGAGGGAACATTGAACTGGGGGCTTAGACCTGCTGAGTCTGAGAGGGAAAGAAATCTTGGGTTGTAGTGGGTAGCTGTGTGGAAATTATTGGAGTGTGTGTATGTGTGTGTGTGTGTGTGTAAATAATTTGCCATGGAAACACAGAAGCTTTACACGTCTTTAGTTCTCCATGTTTTCCAGTTAAGGGGGAAAATGCTATTTATTTGAATTTGTTTGAATAATTTGAATGTATTTCAATTTGCAAAAAAATAACCTGATTCCAACATGATCGAGGTTTATAAGATTATGAATGGGATTGAGCAGGTTGAGAAAGAAGTACTTTTCTCCCTTTCTCATAATACAAGAACTCCTTGTGGGCACTCCATGAAATTGCTGAGCAGTCGGGTTAGAACAGATAAAAGGAAATACTTCTTCACCCAAAGTGTAATTAACATATGGAATTCACTGCCACAGGAGGTGGTGGCAGCTGCAAGCATGGACAGTTTCAAGAGGGAATTAGATAAACGTATGGAGCAGAAGTCCATCAGTGGCTATTAGCCACAGGGTATAGATGGGAACTCTCAGTCTGGGGCAGATGGTGCACTCTATTCTTGGTGCTGGAGGGAGCAGCAGTGGGAGGGCTTCTAGTGTCCTGGTCCCACTGCTGGACCTCCTGATGGCATCTGGTATATTTTGGCCGCTGTGTGACAGTGTTGGACTAGATGGGCCATTGGCCTGATTCAACATTGGCTTCTCTTATATTCTTATGTTCTTATGTTGGTAACAAGAGAAAGAAATTTTACTTGCAAAAAGAGGAGTGCATCTTTTATGATGTATTCATGCAGGTATATTGGACTCATTGTGAACAGATTAACTTCAAAAAGAGGTTAACTTGCTACAGCTGCAAGCCCTGGGAAGAGAGAGAAGAGACATCCTACATAAGATGAAACAGGAGGGCCGAAGAGGGTCAACATCCAACTGAGGGGAGGTTAGGGGCAATTGTCAAGTACGTGTGTGTGTTAGAGAGAGAGAGAGAGAGAGAGAGAGAGAGAGAGAGAGAGAGAGAGAGAGAGAGAGAATTATTTTAACCCTTTCCCTCCCAGATCATCTTGCATGCAGAGTCACAATAAACTAAAATGCTGGCACCGTGTACAGCTATGCTGAAAAAGACAACCGTCTGTGGCAGTCATTTTGTGTCTTTGCCCACCAAACTGTGTCCGAATTCCAAAAGTGCCCACAGGGTCAAAAAGGTTGGGGACCCTGCAGTAGAGTTTTGTAAATGTACTCATGGAATGGAGAAAGTGGGTAGAGAGAACCTCTCCCATAATATCAGCAATTAGGGGCACCCAAAGCAGTTGATGGGCCATTGATTCAGGATGATAGGAAATACAACATTATCAAGTTAACACGTTGTGGAATTCCATACTGGGGTTGTGATGATGGCTACAAGCATGAGGATAGACAGACGGATGGAGGACAGCTCCATCCGTGGCTGTTGGCCATCGTGACTGAAAGGAACCTCCATACTCAGAGGCAGCAAGTCTCTGGATACCACTGCTAGGTAGCAACATCAGGCATTGGCTTCTAGGGCCTCTTCATTGGGCCTCCAAGGTAATTGATTGGCCACAGTGTGAAACAGGTCGCTGGACTAAGTGGACAACTGGTATGATCTGACAGAAGTCTTCTGATACCCTCACATTTAGATGGAACTGAGTGGCAGAATGGAGTAACATAGGGTGACAGCTTCCACCAACATGGGGTGGCCTCCAGACAGGGGTCACCTTATATTTTCCATTCAAGTCTGCCCAGTTTGCACCGTGGCTGGTTTAAAAATATGCTTAAGGAGTGTCAGAGGATAGAATTGTATTACAATCGCCTTGATTCACGGGGAGGGGGGAGAAATCCTTATTTCCTGAATTTTAACCTTTACTTTAACCTCGTGTCGGGCTATTTTTAACCTTCTCGCTTTTGCAAGAGATACGGATCGTCACAGATTCCGACTTGTCGGCGGATGATCACTTGCAATCTTCATCAGACGAGAAACGTCTCTGCAAAGAGCCCGAGCAAAAGTAGCAGCGGCGTGGCCAGCAATCCATGATGCTGCCACGGGGTAAATTATTTCTGACATTGCATCGCAAGCGCAATCAGATTGATTCAAAAAAGCATAATTCTTCTTCTCCTTTTTAAGAAATATGGTTTAGCAGAGTGATGACAGTGAGCTGAAGAGGACAGAGAGAGGTCTTAATGTTAACAGCAGAGGGACTCAGACATAAACTTATCAAGACAACATACCAACTGGAATGAACACCCTTAAGGAATCCTCTCTTCCCATAAGAACTTGTTGACCTCTAAATAATGATATTTTATATTTATGTACTGTAATTGTGCTGGAAGGCCCAGATTCGGAGAGCTGTAGAGTAGGCTTTCCAGACCTTGGCTGGCAACCCCTGGGAAATTGGGAGGGAGGGGCAAAGAACTGTGGAAACACTGCCCCATTACACTGCAGTGTCCCTTCTGGCTGCACAGACAGAAGTGATGTCACCACATTTCAGGACTGTCTAGGATTCCTCGGGAACTCTATGGTTTTTATCATAGCGTTTCAAGGAAATTATGGAGTATCCTATGATGTGGTGATGTCATTTCTGATTACACAGCCAGAAGAGTTGGGTATGTTTAGCCTGGGGAAGAGAATGCTTAGAGGGGACATGATTGCAGTCTTCAAGTATTTGAAGGGCTGTCATGTCGAAGATGGAGCAGATCTATGTTGTGGCTATGTAGGTATGTAAGGCTGTCTTTCAGCTATGCTCCTGCAGAGTGCACGGGGTTGGACTAGATGACCTGCAAGGTCCCTTCCAGCTCTAACATTCTATGATTCTACGATTCTAAGTGATACCACAGCACCAAGGACATCATTTTGGAACCCACCCACCCATTTCCCCCCCCTCTGCTTATCAAGAAGAGGGAACTCTATGGTTTTTATCATAGAGTTTCAAGGATATCGTAGGGTGCCCCATGATGCAGTGATGTCACTTCTGCTTACACAGCCAGAAGTGATGTCACAGCATCAGGGGCATCATTTTGGAGCCCCCCATTTCCCCCCTCTGCTTAATAAGAAATGGCAGGGGACCAAGGCAGGGGGTGGGAAGTTGCCTGCCAAACAGCATAACACACAGCATAGCACAGAATTATTCTCAGCTCAAATATCCTAAACTCCCAGATAGGTTTCTTCTTTCCATCCGGCCAAGGGCACAAAACCTTTGTAAAACATATGCAGTTGTGTGTAGAGCCTAAACAGGTTATGCTTATATTCTTTTCATTAACCGGATTAGGCCTACTAAGGTATTAGATAGGGCCTCCTTGGTTTTAGCCCCAGCTTTATTTTACTCCCTCTCCAAAGAGGTTTGTTATAATCTCATATTGCAGTGTTTAAGACCAGGAGTCTTCAAACCATGAAGAACTCCATTTGCTGGATTTTGCACCCTTGAAAAAATGCCACATATTTCACGACTTTTTTGGAAGGACCTGCTGCTAGTGCACAAATGTAGAGAACAAGGACTCCACATCTCTTGCTTTTCTACTTGTGTCCTGATAGGAGGAGCAGAATGATGGGGTAACATGATGGCAGTGGAAAAGATAACTCCATGGCTATGACCATTGGCTTGTTGCACATCGTGGGACATCTCATTTTCTGTTCCCAGGTCTTCTGGACTGTCCTTCATAGCCCTGGGCTTGATACGAGTCAAATCATTATTCTGGCCAGTCATCTTGCTGTCATGTGATTTCATGCCGTGTGCTTGGAGCTCAGTGGTCCTAAACTGGGTTCCTGGTCTACAAAGTCGAAGGCTACTGTTTTACACAGTCTAGAGAATGCCACAAAGGAGCTAGAAAAGATCCTTCAGAATAAGGGTGTGTTGCTGGTGACCAAGTTCAAGACAATCCATGCCCTAGTATTCTCCATCACTATGTATGGGTAGGGAAGTTGGACAATGAAGAAAGTTGACAGGAATGGAATCATAGAATGTTAGAGTTGGAAGGAACCTTGCAGGTCATCTAGTCCAACCACCTGCACTCTGCAGGAGCGTAGCCGAAAGAGAGCCCTACAACATACCCGAAAGGTGGTCATCCAGCCTCTGCTTGAAAACGTCCAGCGAAGGAGCATCCACCACCTCCCGAGGCAGTCTGTTCCACTGCTCAACCGTTCTTACAGTTAGGAAGTTTCTCCTGATGTTTGGCCGGTATCGACTCCCTTGTAATTTCCACCCCTTAGATCTAGCAATCCGGAGCAAGAGAGAATAGGTCTGCTCCATCTTCTACATGACAGCCCTTCAAATATTTGAAGACTGCAATCATGTCCCCTCTAAGCCTTCTCTTTCCCAGGCTAAACATATGCAACAGAATACAGTTGATCCCTTTGAAACATGCTGTTGGAGGACATTTTTTACGAATACCACTGACTACCAAAAAGACAAACCAGTGGGTCCTAATTGAATTCAAGCCTGAACTCTCCCTAGCAACTAAAATGACTCAGCTGAGGCTATCACATTTGGTCACATTATGAGAAGACAAGAGTCACTGGAGAAGACAATCACGCTAGGGAAAGTTGAAGGCATCAGGAAACAAAGACCCAACGTGAGATGGATTGACTCAGTCAAGGAAGCCACGGGCCGCAGTTTGCAAGACCTGAGCAAGGCTGTTAACAACAGGACATTTGGGAGGTCATTAATTCATAGAGGCACCATAAGTCGAAAGCAACATGACAGCACTTGTGACACACACAGGCAATGCAAAGGCATTTTTATTTATGTTGAAGGCTTTCACGGCCGAAGTTCATTCTTTGTTGTAGATTTTCCAGGCTGTATGGCTGTGGTCTTGGCATTGTAGGGCCTGACATTTTGCCAGCAGCTGTGACTGGCATCCTCAGAGGTATGACACAGAAAGATGTAGTACTCTCTGTGTCGAGGTGAGAAGAAAAATGGAAGGCAGGTAATTTATATCTACTCAGGAAGGTGGGGTAGGGCTGAGTCATTATCTTGTAGGAGTTCCCCAGGCTGTGACATGCTAATGGAGGAGCTTTCCTGAGGAGGTTCTTTTGCATGTGGATTGGCTGTTGAAATTCTAATCTTATCTGCAGTGCTATTGTAAGATGTAGAGCAATTTGTGTTTTTTCTATTGTCATTTTTATTTGGTTGGCTGTTTTGGAATCCACTGAAAGCCAAGTCAACCATGCAATGAAATAAACATAAGAACACATGACTCTGTGTTATATTTAATCAGACTTTTGGTCCATCAAGGTCAGTATTGTCTACTCAGACCAGCAGCAGCTCTCTGGGGTCTCAAGCAGAGCTCTTTCACGTCACCTACTGCCAGATCCTTTTAACTGGAGTTGCAGAGGATTGAACCGTGGAAACGTCTGCATGCCAAAACTGACCCATGGCCCTTCCCTAAATGCAGAGAGGAGAGGTCACGTTTCACACTTTTGTATCTCCCCCAGATTGGGGAAGAAGAAACCTGCAGTAGCAAACCATGCCAAATCATTTTAGTTCCCCGCAGGAAGCTTACCAAGAAACATATGCACCAGAAGAGAGAGTTGTGGCACTCCCCCTCATTATATCCTTCGGCAACTTTTTAATGGGGGTGGGTGGGATTTGGGGGGGCGGGGAGCCAAGAATGTAACTGTGCTTGCAGAATTCAAGCTGTCCGTGCTAAAGCATAGACATACACCCTTGCAGATCGCAATTCACAACGGCAGGCAGAATTGCTTATAGTTGCAACTGAGTTTCAGTAGGGGATTCAGGAAACTCTCAACCTCTGCGGTTTTTAGATAAGGGAGCCAAGCAGTTGCAGGGACTAAAAAGAGAAGGTTCCAGAAGTATTTGCATGTGTTTCAATACCTCCCGGGATCCTGAACTGGTTGCCTCTGTTTTCAAAATAGTCTCTCGTCAAAGCCAAGAACAGATTGCCCGACAAGCACGAGAAGCTGAATTTTCGCCCGCTGAAAGCTACTAGTAATTGGTGGCTGAGCAGCTTTTGGAAGACTGTCAAGCTACATACAAGAGCATTTGGCAACTCCAAGAAGAGCAGGGCAGACGTTAGCCTCATACCTCCATCGAGCCAGTTTGGCTACCCGGTCCCCTAATCTGGCCCATGTACAGACATCCGTTGAGCCCTAATGTCATGCCTGCCAGTCAGAGGCCATAGTCCGCAAAGCAAATAATCTATGTGGCACTGCTGCTCTTCCAGGTGGAAACATCTGGAGTGGAATCAAAAGACAAAGGACGAAAAAGAAAGAAAGAGCTTATCATATGGCACATATTCAACCTGTGCTGCAGACGGCACATATCCAACCTGTGCTGCGCCAGCTACATTGGCTCCCAGTGGGGTACTGAGTCAGGTTCAAGGTTTTGGTATTGACCTTTAAGGCCTTGAGCAGTCTGGGTCCCATGTATCTTTGGGACCACCTCTTCTGGCATGTTCCTCAAAGAGCGTTACAGTCTGCTGAGAACCAGGCCTCTTTTTGTAGCAGGAACTTCTTTGCATATTAGTCAACACACCCCTAATGTAGCCAGTCCTCCAAGAGCTTACAGTAGCCCCTGTCAGAAGAGCTCTGTAAGCTCTTGGAGGATTGGCTACATTAGGGGTGTGTCACCTAATATGCAAAGGGGTTCCTGCTATGAAAAGAGCCCTGGTTATAATACTTTACCAGGTAGGGCTCTTGCCTCATGGGCACAATTTCAGGTGTTGACATCAATGCTTTTTTTTTGTTTGTTTTAAAGATGCCTCTATCTATCTATCTATCATCTATCTATCTATCTATCTATCTATCTATCTATCTATCTATCTATCTATCTATCTATCATCTATCTATCTATCTATCTATCTATCTATCTATCTATCTATCTATCTATCATCTATCTCTATCACTCTTTTTGTAGCAGGAACTCCTTTGCATATTCGGCAACACACCCCTAATGTAGCCAATCCTCCAAGAGCTTCCAGAGCTCTTCTTACAGGGGCTACTGTAAGCTCTGGGAGGATTGGCTACATTAGGGTTGTATCGCCTAATATGCAAAGGAGTTCCTGCTACAAAAAGAGCCCTCTGTCTGTCTGTCTGTCTGTCTGTCTGTCCATCATTCATTCATTCATTCATTCATTCATTTATTCATTCATTCATTCATTCATTCATTCAAAATATTTGTTAGCCCCCTTTCTTCCATATGGAACTCAAGCTGGCTTGTAACAGAAGGAGGAGGAGGAGGAGGAGGAGAGGAGGAGGAAGAGATTGGATTTATAACCTGCCCTTCACTTTGGAGTCTCAGAGTGGCTTACAGAATCCTTTCCCTTCCCCTACCCACAACAGACACCCTGTGAGGTAGGTGGGGTGAGAGAGCTCTTTTGAGGACTGCCCTTTCAAGGACAGCTCTGGCAGAACCATGGCTTGCCTAAGGTCATCCAGCAGCTGCAAGTGGAGGAGTGGGGAATCAAACCTCGTTCTCCCAGATTAGAGTCCACACACTTAAGCACTACACCAAACATTTTTTTAAAAAATAAAACACCAAAATTTAAAATCACAACTCGGGATTGTTAGTAAACATAACCAAACACAGTCCTGAATAAAACCATCTTCAACTGCCTCCTAAAGATCAAAAATAAGGGGGCCAGGAGGATGTTCCCTGGTTGTGGGGGTGCCACAAGGGCCTCTTTCAGGTACCCACCAAGTGAGCTTCCTTGATCGATGGGACAATCGGGAGGTCCTCTTCCTGTGATCTTAATTCCTGGGCAGGGACATGTGGGAGATGACCATCTTTCAGACACCCCAGTCCTGAGCCACATATTAGAATCTGACAGATAGATAAGAGTTTATTCTGGTCAAAGACCATAATAGAACCAATGCAGCAATGATAAAATAATATGCCTTGCATGGCAGTATAAATTATAAACGTTAACATATTTACAAATTCCAATAAAAATCAATTAAAAAATAAATTTAACCAGTTATTTATGGTCCCTCCACTCTCTCCTGATACAATAGGCTAACCAGCCAAATTTAGCCACCATACAAGTAATATGTTGTCAAAGGCTTTCACGGCCGGAGTTCATTAATTGCTGTAGATTTTCCGGGCTGCGTGGCCATGGTCTTGGCATTGTAGGACCTGATGTTTCTTCAGTAGCTTTGACTGGCATCCTTAGAGGTCTAACACAGAAAGATGGAGGACTCTCTGTGTCAAGGTGAGCAGAAAAATGGTAGGCAGGTGATTTATATCTACTCTGGAAGGTGGGGTAGGGCTGAGTCATTATCTTGTGGTAGTTCCCCAGGCTATGAACATGCTAATGGAGGAGCTTTCCTGTGGAGGTTCTTTTGTCTATGGATTGTTTCCTGAGGAGGTTTCTTGTTTCCTGAGGAGGTTCTTTTGTATGTGGAATGGCTATTGAAACTCTAACCTTATCTGTAGTGCTATTGTCAGCTGTAGAGCCTTTTGTGTTTTTCAGGACAGAAAACCATGCCCTATTTATTTTTAAACTCTCTTCTTTCCTGTTGAAATGGTGTTTATGTTTATGAATTTCAATGGCTTCCCTGTGTAATCTGACATGGTAATTGGAAGTGTTGTCCAGTCTTTCAGTGTTTTGGAACCAAATGCTGTGTCCTGCTTCGGTTAGGGTTAGGGCAGGTGATGCACTCTATTCTTGGTGCAGGAGAGGGCAGCAGTGGGAGGGCTTCTAGTGTCCTGGCCCCACTGCTGGACCTCCTGATAGCACGTGGTATTTTTGGCCACTGTATGACAGAGTGTTAGACTAGATGGGCCATTGGCCTGATTCGACATTGGCTTCTCTTATGTTCTTACGTTCTTAAACCCATTATCCTGAGTCCTATATTCCACTAGCAAATGAAACGGCTCCCTGCCCACCTCTAAATGATAGCCCTTCAAATACTTTTAAAAAAGAGTAATCGTATTCCTCCTCCAACCTCCCTCCCATCCAGGTGCATGTTGAGCTTTCTGGATATATTAGAATTTTCAAAACCCCTTGCTGATGACTTGGACGTCCACACAGTGTCGCAGCCTGTAACTAATGTGAAAGACCAAGTGCTTGACTTAATTTTAATCGCAATTATCTGGTTCAGTAACCTGTCAGAAATAGGGTGGAAATATTGAAGGCTTGCGGAGTTGTGAGCTTTGTTTATTTGTTTGGGTGTCTTTGTTTGACGGAGGGAGGAAAGCAATCTTTTGGGCTAATGGTCATTGCTTTCAGTAGGAGATTTCCTGATGCATATCCCATGTCTGGCAGTCATTCATTCATACCCAAAAATTAAATTCATCCCTCCCCTCCTTCCCTTGTGTCTCATTCCCCAGTTCCCAAGCCTCCAACATAATGATTACTAATTAATTACATATGCGGAAAAGCAGACACCAACCAATCTTTGCGAGAGGCTACTATATTATTTTTTCCTATTCATTTAAATCAATAACAAAACCCAGCAATTAGCAATTCTAACAATGAGTGAACACCATGGTACCCCAAACCCAAATTGCTCCAATTCAGAATGTCAGTTGTCAAATTATAGTCTGTGAATTTGCCTTTTCAACCACACTTTTAGTCTTTCCGATTCATGTCAGCTTGGGCTTGCTTTTGCCAAATTTCAATGCCTATTCAATTTCTTGGGAAGGAAGGAGGCATGTGTAGCCCAGTCTTGTCAGATCTCAGAAGCTAAGCAGGGATGGTACTTGGAAGGGAGACCACCAAGGAAGACTCTGCAGAGGAAGGCAATGGCCAACCACCTCTGCTTCTCACTTGCCTTGGAAGCCCCTTGCTGTGGTCACCATAAGTCTTGGAAGGGAGACCACCAAGGAAGACTCTGCAAAGGAAGGCAATGGCCAACCACCTCTGCTTCTCACTTGCCTTGGATGCCCCTTGCTGGAGTCATCAGAAGTTGGCTGTGACTTGAGGACACTTAATCTGTGTATCTACATGGTTGCCTGATCTGGATGACCCAGGCTAGGCCAAACTCATCAGTTCTCAAAAACCAAGAAAAGTCAGGACTTGGATGGGAGACCACCGAGGAAGGCTCTATAGAGGAAGGCAACAGCCAATCACTCCTGCTTCTTACTTCCTTTGAAATCCCCTGGCTGGGGTCGTCATAGGTCAGTTGTGACTTGATGTCACTTTACTTGACAGTTAGAGTGGTTCTTCAGTGGAACAGGCTTCCTCGGGAGGTGGTGGGCTCCCTTTCTTTGGAGGTTTTTAAGCAGAGGCTAGATGGCCATCTGACAGCAATGCTGATTCTGTGGACTTGGGCAGATCATGAGGAGGGAGGGCAGGAAGGGTTGCCTCAGTGCTTAGTCCTCGTGGCCCTTTCTTACACAGACAGGGAAATGCTGATCACCACTTTGGGGTCAGGAAGCAATTTTTCTCTGGGCCAGTTTGGCTGGAGAGCCTGGAGGGGTTTTTGTCATCTTCTGGGCATGGAATAGGGGTCACTGGGAGTGTGTGGGGGAGAGGTATTTGTGAATTTCCTGCATTGTGCAGGGGTTGGACTAGATGACCCTGGAGGTTCCTTCCAACGTTATGATTCTATATGGACCTTCACACACACACACACGCACACTTTCTGCTACTCACTCCTCCTCTTTGGTGTACTGGCTAAGTGTGCGGACTCTAATCTGGAAGAACCGGGTTTGATTCCCCACTCCTCCACTTGCACCTGGCTGGATGACCTTGGGCAAGCCGTAGTTCTGATAAGAGCTGTTCTTGAAAAAAGAGCAGTTTCTGTCAATCTCTTCTTCTTCTTCTTCCTTTCAGGTCCTCCATTAGCCTCATCTTCAGTTCCAGTTGTTCCCTGAATGACTTATTCACCCTTGCTCTCTCTTTCCCGCATTCATGGTTGGATCCCACAGAACATTTCCACTCACAAAACAGCGAGACATAAGTCAACTCAATTGCATTCCATCTGCTGTGTTTGTTTGTGTAACGCAGAGTGCAGGCTCTGTTTCAGCACCTTTCGGTAATGACCTCCTTCAGTCAAATCCTATTGCACCTTGAGACTGTCCTGTAATGGGAGGGATCCAACCATCCTCCAAGGATGCTTCCTCTCACTTAAGCGGTTCTTTCTCCAATGGAAGAACCACTTCATTGGGAGGAAGTCTCCTTAGCCTGGAGGAAAGCGTCAACATTTGCTTGATGGAGTGGGGTGATAGTGGGAGGATCCACCCCATGGCCTGTATTAAATAGAGAAGAAGAAGAAGAAGAAGAAGAAGAAGAAGAAGAAGAAGAAGAAGACACCCTGGAATAGACATCCTGTGAGGTAGGTGGGGCTGAGAGAGCTCTTTTGAGGACTGCTCTTGAGAGAACAGCTCTGATAGAACATGTGACTGACCCAAGGTCACACCAGCAGCTGCATGTGGAAAAGTGGGGAATCAAACCCGGTTTGATTACATTAGAGTCCACACTCCTAACCACTCCACCAGACTGGCTCCTTCACTATTGAATGGTGGGATGCAACCTCCACTTTGTATTTATTTATTTAATCTCAGAGCTAGAATGGGCCACCAGGGTCATATAGTCCAACCCCCCTGCCAATGCAGGAGTTACAGCTATAATATCACTGACAAGTAGGTTAAAGAATGTGACAGCATGTGACATGGAAGACCTCTGAATGAGACCCTGGAGTGCTGCTGCCACTCTGAGTAGACAATACTGACCTTGATGGACTAATGGTCTGATTAAGTATTTGGCAGCTTCATGTGCGTAGCCAGAAACTCCCCCCCACTTGCAAGTTGCCAACTCCAGGTTTGGAAATTCCTGGGATTTGGGGATAAAAACTGGGGAAGGCAGGATCTGGGGAGGGAAGGGACTACAGTGGGGTATAAGGCCCTAGAGTCAACCTCCAAAGCAGCCCTTTTCTCCAGGGGAACTGATCTCTGCCATCTGGAGATCAGTTGTCATTCCAGGGGATCTCCAGACCCCACTGGGAGGTTGGCAACCTTATGAATGGCCAATCATTTACTCAGCTGCCTGGTCACCACTGGTGACTGACGAATGAACTGCACCGGCAGATATGTGGGCATCCCTTATCCCCGCCCCACCATTCATTTTGAGCAACGTTTGATTCCATTTGCAAATGGAGCTTCCGAGATCCCCTTTTCAAGGAGAAGGACTGTATGTGGAGAGGGGGACGGGCAGGGCTCCCCTCCCCCCCCGGCCAAGTTTCTCACTGAAAATGCCACCTCTTTGTCCCCACCCCACCCCGTGCACTGAGGTTTCCCCTCTGTAATGATGTTTACCCGAGACAGTAGAAATCTGATGAGTGGAAAAGAGCAGAACATTAAGTCAATTACGGAAAGAGAGAGCAATGCAATGGCTGCAGTAAATAGTCTGCGAAAAAATAGCACAACAGAATAGTTGAACCCTGAGAAATACTAACGAAATAATCAAAACAAGAGGACCACCATGCAACTCGGTGACAAGGCGCGATAATCCTCAAAATCAGGGACGGGTTTGGAGGCGGAAACAGCCCAAGAAAATGGCCCCGCCCCCAACAGAGGGGGGGCAGGAAGGAAGAGCAAGCGGCCCACCTCACACATGGGGAGGGCCTCTGTAGAGCTTCTGCCTTGCACGCGGAAAGTCCCAGGATCGATCGCCAGCACCTCCAGTTAAAAAAAGGACTGGGCAGCAAAAGATGTGAAAGACCTCTGCCTGAGAACTTGAGGAGCCTCTGACAGTCTGAGCAGACAGGACTGGCCTGCATGGGCTGAATGGTCTAGTTCAGTGCAAGGCAGCTTCCTGTGCAGGTGGATAATTTTTTTTTTTTCTAATTAATGAAACCTGAAGCCAGCTATGATGGAAAAACCATTGCTGCCCTCAACCAAAAGCCTGGCAGAACATCTCTGCCTTACACCTCCTGCGGAATTGCATGAAGCTACGCAGGGCCCAGGTGGTGTTTGACAGATAGCTCTACCAGGTCAGGTTGTTCTACCAGGTTGTTGAGAACAGCTGGATATGTTGTTGTTGTCATTATTATTGTTGTTGTTGTTTTTATTATTGTTGTTGTTGTTATTATTATTATTACTAGCGGCAAGGCCTGTTGTGTCCTCTGATGCAACGGGTGCTAGCCGGACTCCCTCTGGAGGCCCCCTTCCCCCTTCTGTGCCGGCAGCGCCTGCAGGGCCAGGCCAGATCGGCCTCACCCTCCTGGTGCAGCTCTGCAGTAGCGGAGCAGCGAGTGAGGGAGGCCGTGTCGTTGTTTGGGCCAGCCACTGGAGGCCCCGTCCCTCCACTGCCTCCTCCCCGCCGTGCGAGGTGTGTCCGGCCCCAGACCCCAGTCGACCTGAGTTGCTTACCGGGAGGGGGACACCGCAGTGAGGGAGGGAGGCCATCGTTGAGCTGTTACTGCCTGCGGAGAGCCGCCAGAGCATCCGTCTGGTCTGGCGGCTGGAGGCAGACTGAGTCCTATAGGCTGTCTGCTGGCTGTGTGGGTGGAACCAAGCCCACACAGCCAGGCACATCAACCAATAGCCAGGGCCCAATTGTGAATGGCAGCCCCTGCGGCCAACCTATTTTGCCACACATTTTTTCCTTATTTGGGCATGCCAGATGACCACTATGCTTTTATATATAAGGAAAGGATTATTATAGCAGGGGGTATAGTATAGCCATGAGATCTGAAGACTGTCTGGCAGCTAGATTTATTTTTTGACAAACACACAAAAATAGAAATACAGCGAATGCAGTTAGACAAACAAATGCACAGAATAATCTGTCGTGTCGTGCAAATCACACTTGAGACTACTGTCTTCTTATACAGTTCTACTTACAACCAAAATTAATACACATAATAGTTTTGCCACCAATGCATAAATGACAACTGCACCAATTGAATACTGACCTAATAGTCCTTGAAAGTACCAGTCTCTCTTCCGATTGAGGCAGTCTCCGGCTCAACGCGCAGAGAAGAGTTTCCAGAAGAAAGCATGTGGTAGATGGCAAGAGCTCAGGACTAGCTGTAAGTAAAGGTAAAGGTTCCCTTGCTTGAAAGCCAGTCGAATCCGACTCTAGGGTTGCGGTGCTCATCTCCGTTTCAAAGCCGAAGAGCCAGCGCTGTCCGAAGACGTTTCCGTGGTCATGTGGCCGGCATGACTAAACACCAAGGTGCACAGAACGCTGTTACCTTCCCATCGAAGTGGTACCTATTTATCTACTTGCAATTTCTTGCTTTCGAACTGCTAGGTTGGCAGGAGCTGGAACTAGAGACGGGAGCTCACTCCGTCATGCGGCACTCTCGGGTCTCGAACTGCTGAACTACTGGCCTTCCGCAGCCTGCAGTTCAGTGTCTTAACCACTTGAGCCACCGCAGCTCCAGGACTAGCTGTAGTGCGAACCAAACAAGCGGCAACGGCACACCTAGGTTGCTTTGCCGTTTCTTAGGGCTTCATCAGGCTGTTTTTCTTAGTGATGGAGCTCAACCCAGCTCTGGAAAGATTCAAAACAACACGAAGTCTACCAGTCTGTTCCAAGTCACTAGGAACCAGGTTTATGTTTTGGGCTGAGAGAACTGACTGACCCAAGATCACCCAGGTGGCTTCCTGTGGAGGAATGGGGAATCAAAACTTGCTCTCCAGGTTAGAGTCCACCGCTCTTAATCACTATACCAAACTGTCTCTCTCTTCTGGACTATACTACTTCAGAACATGGGGGAGGTGAACCACTGAATGCTCCCCCATGAGAGAGAGAAAAACTTGCCTCTGTGTGTGTGTGTAAAGTTATCATGTGAGGAAGACCTTCTGGGCTATCTAGTAGACTGGGCTGTATCGAGCCATTATGGAATATAGAGTTTTTCTGTGTTCCTCTGCCTTTCTGTATCTCCTTGTAACTCCTGGGGAAAGTTATCCCCCATACACTGTAAGGGCCCACACTAAAGAAGGACGGTTTGAGTTGGAGGAGTGGAATGAAGAAAGACAAGGGGCTGAAATTATTTCTCGCCTCTCTTCTGCGAGCACAGCTCACACACATATTCACATGCAGGAAGCTGCCTTATACTGAATCAGACCATCGGTTCATCAAGGCCAGTATTGCCTGCTCGCACGGGCAGTGGCTCTCCATCGTCTCAGGTAGAGGCCTTTCACATCAACCATCAGCTGGTCCTTTTCACTGGAGATGCTGGGGATTAGGGATGGGCACGAACCAGCTCATGAACTCAAGTTTGTCATGAATTTTGGGCAGTTTGTGGTTCGTGAAATGATGTTCGTGAACTGAAGAGCCACCACGAATTTCTACAACTTTTAAGACAGTTTATGGTGGTTTGTGGCAGTTTGTGAGGAGCAGAAAATGGGGGGTTAAATGGCTCCGAGCCATTTAAACCCCTGCTTTCTGCTCCCCGTCAAAAGCAGCAGGGAGCAGAAAGCAGGGTCACGAATGGATGCAAACTGGTTTAGTTCACTAACTGATGTGCTGGTTCATCATTCAGCCACAAACTTCAAACTAAACTGAACTGCGAAAATGCGGTTTCATTCCCATAAAGGTAAAGGTAAAGGTTCCCTTGCTCGAAAGCCAGTCGAATCCGACTCTAGGGTTGGGTGCTCATCTCCGTTTCAAAGCCGAAGAGCCAGCGCTGTCCGAAGACGTTTCCGTGGTCATGTGGCCGGCATGACTAAACACCAAGGTGCACAGAACGCTGTTACCTTCCCATCGAAGTGGTACCTATTTATCTACTTGCAATTTCTTGCTTTCGAACTGCTAGGTTGGCAGGAGCTGGAACTAGAGACGGGAGCTCACCCCGTCATGCGGCACCCGGGTCTCGAACTGCTGAACTACTGACCTTCCACAGTCTGCAGTTCAGTGTCTTAACCACTTGAGCCACCGCAGCTCATTCCCATACCTACCGGGAATTGAACCAGAGACCTTCTGCATGCAAAGCAAAAGCTGTTCCACTAAGCCACAGCTACAGCTCCTCTGAAGAGAGGAGGCAATTTCTTCTTCATATCTCCCTCTCTCTAGTCCCTCCTCTCTCTAGTCCCCTGGCACAGGACCTGCAACCTCCACAATGATGATGCTGAAGGAATGGGGAGAAATGCTGGAAGATTCCATGTGGTTTACCTATGCAGGTGGGTGTTTAAGAGGTGGCTGAAGGTCACCACAGTTTTGAAAACTTCAATTTCATCTTTACATTGGGTCTGAGATAAATTCTCCTTTCCCAAAAGCTGCTAATAGCTTTCACTTGCCAGCTACACACATGTATATATTTCTCTTTCTGAACTGCAACTTCCAAATGACTTTCGAAGAAGCAAATTCATTTCACAGAAGGGCTGAAGTGGCTTATTGGGTTCTGAAAAACAGAGCACATAACGGGACCGATATGATGTGTTCCTTTCCACTGGCAGCGCAAATGAGATGCTTAGCTTAAGAGATCGTTTCCAGTCAATACAATTACATGGAAATGCTTTATCAACAGGCACAAAGTCTAGGAAAAGAAAGATTTACTGGTGAGGACATTGGCTGTGCTAACAATTGATGTTACTGTATTACAACAACATTAAGCACCGCCAGACTGTAGAATGAGAGATGCTGCAATACTTAGAGGAACTTATCCTGATCTCAGTGCCCATTTTCTTTCCAACTCAAGCACCCCATACTCCCAAACTGCTGATTGGTTCCCATTTGGAAATGAACTACATTTTGAGTGCCCTTGTGCTTATCCTCACCTAGGCAAGCAGGCAATAGCTGTGTGCTCAGATATTCTGATGCATTTTGGGTGGCCATGAAACCTACAGGTCCCAATGTAGGGGTGCCAGTTCAGCTAACATCCTGTCCCCAGTTCTGACTAGAAAGCCAGTTTTTCAATGAGCTGTTTGTCTGTTCATTGACCCTTTCATGGCTGCTTGGCAAGTCACTTCCGAACATTACTTAATATTGCAATTGGCCCATCAAGGTTTTCCTTCCGGACATTAATTGATATTGCAATTGTCTTTCCATGTGTTCTCACCCAGCCCAACTGAACTCTCTCTCTCTGACTTCTACCATTTAGTTTCCGCCAAAGTAGTCCTTCATAAGGTTATTGGTTGTCACTCTGTTTGGATTGGCATCATTTTTGAGCATGTACCATTCTGAAGACCCCCAATGCATACCTGCAATATTCGAGCCCAGTAATGAAGGAGGAGGAGGAGGAGATTGGATTCATACCCCACCCTTCACTTGGAGTCTCAGAGTGGCTTACAATCTCCTTCCCTTCCTCTCCCCACAACAGAACATCGTGAGGTAGGTGGGGCTGAGAGAGCTCTTCTGAGGACTGTTCTTGATAGAACAGCTCTGAGAGAACTGCGGGTGGCTCAAGGTCACCCAGCAGTTGCATATGGAGGAGTGGGGAATCAAACCGGGTTCTCCCAGATGAGAGTTCGTGCTCCTAACCGCTACACCAAACAGTCCAATTAGATTATTGAGAGTCAAAGCTCCCTTCTTGCTCGTCTCTAAGGCACTACTGGGTATGAATCTGGCTGTTCTTCTGCAGACCATGGCTCCCCACTGAAACTATCCCAATGCAAGCCTGTTTGGTAGTAGAACAAGAGCAAGAATCCAGCAGCACCATAAAGACTAACAAAATTTGTGGCAGGGGACGAGCCTCGGTGAGTCCCTGCTCACTTCTTCAGATACATTCAGTGCTGAACTTGACAAATCTACTGATCGGTTGACAACCGGTTGTCACAATCAAAGGCTGAGTTCAGACTGGCAGTTTGAAGCGGGAGCCAGTCATTGAAAAAAAGCCCCGGAACAAAGTGTTCCGGGTTTTCCCGGTCACACTGTGCAGATTGACGTGGGAGCATACCAGGAGGAGGCGCATGGGAGCATTCAGACTGCTGGCCCGGAGGCATGGCTGTAAATGGCTTTTTCCTGGCAAATCGGCTATGTGTGTATGAGTGCATGAGCGCATATGCTCTCATGCACTCATGCACTCATACACACATAGCCAATTTGGATCCCATTGCGCCGGCACCGCATTGGGTGGTAGAGCGGAGCACAGCCAATCATATCACTGCTGCCTTATGCGCAAAGTGGGTTCCTCCCAGTTTTTTGGCTGAGCGTTCACACTTCCGGGAAGCGGAATGCAGCGGGATAAAGGCACTCTCTAGGATTTGCTGCCACTTTCAACAGGTATCTTTTAATCCCGGGAGCGAAGAGGAACAGCACGGGTTGCCTACGGGTGGGGAACGCCAGGCAGATGTGCCTGTGTGAACGCCCCCTTTAATCCGCTTGGGAAACGTGGCTGACATGTGGCTATAGCGGGGCAAATTGCCAGTCTGAACTCAGCCAATCGCAGTAAGTTCAACTGTGAAACATGTGTGCCGTGAAATTCATGTCATCCCTAGTTCCCCATTTACCTTGGCAGGATGTTTTGTTGGTGAAGACTGGGAAAGAAAGGCAAATAATAATAATAATTTTAAAAAGCCGCAACAGGTAACAATCCTTCGTTTACAGATATCGCTCACTCAACAGGCCCCTCCTTTGAGAAGGAGGAAGGGAGGACCAGGTGAGGGAAACTGACAACCTGGGAAGCTGTATGCGTGGAGAGAGACTGTGGCTCAGTGGGAGATCATCTGCTTGGAATGCAGAAGGTCCCAGGTTCAATCCCCGGCATCTCTGATAAGAAGGATCATGTAGTAAATGATGTGAAAGACCTCTGCCTAAGACCCTAGAAAGCCACCGCCAGTCTGAGGATATCACACCTTGATGGACCAATAGTCTGATTGGATGTAAAGCAGCTTCTGCGTGCCAAATGGACGTTCTGCCCCTGTCCCATGCCTCTCCTCACTTCCAGATTTCTCCTAAAGAGGAGGAGGAGGAGGAGGAGGAGAGTTGGATTTATACCCTGCCCTTCACTTGGAGTCTCAGAGTGGCTTACAAATTCCTTTCCCTTCCTCTCCCCACAACAGACTCTGAGAGAGTTCTGGGAGAGCTGCTCTAGAGAGAACAGCTCTGAGAGAACTGTGACTGACCCAAGGTCATCCAGCCGGCTTCATGTGGAGGAGGAAGAAGAAGAGTTGGATTTATACCAGTTTGGTGCAGTGGTTAAGTGTGCGGACTCTTATCTGGGAGAACCGGGTTTGATTCCCCACTCCTCCACTTGCACCTGCTGATGTGACCTTGGGTCAGTCACAAGCTCTGGCACAGCTGTTCTCTCAAGGACAGTTTCTGTCAGAAGTTCTCTCAGCCCCACCTACCTCACAGGGTGTCTGTTGTGGGGAGGGGAAGGGAAAGGAGTTTGTAAGCCGCTCTGAGATGCCTTTGGGCAGTGAAGGGCGGGGTATAAATCAAACTCTTCTTCTTCTTCTTCTTCTACTCCGTCCATCACTTGGAGTCTCAAGAGCAGCTTACAATCTCCTGTCCTTCCTCTCCCCACAACAGACACCCTTGTGAGGTAGGTAGGACTGGGAGAGCTCCGAGAGAACTGTGATTGACCCATGGTCACCAGTGTTCCCTCTAAGCTGACTTAGTGTGAGCTAGCTCACAGTTCTTTAGTCTCCGGCTCACGCATTTTTGTCTTAGCTCAGGAAGGAGGGCTCCAGAGCAAACTAATTGATGCAGTAGCCGAATCGCTCGCTCACAGCTTTAATGCCAGTAGCTCACAAAGTAGATTTTTTGCTCACAAGACTCCACAGCTTAGAGGGAGCATTGATGGTCACCCAGCTGGCTGCATGTGGAGAAGTGGGGAATCAGACCCAGAGTGAGGAACCAAGGAGCTCAGGGGTATGCATGGCTCCCCTTTCCCTCCTTTTGTCCTAACAACAAACCTGTGAGGTAGGCTAGGCTGAGGGAGTATGACTGTCTCCAAGTCACCCAGTGAGTTGTATGTCCAAAGAGGACTTTGTAAGCTGTGCCTCCCTGGCCTGGTCCAAGCCCCCACAAAACAGGACCGCTCTCCCTTTAATGGCTGCCGCGGTCCCGCAGGTGAAGCTTTCCCTCCTATGGAGATACACCAATCAGGGAGGTTCCGCTTGATAAATTCCCGGCTGCCACGCCATGTTAAACAAGCCCTGCCATTTACTTTACTTTTAAATGAAATATCAAAATGTAGAGTGCCATTTTCCATACATTCATATTCAGGAATGTGCATATTACCGCTGTCGGCTCGTAATAGCCGGTTGGTCCATCTCCGTCACGCCGTGTCATTTCTGTCATGCTTGGAGAGTCAAGTGTGATGGAAATAGATCAAGTAGCAGGGCAGGGGAGGAGGAAACAGGACAGTTAAAAAAAAAAAACCCTAGGAGCATTATGCTTGGGGCAACACGCACACAAAGGGTCTGAATTCAGACTTTTTTGGGTAGAAGCTTTCGAGAATCAAACCCCCAACATCTTGTCCTCCCAAAACCTAAGGTGCTACCGGACTCGAAACGTATTTTAATAACTGTTAATATATTAAGTAATTGGCCTGAGAATATTTATTGCTAAACTATATCCATTGCTGGTGGACCTGCAAAAAAATTACAACCTTTTTGGATAGCAATACAGCAAGCTGCGGTGGCTCAAGTGGTTAAGACGCTGAACTGCAGGCTGCGGAAGGTCAGTCGTTCAGCAGTTCAAGACCCGAGAGTGCCGCATGACGGGGTGAGCTCCCATCTCTAGTTCCAGCTCCTGCCAACCTAGCAGTTCGAAAGCAAGACATTGCAAGTAGATAAATAGGTACCACTTCAGTGGGAAGGTAACAGCATTCCGTGTGCCTTGGTGTTTAGTCATGCCGGCCACATGACCACGGAAATGTCTTTGGACAGCGCTGGCTCTTCGGCTTTGAAACGGAGATGAGCACCGCAACCCTAGAGTCGGATTCGACTGGCTTTCGAGCAAGGGAACCTTTACCTTTACTTACAGCAAGCAATACAATCTATCACCAAAATCAACTTACCTTTAAATCCGGAACTAGTACTGCTAGATTACTGGGAAGACAGAAATATCACAAAAGCAAATCGAGACCTGATATCTACGTTATGGATGGCAGCCAAATCAGTAATTGCCAGCAACTGGAAGAGCACCCCACCACTGTCCCTTCATCACTGGTATATGAAAATTTGGGACTATTATACAATGGAGAAGATTGCTACACAAATCTATCCTTCTAACACATACAAATCACAATCACTATTTTATGTAAAATGGCTTCCATTTCATTTTCAGATTCCATTGTTCCATTTCACACAATTCCTCAAAGATATAAAGAGATAATAACAACATTTTGATCCGGCTTATCAAATCAAAGGTCGTATACAAGAGTGCAAACAAACTAGGGTCAGTGTTTATCAATAGAAAAAAATATCAATAATATTATAACTTCCTTTAGTTGATGGTTTGTTTGAATGACATTTTATGTTATGACGCAATATATATATTTCACGTTAAGTTTATTGTACATGTTTTACTCATGAAAAGTATTTCATTGTTTGTCTGTTTTAAAGTTAAAAGTTATAAATAAAATGTTAAAAAAACCACATTTATTGCTAATCTAGTTACCATGCTATTGTGGAAGAGGAAGAAGAAGACGACGGGATTTATACCCCACCCTTCACTACCCAAAGGAGTCTCAGAGCGGCTTACAATTTCCTTTCCCTTCCCCTCCCCAGAACAGACACCCAGTGAGGTAGTTGGGGCCGAGAGAGCTCTCTCAAGAACTGCCCTTGAGAGAACAGCTCTGAAAGAACTTATGACTGACCCAAGGTCACATCAGCAGCTGCACATGGAGAAGTGGGGAAATCAAACCCGGTTCTCCTGGATTAGAGTCTGCACTCTTCACCACTACACGAAACAGGCTCTCAGTAGGGGTAAAAGAAAGGGCTCAGAGCCAGGACAGAAAGATCTGGAGCAAAGTAGTTCGCTTTCCCTTTCTATCAATCCACCTCTCTCCTAGGCATGAAATTTCACAGGCCTTTCTGTAGTCGTGCAATTACAGTTCAGCCTTTCACCCCCTCTATGATTTCTGAATACCACTACACGACATAACAATCTCCCAGTAGAATAGCCAATTTTAACATCTAGCAGGCAAACTCGATAAAACACTGAAGTCGCCAGGGAGGGAAGGAATTGCAGACTTAAGTCATACTTCCTCTTCAGTCTTCTCATCTTTCCAAACCATTGGCTAAAGATGCTCTTTTAATTCAGCTGTAGGGTATGGGCTGGTGTAAACAGGGAAGCAGAGGAGGGCTGAAGATATCCGATTGAAGCCAAAGCCAATTTTTTGAGTCCTTGAGGCACTGGAACTGAAGAAAGGATGGAACATAAGAACATAAGAGAAGCCAGTGTTGGATCAGGCGGGCCAATGGCCCATCCAGTCCAACACTCTGTCACACAGTGGCCAAAAATACCAGGTGCCATCAGGAGGTACAGCAGTGGGGCCAGGACACTAGAAGCCAAACAGTTACCATCAGGGCTATTTTTGGGCAGGAACACACAGGAACAGAGTTCCGGCTGGCTCCCAAGTTGGCCACACCCAGCAGGAACTCATTAGCATAATAGGCCACACCCAACAGCAGAAACTCATTAGGATTGGCTACATTAGGGCTGTGTGGCCTAACATGCAAAGGAGCTCCTGCTACAAAAAAGTTTTGACAACAAACAAGGTAAACAGAATAAGAAGCAACAGGTGGGTGTGGCCTAATATGCTAATAAATTCCTGCTGTTGGGTGTGGCCTATTATGCTAATGAGTTCCTGCTGGGCATTTTCTACCCAAAAAAGCCCTGGTTACCATGCTATTGTGCAAGGAGAAAGCAAGAAGACAAAGGAGACGATGATGATGAAGACGATAAAGAAGAGGAAGAGGAGGAGATTGGATTTATATCCCACCCTTCACGACCTGAAGAAGTCTCAAAGCTGTTTACAATTCCTTTCCCTTCCCACAACAGACAGCCAGGACAGTGGCCAGTAGGGCCAGGACACTAGAACACAAACAGTAGAGGGGATTAGTTGTAGCCAGCTAGCCAAAGTCAGTATATAATCCTTTAATGAGAAAAGGAACGGAAAGGCAGGTGATGAACAGGTGTCTCAGGGGATGAGTTTAATAAAGAAGTGGTGGTGGTGATTTGCAAATAAAGTGAGTCTGAATACTTTAACTTCAGCTGCCCTCATTCCCATTCATTGTGACGGGAGAAAATCATCAGAAGTCCAATGAGACTAGTGTATAAGTATCAGGTCTGGCCATGACCTAATTTCACTGGGGTGTTCGAAGGAGAATGTCTCGATGGACGGGAACACTAATTAGTGGGGAGTGGGGGCAGAAGATGTCTTTTAAAAACTTTAAAACTGAGTGGAAGGTTTTGTTTATTAAATGGCAAATTATCTTAAGCTTCCTCTAGGGGTTCGAACAGGCACCACTGAGGAGAGTTGCAGGGGGGGTTTTTTGCTTTGTTTTATTTTTGCAATAGACCGGGATCGCTACAGTGGGAGACCTCCCGGAAGCCTGTTTTGTTGCCTGTTGGCACCTGAAGTGCTGCCATGGGGGGCTGGGGGGAAATGGGGGAAAGGGGGCACAAGCCTTATCATAGAGCTTTTCAAATCTTACAGCTCCCCGTGATGTCACTTCCAGTTTTCACAGGAAGTGATATCAGTACACACCAGTCCCTGCCCCCTAAATGCTCCCAGGGGTTACTGACTGTGGTAGGGCTGCTAAATGCAAATTAGTTTAAATTGGGTATAGATGGCACATGGCATAGAGTCCACCCTCCAAAGCAACCGTTTTCTCCAGGGAAACTGATCTCTGTTGTCTGGAAATCCGTTGTAATTCTGGGAGAGCTCCCAGTCCGCTTCAGCAAGGCCATTTGTGAATTAGTTCTCAAAGGGTAGCTCTAGGAATCACTGGAAACTCGACGGCAGCACAAAGAATCATAACCCTGAATGTTTGTCTAGAGCAGCAACTCGACAGATAAAACAGGTTTTCTCTCCCCTCTCCTTCCAGATGTTGCTTCTGATTTTCTCCAGCAAGGCCATTTCCAATCAGTACTGAAAGACTCCAGACCGCCGAGGGAGACGCCGTTACCGTATGGCTAGGTTTTTACAGGAGATGCAGACGTTGCCTTCTGCCCTTTGAAATGTCCACTGGCCCTCTCGCCCTGCCAGGTCGGTCTTTTTTGGAAAGGCAATTAAAGTGACTGCTGGGATGCCGCAAACCTCACCTGCACCTGCAGAAAAACCGTTTAGGCCAATTAAGTTAAGTGGGCCCGGAAGAAAGCGCCGCTTGATTATACCATCAGGCTGGTTGCGAGGGCATATTTTTTTTAAAAAAAAGAAAAGAAAAGAAGCAGAAATTAATGAAGGAGACTTAATGTTCCGTACGGAGATGAAACAAGATAAACAGGATGCGGTGGCAGGCACTTGGCATTTGCCGCTCTCCCGGATTGTTGATTTCGAGTCCTTCAGCTCTCAGACGCTGATGATGAAAGTTAGGATAATTTCAGTAATGAAGCCGAGCGTACAGGTTAGAATCACAGTCGGAAGCTCTTCTCCCAGCCAGGATCAAGGCTCCCCTCCCCCTCTTTACACTTGGCTCTTCCCACTTCTAATGTAACATTTGGCGACCTGATAGATTCAGGTGAGTAACCACGTTGGTCTGAAGAAACAGAACAAAGTATGAGTCTGGTGGCATTTTTTAAATATTTTTTTTTTAAATCCACATTTTCCAACAAATGAATCACAGACACAGTGGCATCTTGAAGACCAACAAAGTTTTATTCACTGTGGGAACTTTCGTGCGCATGCACATTGTATCTGAGGAAGTGTGCATGCAAAAGCTCTGTAGTCTGGAGGTAAAGGTAAAGGTTCCCTTGCTCGAAAGCCAGCCGAATCCGACTCTAGGGGGCGGCGCTCATCTCCGTTTCCAAGCCAAAAAGCCAGCGCTGTCCAAAGACATTTCCACGGTCATGTGGCCGGTGTGACTAGACACTGAGGTGCACAGAATGCTGTTACCCTCCCACCAAAGCAGTACCTATTTATCTACTTGCAATTTCTTGCTTTCGAACTCCTCGGTTGGCAGGAGCTGGGACCAGAGACGGGAGCTCACTCCGTCATGTGGCACTCGGGTCTCAAACTACTGAACAACCGACCTTCCGGTCTGCAGTTCAGCATCTTAACCACTTGAGGCACCACAGCCCTGTCCTGTAGTCTGGAACTTGGTTGAAATTCTAGGACAGCTCCAGGCTCCACTTCTGGTCTTCTTTTAACAGGGTCATTTGTGAATAAGTTCTGGAAGAATCACTCTAGGAATCACTGGTTGGTCTTATAGGTGCCATTGAACTCATAGTTTGTCCTAGTATTATCCTGACTAATCCTTCTGGAGGTTCAGTCCTACGAAAAGTCAGATTGGGGACAGGTTAAGCATACTGGGCAGCGTAACCATTTTTATTTGATTTCATTTTATTTCTTTACTTCATCTATGCCCCCTTCATTTTCCCGATGGGGACGTCAAGTGGCTTACAACATTCTCCTCTTTTCCATTTTATCCTCACAATGACACCCAGTGTGGTGTAGTGGTTACAAGTCTTGAACTAGGGCCTGGAAGATCCAGGTTCAAATCTCTACTCATGCCATGGAAGTTCGCTGGGTGACCTGGGGCCACTCGTACTCTCTCATCGTAGCCTATCTCACAGGGTTGTTGTGAGGATAAAAATGGGGGAGAGAATGCTGTAAGCCACTTTGGGCCCCCCATTGGCGAGAAAGGTGGGGTACAAATGGAGTAAGTAAATAAATAAACAATTCAAGTTGCTGGCACTGACCTTTCAAAGCTCTATAGAGTGCTAGTTTGGTGTAGTGGTTAGGAGCATGGACTCTAATCTGGAAGAAGCGGGTCTGATTCTCCACTCCTCCACATGCAGCTAGCTGGGTGACCTTGGGTCAGTCACAAGTTCTCTCAGAGCTGTTCTCTCAAGAGCCGTTCTCTCAGACCTCTCTCAGCCCCAGCCTCAGCTGTGGGGAGGGGAGGGGAAGGGAAGGCGAGTGTAAGTGAGACTCCTTCTCCCTTATGAACCTACTCATACACTGCAATTATCTTTGGTGGTCCTGCTTTGGGTGCCCCTTCTTATGAGGCTAGAAGAGTGAGAAGAGTGGAGCCCCATGAAAGGACACCAAAGGGTGGCACCAAAGTTTTGGAACTCCAATACGTTGTCGAAGGCTTTCACGGCCAGAGTTCATTAGTTGCTGTAGATTTTCCAGGTTGTGTAGCCATGGTCTTGGCATTGTAGGACCTGATGTTTCACCAGTAGCTGTGACTGGCATCCTCAGAGGTATCACACAGAGAGATAGAGGACACTGGTTGCCAATAGCGTACCGAATTCACTTCAAGGTGCTGGTGCTTACCTTCAAAGCCCTATATGGCCAGGGTCCGACATACCTGAGGGACCGCCTTTCCCCATACATACCCCAGAGAGCACTACGGTTGGGGTCACAACATCGACTAGTTATCCCAGGCCCCAGGGATGCCAGGTTTCCTGCGACCAGGGCTAGGGCCTTTTCAGTGGCAGCTCCTTACTGGTGAAATGAGCTCCCGGAGGAAATCAGGGCCCTGCGGGATCTCCGCGGGACCTGTAAGATGGAGCTCTTCCACCAGGCCTTCAATTAGGAGCCGCCCACCACTACCATCCATGCCCACAACCAACACCTATGGTGTAAGGGCAGCCTAACTGACATTGAGTTATACCATCTTATGGAGTCCAGAGACTGTTACGCTGAGAACATTGGGCGCCGTATTATATGGCAGGCCAACGTGACTTAATACTGTGAGCACTTTAGCTGTAAATTGTTTAACTGTTTTAAATGTTTTATATGGATTTTGTGCACTATGCCAAATATTGTTAGCCGCCCTGAACCTGCTCGCGGGGAGGGCGGTATATAAATATAAGAATGAATGAATGAATGAATGAATGAATGAATGAATGAATGAATACTCTCTGTGTCAAGGTGGAACTCAAGTCAAGTCAAGTCAAGTCAGCCTTTATTGGCATAAAATCATCAGTACAATACTAGGATTAAAAACCAGTTAAAATACCCGTATAAACCAGGTGAAACATACATATAACATTCTAGGCAATCCTTTGACGCAACTGTGAGGCCAGGCAGAGAACCTTAGCCACCTTCTCTGTGATATCTGGACTAGAATCACTTAAGAGCCTGTGCACCTTGGGTGCATCAGAACAAGCTCCCATTTTGGTTAAAAGAGGATATAAGAATCTGATCCTTAGGTCCGCATATAAATTACAGTGCAGAAGCACATGAGTGATGGATTCCACACAAATCTTTCTGCATGGGCAGAATCTGGCCAAACGGGGAACTCTATTGAATCTGCCGGATAGAATGGCAGAGGGCATGGTGTTACATCTGGCCAAGGTAAATGCTCCGCGCTGTTGGGGGACCTGCAAAGAGGATAGATATGAACTCTCTGTGTAGAACTCCCTCCCACAGAGATTCATCTGCCTCCCTCGATCAGTGCCTTCTGCCAGCAGATCAAGATATTTTTCTTTTGTCTGGCATACCCCCAATAATGGTTGGTCATTGCCCCTCATTCCTGTTTCTGGTATTTGTTTTTTTTAAAAAATGTGTTTGTATTGAATTATTTTATAATTTTAAATGCTGTTTGTCATTGTCTAAATGTTCTAAAGTTTTGATGTCCGCTGCCATAGGGACCCTGATCAAACAGAAAGGCAGCGTACAAGTGCTTTAAATAGATACATATGTAAAAACAGTCCTGTGAGGTAGGTTACGCTGAGGACACAGGGCTGGCCCACAGCCACCCGGCAAGCCTCCATGACAGAGTGGGGCTTTGAATCCTGGTTTCCCGGATCCTATTCAGACAGAAAACCAAAACAGGCAATCTGGCAACTGATAAATTGGACTTCTCCGTTATCTTATTTTTTAAAAAAATGCAGTAACTGTTTTCCCCCCGATACAGACTATCAGCCCCATCAGCAAGACTGCTTTCAAAACGGTGTTTTGCAAGCAAACGTCTCATTAAATATCCTTCCGCGAAATTAATTGAAACCTCGCAAAAAAAACAACAACAACATCATTCGCTCACACAGCCTAAAGCTTTTTCTCTGTTTGGAGCTGAAGTCTCGCTGTAAAATATTTAACAAGGATATTAGGGGCTTATGATGTTCTTCGAGTCCGGGTGAGAGATGGGAAACCGAAGCAGGGGTGAGAAGGGGGAAAAACCCGATCCTTTTAGCAATGTGTCAGTCCGCATCTGCCGTTATTTCTGACATCTCTTTAAAAGGTCGTAATGCATTTTCTAGTGTGTCAGACCCGAGTTTTGATAAGGACAATAATGTGGTGGAATCTGAAGAAATGATTGGTTGGGTTGAAAATCCAAAAGAAACACCGCACTGAGTTAATGCATAGGGTGGCCAGGTCCCCCCCGGTGATGGGTGGGTGATGGGGTGGGGTCTCCCCTGGCCATGGGTGGGAGATGGGGGTGGGGTCCCCCAGGCTATGGGTGGGGGATGGGGCTAAAATCTCCATGGGTGGGGGATGGGGCATAGGACTTCCAGATCCAAGTTGGGAAACTCCTGGAAATTTGGGGATGGAGCCTGAGGAAGACATAGCATTGGGAAAAGTGCAGAAAAGGGCAACTAGAATGATAAAAAGGGTTGGAACACTTTCCCTATGAAGAAAGGCCAAAGCACTTGGGGCTCTTTAGCTTGGAGAAACAATGTGATTAACACATGGAATTCACTGCCACAGGAGGTGATGGTGGCTACAAGCATGGATGGCTTCAAGAGGGAATTAGATAAACATATGGAGGTCCATCAGTGGCTATTAGCCGCAAGGTATAGATAGGAACTCTCAGTCTGGGGCAAGTGATGCTCTGTATTCTTGGTGCTTGGCGGGGCAACAGTGGGAGGGTTTCTAGTGTCCTGGCCCCACTGGTGGACCTCCTGATCTCACCTGCTATTTTTGGCCACTGTGTGACAGAGTGTTGGACTGGATGGGCCATTGGTCTGATCCAACATTGGCTTCTCCTATGTAGGACAGGGACCTTAGTGTTGTACAACGCCATACCATCCACTCTCCAAAGCATCCATTTTCTCCAGGGGAACTAATCTCTATAGTCTGGAGATGAGCCGTAATTCCATGGGATGGGGATCCTATCTGGAGGTTAAATTCATGCCCAATCTTGGCTACACTTACCACTCAGTATACATCTTGACTCTAACTAGATCTTCCTGGCAACAAACCTCCCACCCTCTCTCTACGTATATGTAATGGCTGAGGAAGTCTTAAAGGTGCCACTGGAGTCGAACTTAGTTCTCACATCCATTTGTTAACTCTTTTATTATCTGTATGCTAATTTGCTGCTATTTACAGGTCTTACCAGCTGCTTTCATCCACTCTGAGCCAAACTTATCACTCAGTATGCATCTTGACTCTAACTAGCTCTTCCTGGCAACTAACCTCTCACCTTCTCTCTACCTCTATGTAATGGTTGAGGAAGTCTGTTCCAATGTATCTAAGAAATGTGCATGCACACAAAAGCTTATACCCAGAATTAAACTGTGTTGGTATTAAAGGTGCCACTGGACTCAAAACTCTGTTCCACCAATAAGCCACAGTTCCACCCCTGAAGGTCTAAGGAACGGGGTACATAACTGAATCAGTTCCTCTGATATACTGTAGATAGCATCTGCTAAATAAAGCCCATGTCAACTGCAGTTTGTTTCCCCTGCTTATTCTCACATTCAAATCGATGTGAAGTTTAAAAGCCCAGGTGAAATGATGGCCCATCCAACTGAAGGCCTGCTGAAAGTTGCGGTTCAGGCCAAGGTCAAAAGCCATGTACAGTCAGCCTTGATGCATGCAGATAAAACAGCCCCCTAATTGCGAGTACATCGTGCGAGTCAAAGGAAATCGTAGGCATCTATTTCTGAAATGCATTTGCTTTCCACTCCATTGGCATTTTATATTATAACTCCTACAAACCCAGAGTAATAGGCAATCCAGACGCAGTCATGATGTGGCTTGTAAAATTTGATCGCCTGAACATAAGATTAATAATTTTGCTTTAACCTTCATTACATTCATTCTTCTCTCTCTCTCTCTCTCTCTCTCTCTCTCTCTCTCTCTCTCTCTCTCTCTCTCTCTCCGATCAGCAGTTGTTCATAAGTCAGGGCTTCCTTTGGCCACAGGGGATGCTGGGAATTGTATCACATCAGCCAAGAAGTATAGCTGATCTTCTCAAATTGATTACAGGATGCGTCCTTCTCAAGGCATATGTTTGAAAGAAGGTTCAGAAATCAGATGTTAGGCAAAAACCCAAATACAATTTTCAGAGCTTTGTAAGTAAAGGACTAGAGCAGTTATGGCAGGTTAATTCTTCCAGTATGGGAAAGATGTGTGTTTGGGTGTACAACTTGGAATTAATTCATTTTTCTGCCCAGAGCAGTTATGGCTGCTGGTGGGGCAGGACTTGTGGGTGGTGGGGCTTTGCCCCCAAATGCCCCACCCTGGCTGAGTAAGGAGGGGAAATAGGTGGGTGAACAAGTTGGCTGGATCCAATCTCATGGAGAGAGTAGTCGTGTGGTCTCAGCCACAGTACTATTGGGTGCAGCCTACTTATCACATTCATCCGTGAGATGTCAAGCATCAAGTTATGCTGAGAGCCAGCACTGTGTAATGATTTGAATCTTGGACTATAATCTAGGAGACCCGGATTCAATTTTCCACCTCTGCTATGGAAGCTTGCCGGATGACCTTGAACCAGTCACTATCAGACTAACCTACCTTGCAGGGTTGTGGTGAGAATATAATGGAAGAGAGGAGAATGATGTAAACTGCTTTGGGTCTTTGTTTCTGGGGGACCGAGGCAAGCCAATCCCTGGAGTCAATGCCACGAAGTCCACTCACATTGCTCTCTAAGTGGCTATGGACACGAATCTAGTTGGTCTACTGCAAAGCAAGATGGCCACTCTCTGAGACTAATGTCAGAACACAGATTGTATAGGATTGTATAGGCATACATGCTGTGCTCACTTTCCGACAGCCTTTCATAGGTGCAGGACGGAGGCAACGTGCTCAAGATTCTTAATTTTATGTACTTTATTCATGCTTCGTCCTCTCCAGTGGGGACCAAACCAGCACATATCATCCTTTTACACAGTGATGTGGTCCAAACTGGCCGAGACTGACCAAGAGAGAGATCTTGGAGTTGTAGTAGATAACTCAATGAAAATGTCGAGACGGTGTGCGACTGCAGTAAAAAAAGGCCAATGCTATGCTGGGGATTATTAGGAAGGGTATTGAAGACAGATCGGCCAATATCATAATGCCCCTATATAAATGAATGGTGAGACCTCATTTGGAGTATTGTGTACAGTTCTGGCCACCACCTATAATATAAGATATTATAGACTCCGGGCTTCTAACCACTACACCAAACTGGGAGATGGGTGGCCACAGGTGGTTGCTATTGAGGGCACGGCATGGGGGCAGGACTTCCCCCTGGTTCTCAATCCTCACTAGGAACAGGGACTGTTTTCTCCCATCCCCTTTTGGAACAGAGTAGGAGGCTACATGGGGGGACAGGTCTGGGTCTAGTTACTGTATATCTTGGCTGGATATCAGCTGGAATTTATTTAACTCCCTTTGGATTGGGTTGAAAGGGGACCTTTTTTGGCCTGTTCCATATTGTTTGATGGAGTAGGGAGCCAGCAGTATTTACACCTGGTCTTTACAGATCACTCAGATCCATATGGAAGGGAAAGTCCAGGTTGCTCTGGCGTCCATTGTAAAGTAGTGCCAAATTACAGCTGATTTATGGCGACCACACAGGTGACCAGCACTGCAATAAATGGTTAATCAATTCTTACGGAGTCGTGTAGGTCAATGTGTTGTTTTTTTAGCCATGACGGTCTTCCATCTATCATTCTGTCTGCTGATTTCTTCATTATGGTTTACGGCACCTTCTTTCCGGGGTTATCACGTCAGCTGATTATTTTCAAGGCTAGAGATGTTCAGAGGTGGTTTGCTGTTGCCTGTCTCAATGGAGAGACCCTGGACTTCCGTAGTGGTCTCCCATCCAAGTGCTAACCCGGGTGCAATGCTCCCTCTAAGCTGCGGAGTCCTGTGAGCCAAAAAAAAAAAAAAATCTACTTTGTGAACTGCTGGCATTAAAGTTGTGAGCGAGCGATTTGGCCACTGCCTTAATTAGCTTGCTCCGGAGCCATGGCAAGCTCTAGAAAGGGCAAGTTCACCCAGGCAGTATAGGCAGGGAAGGTCAAAGTATTTAGACATTTGCTGCCTCAACCAAAGGACTCTTCCAAAGGCCTGGTGGAACAGTAGGACTGTCAGGTCCCTTGGGTTACCCTGGGAGGTTCCCCCACTCAAAGGGCCCCCAATCCACTAGTCTGGATCAGGCCAACAGGGGGAACCCCACCCCCAAAGTGCCTGGTTCGGGCCACCCGGAGGTGATGTCATTGTGCCGGGCACGTCGCTGGCTGACGCTCTAGCAATCAGCCTGAAAACTCTATGGTACAATGGAATTTCCAGGCTGATTGATAGAGCATCAGCTGGTGATGTGCCCAATGTGATGACATCACTTCCAGGCCGGGACCAACTCTCCATTGCTTTTTACGGTAAGTCACTTAGCAACCCTATGGAACAGCTCTGTTTTACAGGCCCTGCAGGGATTGTAGGGTTGCCAGGTCTGGGTTGGAAAATACCTGGAGACTTTAGGGGTGGAGCTGGGAGAGGGTGGGGTTTGGGAAGGGGAGGGGCCTCAGCATGGGACAAAGCCATGGAGTCCACCCTCCAAAGCAGCCATTTTCTCCAGGGGAGCTGATCTCTTGTCAGCTGGAGATCAGTCGTAAAAGCGGGAGATCCCCAGGCCCCTCCTGGAGGCTGGTGACCCTAAGGGATTGTGTTAAATCCTGCAGGGCCCCAATCTCCAGTGGGGAACATGTTCCACTAGGCCGAAGCTGGGGAGGAAAATGCCCTGGCCCTGGTTGCATCATGGATAAATAAGAAGAAAGTGAGGAAGGCCCTGTGGCTCAGTGGTAGAGCAAGTTTGGCAAGCAGGAAGTCCCGGGTTCAGACACCGGCATCTCCAGTTCAAAGGTCCAAGCCTGAGATCTTGAAGAAGCTGCTGCCAATCTGAGAAGACAATACTGACCCTGCTGGACCAATGGTCTGAGTCAATAAACATATGGAACAGAAGTCCATCAGTGGCTATTAGCCACAGGGTATAGATGGGAACTCTCAGTCTGGGGCAGGTGATGCACTCTATTCTTGGTGCTGGAGGGGGCAGCAGTGGGAGAGCTTCTAGTGTCCTGGCCCCACTGATGGACCTTCTGATGGCACCTGGTATATTTTGGCCACTGTGCGACAAGAATGTTGGACTAGATGGGCCATTGGCCTGATTCAACATTGGCTTCTCTTATGTTCTTATGTTCTTATATTTTCCTGCTCTTGACAACTGCCCGAGGGAAGTGCTGCACATCGATTGCCGTGTCTAACTTGAGCCTAAGCACTACCACAGCCTGAAACAGAGGGCTTCAAGATCCATCACGGGCATCGTTACCTATAGGGCAGGGAGTAAATTTCATAAACTGCAATATCAATCACTCCAGATAACATTAACGCTGGTTTAAACCAGCACTGCAATAAATGGTTAATCAATTCTTACGGAGTCCTGTAGGTCAATGTGTTGTTTTTTTAAGCCATGACGGTCTTCCGTCTATCATGCTGTCTGCTGATTTCTTCATTATGGTTTACGGCACCTTCTTTCCGGGCTTATCACGTCAGCTGCTCATTTATTTTCCTTTCGTGTTGTATTTATTTTATAAGACATTTATAAGGAGGCCTCTCACACAAAGGGCAGCCGTTCAATCTGGTTATTGTAGGATGTGTTCAAAGGCAGCTGTGGCTTTATTGCTAGGCAGTAGAAGACGCCTACCGCAACTGCTAAGGGGGGAAGCCATCTTCTCCTTGGACCTTCAGAGGCTGAGACCTTCTGATAAAGAGAAGCCACTGAAGTTGATTAAGTGAGCACTTTATGGTATCAGAATGGCTCTTCAGTCTGATTGGTAGCCTAGCCGTTTGGACTTCATACCTTCTTTCCTAATCAGGGATCAGAGGAGCTTTCAGACATTTCCCTTTCAGTCCAAATATTCACATTTTCCATTTTTTTTTTGTATGTTGAATTTTCATATGGTTTGCAACTACTCTTTCTTATATGGTTTGCAATTACTCTGTCCATTCTGTTGTCTGGGTTCCATTCAGGTGGCAGCAGCCTATAGAATAGATCTGTTCACTTACAGAGAGCCAATTTGGTGTAGTGGTTAAGTGCGCAGACTCTAATCTGGGAGAACCGGGTTTGATTCCCCACTCCTCCACTTGCACCTGGCTGGATGACCTTGGGCAAGCCATAGTTCTGATAAGAGCTTTTCTTGAAAAAAGAGCAGTCTCTGTCAAGAGCTCTCTCAGCCCCACCTGCCTCACGGGGTGTCTTTTGTGGGGAGGGGAAGGGAAGGGAGTTTGTAAGCCGCTCTGAGACACCTTTGGGTAGTGAAGGGCGGGGTATAGATCCAATGTCGTCGTCGTCGTCGTCGTCGTCGTCGTCGTCTTCTTCTTCTTCTTCTTCTTCTTCTTCTTCTTCTTCTTCTTCTTCTTCTTCTTCTTCTTCTTCTTCTTCTTCTTCTTCTTCTTCTTCTTCTTCTTCTCGGCACATCCAACAACCTTTAGGCATTCCTCAGCTCGGGTGATTTCTATGGGAACATTTAAAAATGCCTAAATATTTCCCATAGAAATGAACCATTCTTCAAATGCTTACAGTGAGATCCAGATCGTTTTCACGGCGGTGAAATTTCCCACATCGACATTTTCAAAACTGCGTACTATGTGATTTTTTTTTTCCCCAGTAGATTTTTCCTCACCAAAGTTTTCTCCTTCCTACCCTGCGTTTTCAGAATCCCCAGTTTTAGAGAGTTCTGAAAACACAGGGTAAAAAGGATAACACTTCGGGTTCGTGCCTGGTGAGGAAAGATCTACAGTGGAAAATATCGCATAACGTGCAATTTTAAAAGCGTCAGTGTGTGGGATTTCACTAGTGTGGAAATGGTCCCAAAGAAAAGAGCCATAGTTGTGCCTCCTACAGTCCTGCATATTAAGGATCGCAGATAAAGAGTCCCCCATAAACTTCCATGTTGAGTGTTTTCCTCACACAGGCTACATGTATGATAGAGGAGGCCATGACCTGAGTGATCCAGGCTAGCCAGATCTCATCAGAACTTGGAAGCTAAGCATGGTTGGACCTGGTTAGTATTTGTATGGGAGACAAATAAACCGAAGCTTAATCCCAACAAGGTAGAAGTGGGAGGAAGATGATGAGTGGAAGGTCTAACCTGGGATTTAATGTGTCACCCATTCTGGACAGGGTTGCATTCTCCTTGAGGGAATGGGTCTGTAGTCTGGGGGTGCTCTTGGACCCAGGGCCAAAGGCTGAATAAGCAGGTGGCAACTGGGGCTAGGAGTGCCTCTTACTGGCTTTGACTCATTAGCCAGCTGCAGCCTTTCCTGGGCAAAAAAGAGCTGGCCACTCTGGTGCATCCCCTGGTTACATCTAGAGACTGCCGTAATGCACTCCACATTGGGCTACCCTTGGACAGCATTTTTAAAATTTCAGTTGGTGCCAAATGCTGCAGCCGAGATCAAACTGGAGTGGGTTGCAGGGGCCATATCACAGCCCATGCACGCTGGTTCTCAGTCTGTTTCCAGTCACAATGCAAAGTGCTGTTCTTGACTTTTTTTAAAAAAAACAACTTTATGGCTTGGGAGCAGCATACCTGAATGACCGCCTACTCCTTCACAAACCTATGTAACTGTTGGGAGAATTAAGAGTCCAGGAGCTTTTCATAGGAATTCCATTCCCACCTGGCTTGATGTGTGGGGGGGTGGTGGTTTGAAACTGGCAAGGACCCCATAGTTAGAGAGAGAGAGACACAGAGAGAGAGACAGAGAGAGAGAGAGAGAACGACCTGTTCCAACATATCTGTGATGTATTGAAAGAAAACTGTACTGTACAAATTTTCAAGCAAGTAGCAATTTCCATATTCATCTTACAGGAGGGACAAACCAATGCTTCTAAACAAATAGTGCACTTATTATTTACCTAGGAATTATCTATTTAGGAATGCATTCCAGCCACACTGGCAAGACCTAACCACAGTGTTGTCAGAGGGCACCTAGCATGTGCAGACACGGGTGTTAAATACCTTTAGAATCCAGAGTAGCTGTCAATCCAGAAATCTTCCCCTTTCTGAGCAGAAGACCTTGACCAGAGTTATTGTATTACTCAGTTAAAAACACCCAACCTCTCAAGGCAGGAGCTTGGAGCCCCATATCTAGATGTTTTGGCTTCTAGGTTAGAACTCGGAGATGTAAACGGTTCTCTTAGAGCAGAGCGCAGGGTGCGTTGTCAGGTTGAAAAGTCACCTGCAAAGCCTTATGGGAGAGAACCAAACAGAGAGGCCCAAGCCAATTCAGGCTGCTGTACAGAAATGCCCCATCTCACTTAGAATTCTACCATAGTAGCCACAATGGTCATCTTCAGTAGACCTGCCTCAGGTGTTCCCCTCCTTCTGAGATTTGGCAGCTGGCAACCTAGGGGAGGAGACTTCTCAGTTGTGGCCCCAAAACATGGGAACTCTCTCCTCCGTGAGATCCGCCTGTCCCGTTCCACCAACAGGTGAGGACTTTTTTGTTTGTTTGCTTGTTCGATCTGGCGTTCCCTCAGCTATCCCTCCTTCCTACCCTGCTGGAATTCTTTTAACATTTTTGTACGCATATTTTACCTTTGGCTTTCACTGTTTTAGTGGCATCCTTTTGTTTGGTTTGGATGGTTTCAAAGATGTGTCTTTATTATGAATCTTTTTCCCCCCACCAAACTCCTGATTTTAAAATATTTTAAAATCAAGAGTTTTTTAAAATAAATAAAGGCCCCGGTCATACGGGCCAGAAAACGCGGGGGAGAGGCGTGGCAGTTTGCCCCGGAGCTAAATAAGGCATGGTAGCCCGATCTCATGGACCACCGGGTTGCCACGCTCCAGCTCTGCGCCGCGATCACACTGCACTGCTGTAGCGCGGCAAAACAGCATCACAGCAGACCATGCAAGTGCGAAGTGTGCATGTGCCATTGGGGGGGGCGGGCCGCTGTCAGTGACTTGTGTGCGCGCATGCGCTGTCCAGCGTTGGTGCGCATCCCAGGGAAACTTACAACATACGGAAACCCCGGGGACATGGGCAGGCGTCGGAAGCCACAGGATACCGGCGCTCCTGTGATCAGATGCCAGCCTTTGCCCCGGGGTTTCCAGAAACTAGTACCTCAGACCTACTAGTTTTTTACTCCACGTTTTTGGAGGGAAGCCGCAGGTTGGCCACGAGAGCACTACGCCTCCCAGATGTGCTTGTATGAATGCACACGGAAGGTCTGCAGGGCTCCCGTGCCTTCAGCAGGGCAAATGCTCAGTGTGGACGGGGCCAAAGTATACTTTAAAGTCAGTCAGAAAAAATTAAATGGATCATTGCATTAGTCCCTTTAACCTGCCAACTAGTCCCTTTTAACTGCTAACTGGATACTCAGTCTTTTCAGATTCCTTTGTGTTTGTTCTATTCCTGAAATTCTTACTTTTATTTATTTAATTTAATTTATTTATTTATTTTTACATCATCCACTGGAGTTTCACTCCATGCTCTGAATGACTCTTTCCCGGAACTGTTTATGGTCTATCAGATCACTTACACATAAAATATTCCCTGAGCTCTTCCCGGCACAATAGCTTGTAAAGGTTCCCAAAGAACTGTCAGAGTAGATCATGTCGGTAAACAGCTTTGATTTGGCAGTTTTCCCTTGGTTTCCTAGGTTTATAGAGCATGAAGAATCACTCCCAAACAGATGATTAGGGGAACATAAACTGAAGTCCTGTGAGGAATTGTTATGGGGGCAAACAACTGGGGATCCTCCTGACCCAAACCTCTCTCTCTGGGATGCTATGAGCTCTTAGAATCAATTTCCTCCCATTTTCTCAACTGTTTTGATTATATTTTTATTAGTTGACTGACTGTGGACTTCTCTCAACATTTTGAATGAAACAGCCTGCTCCGTTGTCGCAGAACTAATTTGGTAAGGTCTTTTTAAACAACAACAACAACAACAACAAAACTTCTATCCTTTCCCTACACTCAGAGAAGTATGAAGACTTCATCCATCCTAAAGAGGTTGCCTTGGACTTATGCAGCTCTTCTCAGATTTTGCAAATTGAGGGTCCTGGCTTCCTTGATGAAGAACGTAAGAACGTAAGAAGAGCCCTGCTGAATCAGACCAATGGTCCATCTAGTCCAGCATCCTCTTTCACACAGCGGCCAACCAGTTCCTCTGGACCGCCAACAACAGGGCATAGAGGCTGAAGCCTTCATATGAACATAAGAAGAGCCCTGCTGGATCAGACCAATAGTCCATCTAATCCAGCATCCTGTCTCACACAGTGGCCAACCAGTTCCTCTGGACAGCCAAGAACAGGGCATAGAGGCCAAGACCTTCCCCTGATGTCACCTCCTGGCTCTGGGATTCAGAGGCTTAGCTCTTCTGAATGTGGAGGTTCCCCTCAGCCACCATGGCCTAGTAGCCATTGATACTTACCCTCCATAAATCTATCCAATCCCCTTTTAAAGCTGTTTATTTATATGGATTGAGTCTATCTATCTCATGTTGGTTCTTCCTCTTTCCCTGGTCCCTTCAGCTTTTCCTAGAATTATTGTATTGTCCAGAGACTCTTGTCTTCTCATAATATGACCAGAGTCTGATAGTCTCAGTTGTGTAATTTTAGTTTCCAGGAAAAGTTCAAGCTAGATTTGATCTACAGCTCTTGTATTTGTCTTCTTGTCAGTCCACGGTATCCATAAAACTCTCCTCCAGCACCACCTTTCACATGAATCAACTTTCTTTCTGCCCATTTTCTTCATTGTCCAATGGTTCGATGTAGTGGTTAGGAGCATGGACTCTGATCTGGGAGAACCAGGTTTGATTCCCCACTCCTCCACTCACAGCTGCTTGTTAACCAAATTGCCTTAATTTATTATTAATATGGGGGAATTATGATTATTAATTGACAATAGGCAAATTAGGGAACGAACACCAGTGTCTACAGAGGTCCCACCCTTCCAGCGGTACCAGTAACAGACACAGAGGTTGAAGTTAGGTTAAAATGATGTCTTTACTGTAGTTTTGTTCACACACAAACAATACACAGTCACACACACAATTATTCAGATTCTAGGAAATAAAGATAGATAATCAGCACATTTGCATGAGCAGGATATTCGTTGTTTGAGTAATAGTTACCTGTCTGATGAGATGAAGGCTTCCAAATGGAAAAGTAAGGGAATTATAGAAAAATTGGGATTATGCTAGGAAAATGGAGCGTGCAAACTGAACCAGCAGAAAGCACATGGAACACTCTGGTGGCCATCCAAGAGCCTCAGGGTAAGATGGGTGGCAAGATAGCCACAAGTTCAAGAATAAGGCAGTATAGAGGTCATTGGGGGGAAGTAGAGAGAGAGAGAGAGACCATATGGCTGGGTGACCCCTTTTATGAAGGGGGCTTGGGGGGTTGGGCCAAGCTGGCCACATGTCCTAGGTACATGTCTCTTGGGGGTGGCCTAAGCTGGTCACATGTCTTGGCCCTCCTCCTACTAGTCCATCCCCAAAACATGCTGATTGGTGTTGGGTTCAAGGGGGAAGGGTTTAGGGGAGTAGGCAATATGAAGAACTAGCAACTTAGACTGGAGTCTGGCACCTAGGTGTAGGTCATTATCTTTTGATAGCCCTAGCCAGCTCATTGATGGGCGAGTGATTAGTTGCCAAGCAACCATGAATAGAGTCTCTGGGCTATGTGCAGCTTTACAGGTGATGGAGGAGGGGAGGAAAGGTGTCTCAGAGAGCTCCTAATGGCGTTTTGGAGTCCTTTGTCCTCATGCTTTGGCATGGCATGGTGTTTGGTACTTTGTGCATACTATGGAACTGAACTATCTTCCATCAGGCAAAAGAGGGCTGGTAACCTTGAAGGGCCACTGGAACAACAATAAAGAAAGGAAGGTGTCCTTCTCTCAGGGTGCAGTCTCAATCTGGCATCATAGCGGGTTACCATGCTGTATAGTTCCTTGTGCATGTTTTGCACAGTCCATATTTTATTCCAATTCATAAAAGGCATAAAAAGCCTTGCAGGGCAACACGGTGGTGTGACCTTGGGTCAGTCATAAGTTCTTTCAGAGCTGTAGTCTCAAGGACAGTTTTCAAGAGAGCTCTTTCAGCCCCACTCACCTCACAGGGTGTCTGTTGTGGGGAGAGGAAGGGAAAGGAGATTGTAAGCCACTCTGAGACTCCAAAGTGAAGAGCAGGGTATAAGTCCAGCTTTCTCCTCCACCTCCGTGTTCGTCGTCATCATCTTCATCGTCGTCTTCATTGTCTTCATCTTCATCTTCGTCTTCTTTGTCATCATCTTCGTCTTCTTCATCTTCTTCTTCTTTTTTCTCCTATGTGGTAGGTTACAGGCTATTTCCCCCTGTTTATAAAGGTTATTTCACAACTATACAGAAACCTAGCCTTAGCTACATGGCCTCTTTTCCCATCTTCATGCTCAGCACTTTGTCATGAAATCTGCATTTAGCAGGCTTGGACAGGGAGATCCTGGCAACCAGCAGGAGGTTTGCAAGGGTGAAGACATATCAGTGATGTTACCAACATCACTGTATCATTTCTGGGTACAACCAGAAGTGACAATAGTAGCTCTAGGAATCACTGAAAACTCTCTGGTTTTACCATAGAATGCCCTGATTCCTACAGTCACCCACTGTCACTTCTGGCTTGTAAAACAGAGATGAAGATGCAGAGGGAAATGAATCTTTAATAATTATAGAGCCCCTTTGTGTTTCACGTGGAGCTTCGTCAGGCGAAATCTGATGAAATAACAGGGCGTATTTGATACATTTTTTTAAAAAAAATGATGAAACACAGGGCATTTTGACAGATCATGTACCGAGTGCAATTCATAATAAGTTATTAAGAAAACCAAAGCAACATTAATATATACAATATATTCCATGTTGACAAAGAATTCACAATGTAAATTGTTAATCTGGACTCTCAAAATTATACCGACCTTTCAAATTATTTGTAGTTCTGTTTCCATACATGCACTAGAACAAACACTTATTCTGTTCCTCTTCTACATTAGCATCTGCCAGGAGGCATTTTCATTTATCCCATTAGGGTGCAGGGTTTTTAACCTCAAAGCCCATTCAGCTCCTTTTCTCCACAGAGTTCTTTCATCTTGTCTATCAGATCTGAATATAACCCCAAACAAGAAGTCTGTGGGTTTGTGCCTGTATTCTAAGAAATGTTCTACCAGGGGAGCATCAGTTCTTTTATGAGATCAATTGCTTTTGTGTTCAGAAAGTCTTAACTTAAGAGGTCATTTCCCTCTGCAACAATTTGTTTCTTCATCTTTGTTTTGCCTTGGTGTGGCAGTGATTCTCTCTCTCTCTCTCTCTCTCTCTCTCTCTCTCTCTCTCTCTCTCTCTCTCTCTCTCTCTCTCTCTTTTCCCCCAGAAATGGAGAAGATCAGCGTGAGGTCTCTCACCAAATTACAGGGGTAGGGAGAAACAGTTGGGAGATGCCTCGGTAGCACATCTGCACTGAAGGCTTATGTCATTGGTGCGACCTCATTTGGAATACTGTGTACAGTTCTGGTCGCCACATCTCAAAAAGGATATTATAGCATTGGAAAAAGTGCAGAGAAGGGCAACTAGGCTGATAAAAGGGTTGGAACACCTTCCCTATGAAGAAAGGTTAAAACGCTTGGGGCTCTTTAGCTTGGAGAAACGACAGCTGAGGGCTGACATGATCGAGGTTTATAAGATTATGAATGGGATTGAGCAGGTTGAGAAAGAAGTACTTTTCTCCCTTTCTCACAATACAAGAACTCGTGGGCACTCCATGAAATTGCTGAGCAGTCAGGTTAGAACAGATAAAAGGAAATACTTCTTCACCCAAAGAGTGATTAACACACGGAATTCACTGCCACAGGAGGTGGTGGCAGCTACAAGCATGGACAGTTTCAAGAGGGAATTAGATAAACATATGGGGCAGAAGTCCATCAGTGGCTATTAGCCACAGGGTATAGATGGGAACTCTCAGTCTGGGGCAGGTGATGCACTCTATTCTTGGTGCTGGAGGGGGCAGCAGTGGGAGGACTTCTAGTGTCCTGGCCCCACTGGTGGACCTCCTGATGGCACCTGGTATTTTGGTTGCTGTGTGGCAGAGTGTTGGACTAGATGGGCCATTGGCCTGATTCAACACTGGCTTCTCTTACGTTCTTATGTTCTTATGTAAGGCTCCTCTTCAATAGTTCCACATTGTATTCTGTTCCCCTCTCATCTGACTCTGAACAGCTCACAACACTCTGCCACTCCTAGAGCATGTTTCGTCCTCACTGCATCATTGTGTGTGAGTTGATTTCCAAGGTCACATTTCCCCCTCCCCTCTGGAGGACTGCAGTAGAAGAAGAATTTGAAAAAAGTGAGGTGAAATGGTCCATCAGTGCAGAGTATAGTTATTGCACCATACCGGGCAGAGAGAAAATGAGTAAAGAATCTAGCCAAAATAATGCAAGACCCAATTGCCAGTGACTAATAGATGGGTGAGAAAATTCCTGAGATGCTCTGTCTGAAACAAGAACCCCCAGCTTCAACTTGAATTCCATGGTAGGTGGAACTCTGTCACAGTTGGTATCAACTCTACTACTGAAAGGATAGAATCTGCTGTCCAAACCATCCACCAGCTTGGTGTAGTGGTGAAGAAGAAAGAAAAGGAGGAAGAGGAGGAGAAGAGGAGGAGGAGGAGATGATTGGATTTATACCCCGCCCTTCACTACCCAAAGGAGTCTCAGAATGGCTTACAAACTCCTTTCCCTGCCTCTCCCCACAGCAGACATCCTGTGAGGGAGGTGGGGCCGAGAGAGCTCTGACAGAAACTGCTCTTTTTCAAGAACAGCTGTGCCAGAACTATGGCTTGCCCAAGATCATCCAGCAGCTGCAAGTGGAGGAGTGGGGAATCAAACCCGGTTCTCCCAGATTAGAGTTCGTGCACTTAACCACTACATCAAATTGGCAAAACAGTGCAGACTCTAATCTGGGAGAACTGGGTTTGATTCATCATCACCAGATTGTGCATCACCATGCAGCTGCTGGTGTGACCTTGAGCCAGTCATAAGTTCTTTCAGAGCTGTTCTCTCAAGGGCAGTTCTCAGGAGAGCTCTCTCAGCCCCCCCTACCTCACAGGGTGTCTGTTGTGGGGAGTGGAAGGGAAAGGGATTGTAAACCACTCTGAGACTCCTTCAGGTAGTGAAGGGTGGGGTATAAATCCTCCTCCTTCATAAAAAAAGGACAGAATAATGTAAGCTGTGCCGCCCTCCGGTTATTGGGTGATACAAATTTGCTAAGAGAGCAAAAGCCAGGGATGGCTGGTTTCTGCATCTGCACGGCAATTCTATCCTGTAGACACAAGTCTGAATATTGGGATTGCCTCACCTCATCAAGAAGGGTCATGCTTTGCAAGACATTTCTCCTCACTTAGTATTAATGCACTCACCAATTTGCAATTGGCGTGCTGAGATGATGTGAAGTCACCACATACATGAAAAAATCCATGAAGCTACCTTATACTAAATAAAACCTGTGGTCCATCAAAGTCAGTATTGTCTTCTCGGATTGGCAGTGTGGTTCTCGAGGGTGCCAAGCTGAGGTATTTCGCATCATCTCCTGCCTGGTCTTTTCAACTGGAGACACTGGGGACTGAACCTGGGACTTTTTGTTTGCCGGGCTCTACCATTGAGCCACAGCCCTTCCCCTGGAAAGAGCTTCTTAAAAGAAAGCGGTTCTTCAGCCTTTCAGAATGTGTATAACCAATTCTCTAAACGTATGCAGGAAATACAAGTGGACTGAGAATCATTTCCCATTTGCATTTTTTCCTTGACCAGATATGAATGAAAACTCGGTACAGCCACTGAGGGCTAAATAAAGTTGGTCCAGGGCCACCAAATGAGAAGGGAGCACTCACTGGAGAAGACCCTGATGCTGGGAAAGATTGAAGGTCAAAGAAGAAGGGGACGGCAAAGGATGAGATGGTTAGACAGTGTCATCGATGCAACGAACATGAAATTGAGCAGACTTCAGCGGACAGCAGAAGACAGGAGGGCCTGGCATAATCTGGTCCATGGGGTCGCAAAGAGTTGGACTCGACTGTGTGACTGAACAACAACAAGGGCCAACATCCAGCTCATAGGACTTCTAGTGTCCTGGCCCCACTGGTGGTCTTCCTGATGACACTTGGTATTTTTGGCCATTGTGTGACTGAGTGTTGAACTAGATGGGCCATTGGCCTGATCTAAATTGTTCTTTTTTTAATGATTTATTTTGAATTTTCAAAGTAAACAACCATATATTTATCATAAACAATATAGATATCTGAGTTTATAAATCCCCATCAACATTTCACCAGGAATACACTCTAGACCAACGTTTCTGAAAAATCTTAGCATCTTTTCCTTGTAACCACAGTGTTAGCCTATCCATTTCTGCCACTTCCAACATTTCTTTTGTTTAACTCTTGTATAGAGGGAAGCTTAGATGATTTCCAGCATTTAGCCACCAAAATTTGTGCAGCAGTTACAATGTATGTAAGTAGGTAAACATCATTTACTTTCATCTTATCAGGAAACATGTTTAACAAAAACATTTCAGGAACTAGTTCTAAAGTTTTTTTTAACTCTTGTATAGAGGGAAGCTTAGATGATTTCCAGCATTTAGCCACCAAAATTCGTGCAGCAGTTACAATGTATGTAAGTAGGTAAACATCATTTACTTTCATCTTATCAGGAAACATGTTTAACAAAAACATTTCAGGAACTAGTTTTAAATGTATTGCTAACATAACAAATATCAATTTTTCAACTTCCTTCCAAAATTTATAAATCTTTTTGCACCTCCACCACATATGGTAGAAGGAACCTACATTGTCTTTGAATCTCCAGCAGTTTTTAGAGTCAGTAGCAGAGCACTTAGCTAACCTATCCGGCAAACAATACCATCTATAGTATATTTTCAATATATTTTCTTTATAAGAGGTCGCCCTCAGAAGTTTAACTGACTTCCAAGTTTTTGCCCAATCCTCTATTGGCTTCTCTTATGTTCTTATGCTTTTTTACTGGAAAGCTGTTGAGTCTGATCAATAAGGAATGGTGTGTTGGGGAAGTGGCACTACAAGAATAATATATGCCATTACCTTTATCCATGGTATTTTATTGATTTTTACTGCTTTCATTGAATTTTCACTGTATTTTTTTAATTATTATTTTTATTATAGTTTTTTATAACATACACACACAAAACATACATACAAAGGGAAAACAATACTAACAATTGACAATTGAAACAAAACAAATAAAACATAAAATATCACCTTCTTATTTCTTTGTTGTCTTTCATTTGCAGAGAATTTCCATTTACAGGTTTAATATTTCTTTTTCACTGACTTTAGCTATTTGCCTAAATGCTTAAGTACCTTTATACTTCAACAAGATTCCAACCAAAGTTACTAAGTTCTCTTTTCTAACCACCTATAAAAACTCAACCAATAGTTTTCAAAAATTTCAGGGTCTTTTTCTTGACGTAAAAAAGTTAATTTCTCTAATTCTGCTACATCTAATATCTTAAGAATCCCCTCTTCCTTACTAGATATTTCCTCATCCTTCCACCTTTTTGCAAAGGTAATTCTAGCCACAGTGAGAATCTGCATTGCTAAATATTTCTCATTTTTCTTAAAGTTTTCCGGAATGAAATTCAACAGAAAGCATTCTGGTGTAAATGTGATTGTCTTATCCAATATCCCCTCCATAATGTCTTTTATCATTACCCAAAATCTTCCTGCCTTCTTACGTGACCACCATAGATGAAAGTACGATCCCTCAATAAATTTGCATTTCCAACAGTTTTTCCCTATTTTATTGTCATATTTATTTAGCCTTGTTGGAGAGATATGCCACCTATAGAACATTTTAACAATGTTCTCTTTAAACGCAGTTGACCTCACATATTTGATATTTATTTTCCAAACCTTTTCCCATTTTTGTAACTCTAAGTTATGACCTATGTCCCTAGCCCAATGAATTTTCACTGTATTTTAATAGCTTTATTTACTGGGTGGTGTTTTTTTATTTTGTAACCAACTTCTGGACTTTTAACCAAAAGGCAACATATAAATGAACTAGCCAATTGCTTAATTATTTTTTGGTTTCATTAATATTCTCAGTAAGGTATAAGCTAAGTAGGGTCAGTGCTTGGATGAGAGACCACCAAGGAAGACTCTTCAGAGGAAGGCAATGGCCAACCACCTCTGCTTCTCACTTGTCTTAAAAGCCCCCACTGGGATCACCATAAGTCTTGGATGAGAGGTCACCAAGGAAGACTCTTCAGAGAAAGGCAATGGCCAGCCACCTCTGCTTCTCACTCGCCTTGAAAAACCCTTGTTGGGGTCACCATAAGCCTTGGATGAGAGACCACCAAGGAAGACTCTGTAGAGCAAGGCAATGGCCAACTACCTCTGCTTCTCACTTGTCTTGAAAGCCCCTTGCTGAGATCTCCATACATTGGCAGCAACTTGACTGGTCTTTACGCGCACACAATATTCTCCGTTAGAGCTGCGAACTTTACAGGCAGCTTATGGGAGTCCTTGAGAAGAGTCCTAGCTGTTATATGCTTTCAATCGTCCCCCTCCCCCATCCCTCTCTGCATTTCTTACATGAAGCAAACCTATCCTTGTCATCTCTGTTCCGTCTCTGTCATTTGCCTTAATGTCTTCAGAAGGAGTATCAGGCGTGGATAGAGAAGAAAGATTATTTTTTAATAGTGTGGGATGAACAAAAATGGATCTTGGGGGAGGATACTATTGTGCTGAGAAAGTGTAAGCAGGGGACCTTGAACATGGGCTATTGAGGTTGTGTTTTTTTGTGTGTGTTTTTTTTAATAAGCTTCCCAATCTTAGAGAGGTTAAAAGGCAGAGACAACTAAAGCGTGGAGGTTTGGGACAATATGCAGAGTTTGACAAACTGTTACGATGCCAGGTTGCAGTGCTGATGAGTTTTCGAAAGGCAAAATGTCTCTCGGTTGGATTGCTCGCCAATCTGAGGGGCGGTTATCAGGCATCCAAAGAAGCTGACGCGTGAGGCTGCTTTATCATTATTATTATTTCTGAAATGTCAGTGGAATTCCTGAAGGGCAGTATTATCTTTTCTCAGCAAATGTTATTAAGGAAAAGATTGTGCATCTCCAGACACCAAGGAGGGGACAATCGTCAGTGGGGAAAAAAGCTGATGTGATGGAAGGCTTTGGCACCGAGTCCATCATGGGGAGCCTTCGTTACCTGCAAACGAGCACCTGTGCCGTCGTTCCAACATGATAAGGGAATTAGAAAGGGAGAAGATGTGGGAAACACTACTCCCTGGGCGCCATAACCTCCAACTTGATGCTCCAGGATCACCCATGCTTGGGCGTTCTCGGCTACTTTGGGGTTGGCTACAATCTAGAGGGAAAGAGGTTTCTCCATGATACATCGTCCTCCACGGATGTTTAAGCTGGACATTCAGAGAGCCCCACAGGAGTAATAAGAATGAAATGACATAAGAAGGGCCCCATTGGATCAGTCCAGTGGTCCATATAGTCCAGCATCCCATCTCACACAGTGGCCAGCCAGTTCCTCTGGAGGGCCAACAACAGGGCATAGAGGCCGAGGCCTTCCTCTGATATTGCTTCCTGGCTCTGGGATTCAGAGACTTAGTGCCTCTGAAAATGGCAGTTCCCCTTGTTCCCCATGGCTAGTAGCCACTGACAGACTTATCCTCCATGAATCTATCTCATCGTCTTTTCCAAGCTATCTATGTCTGCGGCCATTACAAGAACATAAGAAGAGCCCTGCTGGATCAGACCAGTGGTCCACCTAGTCCAGCATCCTGTCGCACACAGTGGCCAACCAGTTCCTCTGGATGGCCAGCATCAGGGCATAGAGGCCGAGGCCTTCCCCTGATGTCGACTCCTGGTTCTGGGATTCAGAGGTTGACTGCCTTCAAATATGGGGATTCCCTTCAGTCAGTCTGGTAAGAAAAAAAATATATACAAACGTGTGCTAGATGCCCACAGAATAATACAATGATAAAGGAGACTAGATTAAAGTCCTGGCCCCACTGCTGGACCTCCTGATGGCACCTGGTATTTTTGGCCACTGTGTGACAGAGTGTTGGACTAGATGGACCATTGGCCTGATTCAACATTGGCTTCTCTTATGTTCTTATGTTATGTTCATAACAACACTTATTCCTTCATAGAAAAAGGACAAAAGTCAATAAAATCACACATAGCAGTCTGCTCCAAACTCTCTCAGTCAATATCCTTCTAACAGTCCTGTATTCTCAAAAGCAGTCTGCCCCAAATTCAATCTCTCTTTCAACACTTATTCCGGATATTTAAGTGTTTCAGACCGCTGGTCTTTCCTCAGGAGCAGATCCTATATAGGAATCTCACATTCAACATTACCGTCAAGTTGACACATTCATTGGCTTACTTTTCTGTCAATCTGCTTGGGCAAGGTCTCCTCACTTATTTTTAAGCATGCTGTTGCTGCTGCTGCCGCCAAGGTCAAATGGGCCCAGACTATGCATTGTGTGTTAATCTTGTGAATCGATTCCCTTCAGTCACCATGGCTAGTAGCCAGTGCCACAGACATATCCTCCATGAATCTCCTTAATCCTCTTTCAAAGCCATCTGTGCCTGTGGCCATCACAACATCCTCTGGCAGTGAGTCCCACATCTCAATCACTCTCTGCGTCAAGAAGCATTTCCTTTTGTCCATCCTGGATCTCCTCTCCACCAGCTTCGTTGGATGCTTCCTTAGATACCCACCAGCTTCATGCAACGCAGGCAGACGTGGAAGCCAGGGGATCAGTAAAGCGCACCCAAATAGGAAGATCCATCTGTAATTACTCTTAATTTATTTTTTTTTCTTCAGTTCTCTATAGCCCTCCAGCCGACCACGTCGAGCCAAGTCTCTTCCTGCCGCACTCGAAGGGGAGTAATTGAGATATAAGGAGTTGCTGATTCCTGATTAAAAGGCTAAAAAGCCTTAGCTAGGTCTGAATAATTGGCACTTATAAAGTTCCCAGCAGCTGCCCTCTAAAGCAAGTGATTCTCAAAGCACTTGCGGTTCTCAGCCCCATTAAGGCCTCCTTGGATGGAAAAAAGCAAAAAAAAAACCCGTGATGGATGACTGGACTAAATACTTTATGGGGAACCCGGTTTACAGTCAGGATTTAGTGCAAGGCTTCCTTCCCCTATAAATCAACGAATGAATATGGATAACTGAACCTTCCACTTCCCTGAAAGTTTCATGGGTTGGGTGTGCGCGTTTGAAATCAATCAGCGGTCGGCTCCCCCATTTCTCTGAGAAACAAAACCACAGACTAGCTCTAATGTATGCCGCTATAGGTTTTTTTTTTTACATACTAAGGAATGGTTCCATCACAAAAGGCTGCCAGTCGCAGCCTATTTATTATATGCTGTACAAGTGTTAAACTGCCTTAAATCAATAGTTAAGAAGACAGGGGAATACTCGGGGCGCAGTAAGTCATCATTTTAATGAAATATAGATTATTCCAAGACTATTAAAGAAGTGGTTGGGTGTCAGGGAAAATGGCTCTCCTCACCCCCACCCCCCCTTTCTCAGCGTTAAACAAAAGCCATCTATTTTAGTGGAACAAAATCAATAGGTAGCTACGACCTGCCATGTAATTCGAACGTGTAAGTAAATTTATAGGCAGAGTTACCCATTGCTAAATAGACAGGTTACGCTTCCTGGCTCGGGTTGGTTCGTCAGAACTAATTGAAGGTTATTGGCAACTGAGGGGGATCAGGAGAGTCAAACTTGGGAGAACTGGTCACCTGGTGGCACTTTGTTGTGTGATGGTGGAAAATGCCGTCAAGCTGGTGTTGACTTATGGCGACCCCATAGGGTTTTCAAAGCAAAAGTCAAGCAGAGGTGGTTGGCCATTGCCTACATTGGTATAGCAACCTTGGACTTCCTTGGTGGTCTCCCATCCAAGTAATAACCAGAGCCAACCCGGCTCAGCTTCTGAGATCAGACACTGTTCCTCAGTGGAACAGGCTTCCTCAGGAGGTGGCGGGTTCTCCTTCTTTGGAGAGGTTAGATGGCCATCTGATAGCAATGGTGATTCTGTAAACTTGGGCAGATCATGAGAGGGAGGGCAGGAAGGGTTGCATCAATGCTTAGTTCTTGTGGCCCTTTCTTACATGCCCAGGGAAATGCTGATTGCCTCTTTGGAGTCAGGAAGCAATTTTTTCTACAGGCCAGTTTGGCCAGGGATCCTGGAGGTTTTTTGTCATCTTGTGGGCATGGAACAGCAGTCACTGCAGGTGTGGAGGGGGTGTGCAGGGCAGGGGGTTGGACTAGATGACCCTGCAGGTCCCTAACAAATTTATGATTCTGTGATTCTAAGATGGCTAGTCTGAGTCATCCAGGTCAGGAGACTGCCATTTTTTTTCTCCATCATGTTGAAATTAAATCAAAAGAGTTTCTGGCTAAAAATTAGGAAGAACTTCCTGACAGTTAGAGTGGTTCCTCAGTGGAACAGGCTTCCTTGGGAAATGGCCGTCTCTCCTTCTTTTGGAGGTGTTCAAACAGAGGCTAGAGGGCCACCTGACAGCAATGTGGATTCTGTGAACTGAGGCAGATCATGAGAGGGAGGGCAGGAAGGGTTGCCTCAGGGCTTAGTTCTCGTGGCCCTTTCTTACACCCCCAGGGGAAGTGCTGATTCCCACTTTGGGGGTCAGGAAACAATTTTTGTCCTGGCCAATTTGACTGGAGATCCTGGTGGTTTTTCTGTCATCTTCTGGGCATGGAACAGGGGTCACTGGGCATGGAGGGGGAGGTATTTGTGTATTTCCTGCCTTGTGCAGGGGGTCGGACTAGATGACCCTGGTGGTCCCTTCCCACTCTATGATTCGAAGCTGCTTACACTGTTCTCGTCATGGGGTTTCCAAGGCAAGAAATATTCAGAGGCTGTTTGCCATTGCCAGTCTCTGCGTCACAACCCTGATATTCCTTGGTTGTCTCCGATCCAAATGCTAGCTAGGGCTGACCCTGCTTAGCCTCCAAACTCTCACAAGATCAGGCTAGCCTGGGCCATCCAGGTCAGGGTACTTTGCCACATGTCAGTGGGCAAATACAGGGTAAGCCCTTTAACACATGGAATTCACTGCCGCAGGAGGTGGTGGCAGCTGCAAGCATGGACAGTTTCAAGAGGGAATTAGATAAACATATGGAGCAGAAGTCCATCAGTGGCTATTAGCCACAGGGTATAGATGGGAACTCTCAGTCTGGGGCAGGTGATGCACTCTATTCTTGGTGCTGGAGGAGGCAGCAGTGGGAGGGCTTCTAGTGTCCTGGCCCCACTGCTGGACTTCCTGGTGGCACGTGGTATTTTTGGCCACTGTGTGACAGAGTGTTGGACTAAATGGGCCATTGGCCTGATTCAATATTGGCTCTCTTATGTTCTTATGTTCCTATGATATGTTGATGTGGTTCTTATGATGTTTTCTTATGATGTGGTTACAACCAATTGTAAGTTGATTGGCACACAGCCTGGCAATAGTGCAGGACCTAAGTGGTGTAATTCCGCACAGCTGAAGTGTTTGGGTTGGATCATGCTGGCCTCTTTGTTTAATTTCACCTAATTCTCCTGCTTATTCCAACCTCTGTGCTGTGTGACTTTGGTCCATGTAGTTCTCACAGTCTCCAGCGTAGCCCTCGAGTGGCCAAATGGAATTCTCCCCTTCCCTTTTATCAACGGCAGAAAAGCTGGTTGGATCCAACCTTTCATGAACGTGAAAAGCAAGCGCAACTGATCAGAACAGGGCCAGTAACTGGGATCTTACTCACCGGCTTATTGTCCTCCTATCCTGGTGAGTAATGCAGTATTCACACACACACACCCTAGTAGTGTGAGATCCCACTGTTGCAAGGTTCTGTACCTGGGGATGCTGTGAAGTACACCGAAGACATATTTTGGGAGCCACTGCTGCCACCACCAACAAAGAATATCGGAGAGGGCCCTGGAGTCCAGAAACTGCCACCAACAGCCTAAAGAATAACAACAAGTACTGCTGGAACAACTAAAACGGATACTGGGGGCTGACGGCAAGCTGAGAACTGTGAATGATGGTTTCTACCGTTTATGGATAACAACAATAACAACAACCACTAGCACTTTATCATGGTTTTAGAATTGTTTTAATTGCCAATTATGTCTTTAATGTAATTATCTGTTTGTAAGCCACCCTGAGCCGGCCTTGGCTGGGAGCGGCGGGGTAAAAGTTCAAATAAATAAATAAATATTCAGCAGTTGAATTGATCATGTTTGAAGGTATCGATCAGACAGGAGCTGATCAGCCAGCCAGCCTATTTGGTTCATGCCAAACAGCCATGACTGTCTGTTGGCAAGTCAACATTGGATTTTTTGCAAAACGGTACGTGCACGAAGATACTGCTGATTCAAATTGGTCCAGCTATTATTGGTACTGTTATCCATTGGGAATGTGCCATCTAAGCTAGTTGAACTGCCACCAGCACTTTGGGACTGTATCTGCTTTACCTGTTGTGTTCTAAATGATTGTATGATTTTAATTGTATTTGTGTCTGTATGGAGCCTCTCTGAGCCTCCTTGCGGGGAGGGCAGGGTATAAATTTGATAAATAATAAATATTGTTGCTATTGTTACTATTATTATTATTATTGTCTGTTCTATATCCAGTGCCAAAGTAATACAGGACAGCATCAAGAACATAAGAACATAAGAGAGCCAGTGTTGAATCAGGCCAATGACCCATCTAGTCCAACACTCTGTCACACAGCGGCCAAAATATACCAGGTGCCATCAGGAGGTCCAGCAGTGGGGCCAGGACACTAGAAGCCCTCCCACTACTGCTCCTCCAGCACCAAGAATAGAGTGCATCACCTGCCCCAGACTGAGAGTTCCTATCTATACCCTGTGGCTAATAGCCACTGATGGACCTCTGCTCCATATGTTTATCTAATTCCCTCTTGAAACTGTCCATGCTTGCAGCTGCCACCACCTCCTGTGGCAGTGAATTCCATATGTTAATCACTCTTTGGGTGAAGAAGTACTTCCTTTTATCTGTTCTATCTGTGGTGGTGCAGGCAGTAAGGCACGCCTGCTATAACATCTGGGAACAGCCACTATGGCTGTTCGAATCCCACCGCAACCACTCCTCCACTTGGACCTGGCTGGATGACCTTGGGCCAGCCGTAGTTCTGCTAAGAGCTGTTCTTGAAAAAGAGCAGTTCTCGAAAGAGCTCTCTCAGCCCCACCTACCTCTCAGGGTGCCTGTTGTGGGGAGGGGAAGGGAAAGGAGTTTGTCAGCCACTCTGAGACACCTTTGGGTAGTGAAGGGCGGGGTATGAATCCAATCTCTTCTCTTCTTTTCTTCTTCCTAACCACTACGCCAAACTGGCTGTCCTATCATAAAGTGTTTTAACAACAGCACTGTTCTTCGAAGCAATCATTTTTTTAAAAAATTAATATTGTTAATGCACATGTACACATGTGCAAATATGCCCTAATCTGCACAGCCCAGGTTAGCCTGTTCTTGTCAGATTTCAGAAGCTAAGCCGGGTCTGCCCTGGCTTCTAGTTGGATGGGAGATCTCCACGGAATACCACGATACAGAGACAGGCAGTGGCAGACCACCTCTGAATGTCTCTTTCCTTGAAAACCCCAGAGGGTTTCCATTACTCAGGTGTGACACGATGGTACTTTCCGCCACCACCACCGCCGCCACCACCACCTTTCCGCCCACAGTTTAATCCCATTATTGTGAGTCCTGTCCTCTGCTGCCAAGAGGAGCAGCTCCCTGCCCTCCTCCAAGCGATGGCCTTTCAAATACTTAAATGCAACTTAATATTCCACTCGGTGGCATCCCAAACCAGAAGGTAGTAACACCAAAAGGGGCCTTTCCTTCTCTTTTTGTCTAGACGCAAGCTTCACATCCCTACACTGCTGTCCACAGAGGTCCACCGTAAAGCCTCTCAAACAACAGCACTGCTCTTCAAAGCCAACACTTGTTTCCTGATTAAGATGGTTCATGCACACCTACACAGGTGCAAACACACACATGTCCCTGTGTTGCTTTGCCAGCAGCGACAAACCCCTGGCTCTTCACAGAGGTGACATCAGAAAACAAACTTCTGCCATCTTGGGCCGGGTTCATGCAGATGGAAATCATTGGGGCGATATGAAATGGTATAAGATGTGGTCTGGCCGGACCATGATCGGTTGTTATTACAAGAAAGTGGAACATCGGCCACTCATAAGAACAAAGAGAACTGGAGAATCCCCTTCATGGAGGATAAATATATCAGTAGCTACTAGCCATGGTGACTGAGGGGAACCTCCACTAAGCCTCTGAATCCCAGAGCCAGGAGGCAACTTCAGGGGAAGGCCTCAGTGTCTACGCCCTGCTGTTGTTCCTCCAGAGGAATGGGTTGGCCACTGTTTGAGAGAGGATGCTGGACTAGATGGACCACTGGTCTGATCCAGCAGGGCTCTTCTTATGATCTTATGTTTTGTTAGGCAAGCTGGATTGCTCTCCAAAAAGACAAGCCCCGACTCAGTTGCCATTCGACATAGTAGTAGTAGTGGTAGTAGTAGATAACTCAGGCTGATTTCCCACTACAGCTGCCTCAGTGTCGCGCTGCTGTTTGCCCGACACTATTAGTCAATTTCACACCCAAAGCCGCAGGGCTGCATTTGACCCGCGACTTCGTCCGATTTCCCCCACAGTTTTGTGATCCTCAAAAAACAGGATCACAAAACTGCGGGGGAAATTGGGCGAAGCCGTGGGTCAAAATGCAGCCCCGCGGCTTCAGGTGTGAAATTGACCAATACTGTCGGGGCAAATGGCGGCGCAACACTGAGACAGCTGTAGTGGGAAATCAGCCTCAATGAAAATGTCTAGACAGTGTATAACTGCAATAAAAAAGGTCCATGCTATGCTGGGGATTATTAGGAAGGGAATTGAAAACAAATTCATCAATATCATCATGCACCTGTATAAATCAATGGTGCGACCCCATTTGGAGTACTGTGTACAGTTCTGGTCACCACACCTCAAAAAGGATATTATAGCATTGGAAAAAGTGCAGAAAAGGGCAACTAGAATGATAAAAGGGTTGGAACACTTTTCCTATGAAGAAAGGTTAAAGCGCTTGGGGCTCTTTAGCTTGAAAAAACGACAGCTGAGGGGGTGACATGATCGAGGTTTATAAGATTACGCATAGGATAGAGCAGGTAGAGGTCCTATTCTCCATTTCTCACAGTACAAGAACTCGTGGGCACTCAATGAAATTGCTGAGCAGTCAGGTCAGAACGGATAAAAGGAAGTACTTCTTCATCCAAAGCGTGATCAACACCTGGAATTCACTGCCACAGGAGGTGGCGGCGGCTACAAGCATGGACAGCTTCAAGAGGGAATTAGATAAGCATATGGAGCAGAAGTCCATCAGTGGCTCTTAGCCACAAGGTATAGATAGGAACTCTCAGGCTGGGGCAAGTGATGCTCTGTATTCTTGGTGCTTGGGTTGGAGGCAACAGAGGGAGGGCTTCTAGTGTCCTGGCCCCACTGCTGGACCTCCTGATGGCACCTGGTATTTTTGGCCACTGTTTGACAGAGCATTGGACTAGATGGGCCATTGGCTTCTCTTATGTTTATTCCCACACTTGATCTCCTGCTTGCTTAGTTGGAAGGAAGGACTATCCTATTCCGTTGGTAAAAGTTCGGCCATGGGACTGACATTTCTCTAATACCTGATCAGAGAAAGCCTCCGGCTAGGTGTCAGGTTTCTGGCTATAAAGATAAGCCCCAGTTGCATTGCCTTTCCTTCCCAGCCTTCCCACACATGTTTACAAAGCCCTTGCCAAAAAAGACTGCATGCACAGACTGGCTAATGATCACTTTAAAATTATGAACAGAAGAGCTCTTTGTAAGAGGCATCTCTCGTATTATAGCCTGGCCTAATGAGTGTGAAAAGGCTCAGTTTCAAGTTTCAAATTAGAAATGATTCCCAGCTCCCAGAACTCGGAATGTCCTCATTCTCTAGCCTCAGTGAAATATTAAATATCATCAGGATAGTTTGGAACCTTAAGGTACAACAGTCTGTCTTCTGTCTGTCTGTCTGTCTGTTTGTCTGTCTACACCAGTTTGGTGTAGTGGTTAAGTGCGCGGACTCTAATCTGGGAGAACCGGGTTCGATTCCCCACCCCTCCACTTGCACCTCGCTGGATGACCTTGGGCAAGCCGTAGTTCTGATAAGAGCTGTCCTTGAAAAAGAGCAGTTCCTGTCAAGAGCTCTCTCAGCCCCACCTACCTCATAGGGTGTCTGTTGTGGGGAGGGGAAGGGAAAGGAGTTTGTAAGACGCTCTGAGACACCTTTGGGTAATGAAGAGCGGAGTATAAATCCAATCTCTTCTTCTATCTATCTATCTATCATCTATCTATCTATCATCTATCATCTATCTGTCAATCATCACCTGGTATATTTTGGCTGCTGTGTGACAGAGTGTTGGACTAGATGGGCCATTGGCCTGATTCAACGTTGGCTTCTCTTATGTTCTTATGTTCTCTTATCATCTATCATCATCTATTTAGAGGGGCCATGGTGACTTAGAGGTTAAGATGCTGAGCTGCAGACTGGAAGGTCTGTAGTTTGGTAGTTCAAGACCCAAGTGCCACATGATTGAGTGAGCTCCCGTCTCTGGCCCCAGCTCCTGCCAACCTAGCAGTTTGAAAGCAAGAAATTGCAAGTAGATAAATAGGTACCACTTCGGTGGGAAGGTAACAGCGTTCTGTGTGCCTTGGCATTTAGTCATGCTGGCCATGTGACCACAGAAACATCTTCAGACAGCGCTGGCTCTTCAGCTTGGAAATGGAGATGAGCACCGCCCCCGAGAGTCGGATTTGACGAGCTTTCGAGCAAGGGAAACTTTTACCTTTATTATTTACTGATTTCATTTTCTATTGCTTCTCTTCGGCTGAGAGCTCGAAGCAGTTTAGAACAAAGAACACTTGTGCCCTGACCTGGATAGCCCAGGCGAGCTCGATCTCGTCGGATCTCGGAAGCCAATCAGGGTCGACTCTGGCAAGTACTTGGATGGGAGACCTTCTTGGAATACCAGAAGTCAGGAGGCGGGGGCAGGCTTCATTCAGCCACCTCTCTGAATATCCTCCAGGCCCCCAGTAGGGGTCAGTCACCAGAGGTCATCATGACTTCCAGGTGTGCACATACTTGTAGGCACACACACAAACATATATGAAAAACAACGAATGCTTGCATTAATTAAACAGGTACATCAATTACATCAACTACCAAAGTAATACAATAAATATCTGGTTATACAGAATCATATAAAGTAATACAAATACTTAGAACCAATAAAATCCCTACACTGAAACCACAGGACCCCCTGCAAGTAACATTGAAAATTACCCACAAGCCAACTATTCTTCACAATGAGGAGATATGATGAACCAAAAGCATGTCAGAATGATTCTGTCGTATAGAGTCACTGAAACGTCATCAGTGCTTGTTGCGCACAAAGGTCTTCTGACACTGGAATGGAGGTGGGTGCCACAGTCACAGAGCCTTTCCCCCTTTCGGGCTTGTATCCGAACACACCTTTCAATGAAGTCTGAAAACTTCCTGCAGACTAAGGAGCCTTCCTCTAATGGAAAATTTCCAGGAAGTCTGAGAGATGGTGCCGCATGTCTGAGAAACGACTTGGCCATCTTTGATGGAAGCACTTCCTGTCCCAGTGGACAGAAAAGACCAACACCATGAGAGCGCCGTCCCTGAGATATCACACATGCTTGCCAGGCCTCTGACTAGCCAAAGTCTTTATGACACTTCTCAGTTTTACCATAGAGTTTCTGGCAATTCCTAGAGCTACCCTTCGTTGCTTCCAACCCCCCCCCAGAAGTAATGTGGCAATGCCAATAATATTGCTTACATCATGTGCACCCCTCTATGTTCCTGTCTTCCCCCCACTTGCTAGGTTTGCTCTGGAAACCCCAGCATATGTTCCAAATACTCCAGATGATTCAATAAAATAGTGTGGTCAAGATGGTATTTATTTTTTTATTATTTATTAGATTTTTTTAATCGCCCACCTCTGCAAGCAGGCTCTGGGTGATTTACAACATTAAAACAGATAAAATACAATCAACATAATGAAGTTATTACAGTGAACTAATGAAACAACCAATCCAGATGGCCATCAAATTAAGCTGGACATGATTGATTTAATGAGAGACAGTTTGGTGTCGTGGTCAGGAGCACGGACTCTAATCTGAGAGAACCGGGTTTGATTCCCCACTCCTCAACATGCAGCTGTTGGTGTGATCTTGGGTCAGTCATATGTTCTTTCAGAGCTGTTCTCTCAGGAGCAGTTCTCGAAAGAGCTCTCTTAGCCCCACCTACCTCACAGGGTGTCTGTTGTGGGGAGAGGAATGCAAAGGGATCGTAAGCCACTCTGAGACTCCTTTGTGTAGTGAAGGGCGGGGTGTAAATCTCTCCTCCTCCTCCTAGAAAAGCATTCCTGTTACTGCATCTGATGGAGCGTGCATCGGTTCCACAAGAGTTTATACCATAACACATTTATTACCCTTTAGAGTAAGCATCTCAAGTGGGTTAGCTGTTGGACCTCTCTTGGGATTGGCTGTGTTGTCACCGCCGGCAATTCCAGTGCATTTGGGAAACTTCCGTGACCTTCCAAATGCCAAACCCCCCCTCCCAACTGCAGATAGGAGTGCAATGTACTGAATAAATGTGAGAACAAATATCTGTCCCTAATAGCAGCAGTGAAATTTGGAAATTAAGCTCAGCAGGTAGGAAGAGCCTGTTCGGTTTTCCAATGAGATCGTTTGTCCTTGTACTAAAGTGCGTTGATTGTATTATTGCTTTCTGCTCCTCTCTACCCCCGCCCCCTTCTCAGTTCCCCCCATCTTCCCCCTGTGGCTTTCTGTATGATGAATCAAAAGTGTTTTAGAGCAAATTGCAATGAAGCAAATGTTTTTCCCCCTGCAAATATGTCTAGGCAGGTTTGTTTCAGTCTGGTGGTTCTCAGTCCAATGAGTCCTGCCTAATTAATTTCCAGACTGAATGGCCTGTTCCATGGCACAAGGGCTCGGTTCAAAGTACTCCTTCCAGTGTGAGTATATAGCTGTGACTGCTAACCTCTCTCTCCCCCACCACCAGAAAGTCCCTTAATCTGCCTGAAACGTCTTACTGGTGTCTTACCAAGCCAGGGTCTTCCTGACATAAGAACATCAGAAGAGCCCTGCTGGATCAGACCAGTAATACATCTTATCCAGCATCCTGTCTCACACAGTGGCCAACCAGTTCCTCTGGAGAGCCAACAATAGGGCAGAGAGGCCGAGACCTGCCCCTGATCAGAACATCGGAAGAGCCCTGCTGGATCAGACCAGTGGTCCATCTAATCCAGCATCCTGCCTCACACAGTGGCCAAGTCGTTCCTCCGGAGGGCCAACAATAGGGCATAGACACTGAGGCCTTCCCCTGATATTGCCTCCTGGCACAGGGACTCAAAAGTTGGCTGCCTTTAAATGTGGAAGTTCCCTTTAGCCACCATGGCTACTAGCCACTGATATACCTGTCCTCCATGAATCTTAGTTCTCTTTCAAAGCTGTGTGTGCCTGTGGCCATCACTACATCCTTTGGCAGCAGATTCCATGTTTTAATCACTGTCTGTGTAAAGAAATATTTCCTTTGGTCTGTCCTGAATCAACTGCCCCTCAGCCTCATTGGATGCCCTCAAGTTCTAGTACTTTGGGAGAGGAAGATAATGTAGAACTCACCAGAAAAAAAAAATGTTGCTAACCTTGTAGAAAGTCTGTTCTCTCTCCCTGTCTCCATCTCCACCTTTGACTCTCTCTGTCTTTCTCTGTGTCTCTCTCTGCTTTAAGGGTGCGTGCCAAAAAGTCTAGATCGAATCAATCCCAAGCTCTCTCTAGAAGTTAAAATGACTCAAATGAGGCTATCAAACATTGGTCACAGTATGAGAAGACAGGAGTTATCAGCAGGATTTTTTTTGTAGAAAAAGCCCAGCAGGAACTCATTAGCATAATAGGTCACATCCAACAGCAGAAACTCATTAGCATATTAGGCCACACCCCTGACAGCACAGCTCATTAGCATATTAGGCCACACACCCCATGCTACCAGAACATAAAAACATAAGAACATAAGAGAAGCCAATGTTGAATCAGGCCAATGGCGCATCTAGTCCAACACTCTGTCACACAGCGGCCAAAATATACCAGGTGCCATCAGGAGGTCCAGCAGTGGGGCCAGGGCACCAGAAGCCCTCCCACTGCTGCCCCCTCCAGCACCAAGAATAGAGTGCATCACCTGCCCCAGACTGAGAGTTCCCATCTATACCCTGTGGCTAATAGCCACTGGTGGACTTCTGCTCCATATGTTTATCTAATTCCCTCTTGAAACTGTCCATGCTTGCAGCTGCCACGACCTCCTGTGGCAGTGAATTCCATACGTTAATCACTCTTTGGGTGAAGAAGTATTTCCTTTTATCTGTTCTAACCCGACTGCTCAGCAATTTCATAGAGTGCCCACGAGTTCTTGTATTGTGAGAAAGGGAGAAAAGTACTTCTTTCTCAACCTGCTCAATCCCATTCATAATCTTATAAACCTCGATCATGTCACCCCTCAGCCGTCGTTTCTCCAAGCTAAAGAGCCCCAAGCATTTTAACCTTTCTTCATAGGGAAGGTGTTCCAACCCTTTTATCATTCTAGTTGCCCTTCTCTGCACTTTTTCCAATGCTATAATATCCTTTTTGAGATGTGGTGACCAGAACTGTACACAGTATTCCAAATGAGGTCGCACCAATGATTTATACAGGGGCATGATGATACTGGCTGATTTGTTATCAATTCCCTTCCTAATAATCCCCAGCATAGTGTTGGCCTTCTTTATTGCAGCTACACACTGTCTAGACATTTTCATCGAGTTATCTACTACGACTCCAAGATCTCTCTCTTGGTCAGTCTCTGCCAGTTCAGACCCCATCAACGTGTATTTATATTTAGGATTTTTGGCTCCAACGTGCATCACTTTGCACTTGGCCACATTGAACCCCATTTGCCACGTTGACGCCCACTCACCCATCCTCAACAGATCCCTTTGGAGTGCCTCACACTCCTCCCTGGTTTTCACCACCCTAAACAACTTTGTGTCATCTGCAAATTTAGCCACATCACTGCTTACTCCCAATTCCAAATCGTTAATAAACAAGTTAAAAAGCATTGGACCGAGTACTGATCCCTGTGGTACCCCACTGCTTACCACCCTCCACTGAGAAAGTTTCCCATTTATACTCACTCTCTGTTTCCTATTTATAAGCCAGTTTTTGATCCACAAGAGGACTTGTCCTTTTACCCCATGACTATTGAGCTTACTTAGGAGCCTTTGATGAGGAACTGTATCAAAAGCTTTCCGGAAGTCAAGGTAAATAATATCTATTGGGTCCCCCTTGTCCACATGTTTGTTCACTCCCTCAAAAAACACTAACAGGTTAGTGAGACAAGATCTTCCCTTACAGAACCCATGCTGAGTCTGCCTCAATAGTTTTTGTTCATCAATGTGCCTACTAATTCTTTCCTTAATAACAGTTTCCACCAACTTACCTGGTATCGATGTCAGACTGACTGGCCTGTAATTTCCCGGATCTCCCCTGGAGTCCTTTTTAAAGATGGGAGTGACATTAGCTACCTTCCAGTCCTCAGGAATGGAGGCAGATTTTAAAGAAAGATTATATATTTTTGTCAGGAGATCCACAAGTTCACATTTGAGTTCTTTCAGAACTCTCGGATGAATGCCATCCGGGCCTGGTGATTTATTAGTTTTTAAATTGTCCATCAGTCGGAGGACTTCCTCTCTTGTTACCGCAATCTGATTCAGGTCTTTCAAACCCCCTCCCGAAATCGGTGCTTCTGGAGTGGGCAAACACTTCTCCTCTTCCACAGTGAAGACAGAGGCAAAAAATGCATTCAGCTTCTCAGCCATTTCCCTATCATCCTTCACTACTCCTTTTACCCCTTGGTCATCCAAGGGCCCCACTGCCTCCCTGGCTGGCTTCCTACTTCTAATGTATTTGAAGAAAGTTTTATTGTTGGTCTTTATGTTTTTTGCAATATGCTCCTCATATTCCCTTTTTGCTTGCCTGATCACAGACTTGCATTTTATTTGCCATAGTCTGTGTTCCCTTTTATCAACCTCACTAAGACTAGCTTTCCACTGCTTAAAGGAATCCTTCTTACCTTTTACAGCTTCCATTACTTTATTTGTTAACCATGCAGGCTTTTTTCTATACCTATTTGTACCTTTCCTAACCCGCGGTATATATTTTTTCTGAGCTTCTAGGATTGTCTTTTTAAATAGTCTCCAAGCTTCCCCAATGGTTTTGACCTTCTCCACTCTTCCTTTCAATTTCTTCCTCACATGTCCCCTCATACCAGAGAAGTTAACCCTTTTAAAGTTAAAAGTGGTTGCGTCAGTCTTTTTGGGCAACTCCCTATCTGTACAAATGTTAAACTCAATGACCAGAAGTGTGGTCATCCAGCCACACCCACCTTTTGCTTCTTATTCTGTTTTCCTTGTTTGTTGTCAAAACCGAGGGCTTTTTTTGTAGCAGGAACTGCTTTGCATGTTAGGCCACACACCCCTAATGTAGCCAATCCTAATGAGTCTTTGCAGCTGGGTGTGGCTTATTATGCTAATGTGTTCCTATTGGGCGTGGCCAACCTGGAAGCCAGCCGGAACTCCGTTCTTGTGTGTTCCTGCCCCAAAATAGCCCTGGTTATTGGGAAAGACAATAATTATAGGAAAAGAAAGAGGCAGCAGGAAAAGAGGAAGACCCAACGGGAGATGGAAGGACTCCGTCAAGGAAGCCACAAGGGCCCTCAGTTTGCAAGACCTGAGCAAGCCTGTTGATGGGAGGACATTTTGGAGGTCATTCATTAACTCACATGGTCACTATAGGACGGAAGTGACTTGACGGCAATTAATATATACAAGGGCGCTCATCACATTTCTCACCCTGGATTGTTCCGCCTGAAAATCCCTGTTTTGATTTCACATCACCCATGTGCTAATGGAACACCCAAGTCTTTGTTTTCATTTCAGTTTCTGTTGTTGCTGCTGTTGTTTTCCCTTGCTGATCCTCACCCCCCAAAATGTACACATTTTCCAAACTTGTCTATTTAGCATAAGAACATAAGAGAAGCCCATGTTGGATCAGGCCAATGGCCCATCCAGTCCAACACTCTCTGTCACACAGCGGCCAAAAATATCAGGTGCCATCAAGAGGTCCAGCAGTGGGTCCAGGACACTAGAAGCCCTCCCACTGTTGACCCCCCCCAAGCACCAACATACAGAGCCTCACTTACCCCAGCCTGAGAGTCCCTATCTATACCCTGTGGCTAATAGCCACTGATGGACTTCTGCTCCATATGCTTATCTAATTCCCTCTTGAAGCCATCCATGCTTGTAGCCATGTAGGAATAGCAAATTAAAGGGTGGAAGCAAGAAACGATCAGGACCACCAGCAAAGAAACTGGGTGAAACGAAAAGGGTTACAATCTCAACACCGAGAAGCAAAAACGGATCTCTAATTTTGTCTATAGAAGAGCCACCACATTTGCTCCAAATTTTGTTTTATGGATTTTTTAACGGAAGCCTGAAATTTCACTTTAAGTGAAATATGGTGGCTATTTAGGCATACACATGTACACAAGTGCTGTCAAGTCGTAACTGACTTATGGTATTCAAAGAAAGGGACTTTGGTGGTTTGCCATTGCCCTCCTCTGCAGAGTCTTCCTTGGTGGTCTTCCTTCTAAGACTTATGGCGAACCCAGCAAGGGGCTTTTAAGGCAAATGAGAATGTTGCCAGAGGTGCTGCTTTTACTCTCGGGTAGCCCCAACAGCAGGGGCACCCCACTTTCAGAGACCCACAAAACTCAGACCAAGGAAGAACTAAAAACACAGAGCAAGTCATAGCTCTGGAAACAGGGACTCCATTTTCAGAGACAACCAGACAATGCTCAGAGCAAACCTCTAGTCTTCTCCCCCACACAGGAAGTTCCACCAGGTAAAACGTCTGCATTTCTAAGGGCTATTTAGAGGCCACCCGGTGGATAGTCCTCCTGTCTCCAGAACTTCACCCAGTCCTTTTGTGTGATTTCTTTGTCTCTTCCTTGCTCCATCCCTCAGGATACCATGATAAACCAATCAAACATTCAAATTACTAACAATCCTTCCTGATGCTAATCAGGGACCCATCTTCCGTCTTTTGTCTATATCTGGGAACCTTTTCAAACTGCCTTGACTGGACCATTACTGGTCAGAAAACCCATTCAACTAACCACCTAGCACCTGGCTGATTTAATCAAGGCCATTGTTAAGCCTGTTATGGGTGGAAATATGCCCCAAATGTGATATAGGTTCTTTTTTCAGGAACATGTTGAAGGTTAAGTACATGCACGTATGAATCAACCCTAAGTCATACCACATGAAAGCTTTTTTTAGATTTTAATATCTCCTCATGTATAACATTGAAACTATTCTTGATTTCCTGAATTTTCTAGCCTCCTGCATCCTTACTCTTTCTTTTAAAAAAAATCAATTATCAAGCCAAATTCAGATGTTACTCTTCAGTATTTGGGAGGTTTTGACAGGTGACTATCTTGTCTGAATGGTCAGAGCTGACCTACATCACGCCAATCTGAGGGTTTTCTCTCTTGTAGTAAAATGCTACCTCTTACCATATGAGGGCACTGCTCTTCCAAGCAACAGACTCAACCATGTTAAATTAGCCTGATAAAAATCTCCCTATCGTGACATCATTCATCCACAAGAACTGAGCAGTGACTCACGAAAGCTCCCGCCCTACCACAAATGTTGTTTGTCTTTAAGGTGCTACTGGACTCTTCCTCTTTTCTACTGTGTCCGTGTGCAAGGAATGAGAAAACTGGCCCAGGAGTATGGTAACCCGGAGTCTGATACACACATGCATACCCTACTGAAGTTGCTGACTTAACGATCAGCTTAAACTGAGCAGGGTAGCATGAACCTTTGTTTCCCCCTTTTTTAATCATTTAATTTTCACGTGCACCATAAAACGACGACGGAAATTATAGACAGTGTAACAAAGTATACATTAGACAGCCTCACGATGACTCAAACAAATACAACTCATGCAATATCCATAAAGAAAGAATGGCATCATAAGCCAATAACAGTACCAGACCAATAATATAATGTACATGTTATAATAAGTATAAAGATTTTGAGCATTTGGGAATTTCCTCAAACTGTGACCAATATATATATATATATATATATATATATATATATATATATATATATATATATATATATATATATATATATAATATAATAAACCACACTTCTGCAAAGTCATTGTGTGGTGCGTTTAACTCATACTGACTAATCTGATATGTATTTTTTCCCCATTACATAAGTCTCCCATACCTTCTGATACCATAATGTGAGTGTAGGTGCCAGTTTGGTGTAGTGGTTAAATGTGCGGACTCTAATCTGGGAGAACCGGGTTTGATTCCCCACTCCTCCACTTGCACCTGCTGAGGTAACCTTGGGTCAGTCACAAGCTCTGGCACAGCTGTTCTCTCAAGGACAGTTTCTGTCAGAAGTTCTCTTAGCCCCACCTACCTCACAGGGTGTCCGTTGTGGGGAGGGGAAGGGTAAGGAGTTTGTAAGCCGCTCTGAGACTCCAAGTGAAGGGCGGGGTATAAATCCAATCTCCTCCTCCTCCTCCTCCTCCTCCTCCTCCTCCTCCTCCTCCTCCTCCTCCTCCTCCTCCTCCTCCTCCTCCTCCTCTTCTTCTTCTTCTTCTTCTTCTTCTTCTTCTTCTTCTTCTTCTTCTTCTTCTTCTTCTTCTTCTTCTTCTTCTTCTTCTTCTTCTTCTTCTTCTTCTTCTTCTTCTTCTTGGTGGATCCAGACACTTCCATGTTAATGCTATGACTGATTTTGCTGCCACCAAAAGGATAGAGATAAGTTTCTTCCTGATCTGTGGCACTGAGACTTCTGGCCAATAATTCAAAAATATTAGTGCAGGGGAATGGGGCAACTCATAGCCAGTTATTACTGCTGTTTGATGTAATACTTCCTTTCAAAACAGCTGTTGCGTGTAATCAAATTGTAAAAAACAGGTCTATTATCCCCCTCATGGTCACACGTGAACATAGTGGTAATTCCTAAACCGGGTAAGGACTCATCCTTTCCGGCATCCTACAGACTGATATCATTGCTGTATCAGGACTTCAAAACATTCATAACCACACTAGCTAAGCATTTGAATGTGCTAATTACATCATACATCTCATCTGACCAGGTTGTTTTTATGCCAAACAGAGACATCACTGATCACATTCACAAAACATTAAACATTATTGAACACTACAATTATACAGAAAGAGAAGCCACTTTACTATCATTAGACACTGAAAAGGTTTTAGTAGCATGAACTTTGCTTGTGGTTTCTATTACTGTTCTAAATGAATGTGAGATTTGTGACTGTAACCCATGCTTAGCCCATCCGCGGGGAGGGCAGGACAGAAATTGAATTAATTAAATAAAGGCACATACATCACTTGATTTCAATGTACTTGGTGACTCCAGAAATACTTGACTGATGGCCAAATGTCTGAACTGACTCCAATGTGTTTGAGGGAATATGAATATTGCCCAATGCAAAATTTGTCCACTCTGGATGAAAACTTAGAACTTTTTAATGTGCCATGTCAATACTTAAGGTCCTCATCAAAGGCTCCTAAGTAAGCTCAATAGTCATGGGATGAAAGGACAAGTCTTCTTTTGGATCAAGAAACTGGCTAAATAGGAAACAGAGAGTGAGTATAAATGGACAATTTTCTCAGTGGAGGGTGGTAAGCAGTGGGGTACCACAGGGATCAGTACTCAGTCCAATGCTTTTTAACTTGTTTATTAATTATTTGGAGTTGGGAGTAAGCAGTGAAGTGGCTAAATTTGCAGATGACACGAAGTTGTGCTGGGGATTATTAGGAAGGGAACTGAAAACAAATCAGCCAGTATCATAATGCCCCTGTATAAACCGATGGTGCAACCTCATTTGGAGAACTGTGTACAGTTCTGGTCACCATACCTCTAAAAGGATATTATAGCATTGGAAAAAGTGCAGAGAAGGGCAACTAGAATGATAAAAGGGTTGGAACACTTTCCTCATGAAGAAAGGTTAAAGCGCTTGGGGCTCTTTAGCTTGGAGAAACAATGGCTGAGGGATGGTGTAAAGTACTGAGTTCTGAGGCTCAGCATGGTGAAATCAGCTCAGGTTTATTGATTACATCAAAATGGAAGATAAACTAGCAGGTCCGAGGCCGGCTTATATGTGTGTCCACACTCACACCCAACACACTCCCAATTCCCATGATAGGTTCTATTTACATGGCCCAGTTTACTATAAGTCTGTTTCAGGCTCCAAGTGACCCTATTGGTCCGTGCTAGGATCCAAGGTGACTATTGTTCTAGGGCTGAAGGTCTGCAGGCCTTCACAACTGCATGGCCTGGCTGGTTCAGCCAGGGCCATCTTAATACATAACACCCCTCCCCCCTTAGTTCCAAAGTACTAGCACACATAGTCCCACAAGTACTCTGGGCACTGCTGTTCTCTAGTCGAGTGGCGTGGCTCTATCAGGGAACTGCTTGGAGTGCTGCTCATAGCGGATGGCCTGGTGTGTGGCTTGGGAACGGCAGCAGGCATATTCCGGGTGGTTGGGGCAGGTCTGGTGTTAGGCTTGGGAGCGGGACCTGGGGCAGGAACTGTAGCTGTGTCAAACTCCACTGGCCCCAATGCTTGCTCCTTTAGGTCTGGCTCTGCATCGCTGTCCTCAGTGTCTCAGGCCTCCAGGTCGTCTAAGGGCAGCAGGCGACAGCATAGTTGGTCTACGTGCCTCCAGAGGAACTGGCCATCTTCAGTCAAGACCTTGTAGGAGAGACGTCCTGTCACTCTTACCACCTGGGCTGGAATCCATGGTTTACCCCTCGCATAATTCCTGGTGTACACCGGGTCCTCGGGGAAGAAGCCACAGGGTGCCTCCTGGGTTATCGAGCCCGGGTTGTGGTTGGGGGCCCAGTCCAGGTGAAGCCAGTCCAGTCTGGTCATCAGGCACCAGCCCATTAAGAGGTCCGCGGGGCAGCGGCCTGTGGAGGTGTGCGGTGTGATCCATTGGCTGAACAAGAAGTTGGTTAGCCTGTAGTCCCATTCACCTTCAATGATCTGGTGCAGCACCTCTTTGGTGGTGTGCACCATCCATTCCACTTGTCTGTTGGTTGCCGGGTGAAATGATGCAAAGCGGATGTGCAAATTCCATAATACTGTACAAAATCTGAGAATTCCGCTGATGTAAATGCAGTCCCATTGTCTGATACTAGTGTGTCGGGGATGCCATGGGTGCTGAAGATTTTCCACATGGCCCGGATCACTGCTCGAGATGATGTAGAGGAGACGGGGACCACCTCTAACCACTTAGAGAAGGAATCTACTAGAATAAAAAATGTCTGTCCCTGTAACGGGCCCACAAAGTCCAAGTGCAGGCGAGCCCAGGGTTTGTGTGAGGATTCTCACTGATGCATGGGGGCCCCAGGAGGGCCTAGCCGTGTTTCTTGGCATGTCTGGCAGCATTTGACCAGGTCCTCTATCTCCTTGTCCATGCTCGCCCACCACACATAGCTGCACGCTTAGTCTTTCATGCACACAATTCCCGGATGGGTCTCATGCAGCACAGTGAGTATGTGGTTGTGCAGGGGGTCAGAGATGACTACCCAGCTTCCCCACAACAGACAGCCTTTGTGGGCTGACAGTTCATCCCGACAGGACAAGAATGCTGCGGATTCAGGATGCACATGCCCTGTGGGCCAGCCCCTCTCCATCCAGTCCCGAACATGGCAGAGGTTTGAAATCTTTCCTGGTGTGTTTGGAGACTGTGGGTACCTGCACTGGCTGGTCGGGGAGATCTTCCAGCAGCAGGATCTGGTGTGCAAGAGCCGGGTCCGGGTTGCAGACGGGTAGTGGAAGGTGGCTGAGGGCGTCAGCGCGGCCCATTGCTTTGCCAGGCTGGGGTAGCAAGGCATACTGGTAACCTGCAAGAAAAATAGACCACTGCAACACCCATGGTGACAACATCTGAGGCGTCTGGTGGTCCGAGGCTAAGAGGCCCGACAGCAGCTTGTGGTCTGTGAGGATGGTGAAAGGCTGGCCATACAGGTAATAGTGGATCTTACACACCCCTGCCACAATTGCCAACGCCTCCTTATCAATCTGCACATGGTTTCACTCTGCCGAAGACAAGGTGCACGAGTAATATGCTACCAGGATCTCCCGGCCCATAGGGTGATACATCGCAGGCAAGCACCATGGGGAGGGACTCATCAAAATGGGCCAGGACAACGTTAGAATTCAGTAAGCCTTTAACCCCCAGAAAGCTGCAGCCTGCGGCGGCCCCCACTTTCACTGGGCATGTTTGTCCAAAAGGCAGTGCAGGGCTTGGCCACGGTTGCATTGTGTAGGAGAAAAGAGTGATAAAAGTTCAACAGCCCAAGGAAGGCCAGCAGTTCTGCCTTGGAAGTGGGGGTAGGCATGTTCACGATGGCCTCGATCTTGTCTGGCGTGAGATAGATGCTGCAGACTTTGATGCGGAATACTAGGAACTCAATGCTGGGGACCCCGAGCAGACACTTCTCTCTCTTTACTTTCTGTCCTGCTGCGTTGAAGCACTGAAGGATGGCTCGCAGACATTGTGAGAAGGCTTCGGGCAACGGTACTACAATCAGAACATCATCAAAGAAGGGCTGTACTCCGGGGATTCCTTTAAGCAAACAGTCTGTAAGATTCTTGAAAATCCCCGGAGCTACACTGACCCCAAACTGCAAACACCTGACTTTAAATGCCCCCCGGTATGTCATGATGGTCTGGGCTTCTGCTATGGCATCGTCTACTGGCAGTTGTTAATAGGCTTGCGCCAAGTCCAGCTTGCCAAATATTTTAGCACTGGCCAGTTTCGCCAGGACATGGCTGACCATGGGAATGGGATATGCATGGTCTTGGAGGGCTTTGTTAATTGTGCATTTGTAATCTGCACAAATTCTGATGTCCCCATTGGGTTTGACTGGAGTGACGATTGGGGTCTCCCACTTCTCATGGGGTACTGGCTCTAGTACTCCCTGGCTGACCAGATGGTCAAGTTCAGCTTCAGTTTTGGACCTGAGAGTGAATGGGGGCCACCGGGCCTTCAGATGGAGTGGGCACACCACAGGATCGAGGGTCAGGGCAACCAGAAGACCCACGTAACAGCCAGGCAATCAGTCGAATATGGCCAGGAACACATCGCACAGGTTGCTGAAGTTCCCCGACTGCACATTTTGTATTCCGGTGATGGCCATACCCAAGGTGTTGAACCGGGCTAGCCCCAGTAAGCTGGTGAGATGGCCCTTCACCACAAGCCGTTCCAATGGTCCTTTGAATGCTTTGTATTTTATGCAGGACTGGCCCACCCCTTTAATGGCTACAGGGTTCTTTTGGAAGTCCCTTAGAATGAAGCTGGTGTCTTCCAGCAGGGGTCCTCCCGTAGGGCAGAGCATGCGTAGGGTCTCCTCCGAGGTTATTGAGAGGGAGGACTCAGTGTCCAGTTCCATTACGCATGAGTCACTTTGATCTTATTGGTGGACCCCTGGGGCAAAAAAAATGTATCTGGTTGCAATGTACTGAGGTGCTGTGAAGTTCTGCTGCTTCTTGGTGCATGGTTGAGTGGCGGTGGTTTCCCTTGGAATGGCAGGTGTGGGCGATGTGGCCTTGCTTTCCACAGGAGCAGCAGACAGCATCTTGGAAATGGCAGGACCTCCGTTCATGTGATTTCCCACAGTGTGCACAGGTTGTTGGTGCGCTGGACAAGGCTGTGGACTGTGCTGGGCGAGGGTCTCAGCGAGCGGCCTGGCAGACTTGTAGTACCTTGTCCTCCTCTGAGGTTGATGCAGCTATTGGAGATACCTGATGCGTCGCCGCAGATGGCTGGCGGCCTCGATGCGATCTCTCGAATGCAGTGGTGACCTGGAGGGCCTTCTCCAACTTGAGGTCTGCAGTCCCCATTAGTTTCCTGTGCAGTTTGGGATTGTGGACCCCCCAGATGAACTGCATTAGGATGACTTCCTCAACATCTGGGAATTCACAGTCAATGGCTAGTTGACATAACTTGGCCATGCAGACCGTAGCCCCTTCCCTGGACTTTTGCATCCATGCCCATAAGTCCATTCACCTCACCATTTTGGTGGGTTTCGGTGCAAAGTACTCATTTAGGGCCTTGAGGATGTCCTCATAAGATTTGTCAGCCAGCTTTGTAGGAGTCAGAAGTCCCTTGGCCAGGTGGATGGTGGCCACTCCACACATGCTTAGGAGTAGGGCCCGTTTCTTACTGGCATCGGTAATTTCTTGAAAAGTGAGATCGTTTGTCAGCTGTTCCACCCATGCTCCCCAGAACTCAGGGTGAGTGGGGCCAAAGACTTTGATGTTTCCCGGAGCTGCAGCCATGACTCATTGCAGTGAGTGATGATTGGGGGAGTGGGGAACAGTGTGGTGCTACAAAGGAGTGGTGTGGGGCATGGTGTCCTGTAGATCGATGTGTGGTACCCGGCTAGAGTCAGGCTCGCTCATCAGGATCCCATCCTCGTCGCCAGTGTAAAGTACTGAGTTCTGAGGCTCAGCATGGTGAAATCAGCTCAAGTTTATTGATTACATCAAAACAGAAGATAAACTAGCCAGTCCAAGGCTGGCTTATATGCGTGTTCACACTCATACCCAACACACCCCCAATTCCCATAATAGGTTCTATTTACATGGCCCAGGTTACTATAGGTCAGCTTCAGGATCCAGGCGACCCTATTGGTCCATGCTAGAATCCGAGGTGGCTATTGTTCTAGGACCAAAGGTCTGCAGGTCTGCACAACCACATGGCCTGGCTGGCTCAGCCAGGGCCATCTTAATACATAACAGGTGACATGATTGAGGTTTATAAGATTATGCATGGGATAGAGCAGGTTGAGAAAGAAGTACTTTTCTCCCTTTCTCACAATACAAGATCTTGTGGGCACTTGATGAAATTGCTGAGCAGTCGAGTTAGAATGGATAAAAAGAAGTCCTTCTTCACCCAAAGAGTGATTAACACATGGAATTCACTGCCAAAAGAGGTGGTGGTGGCTACAAGCATGGACAGCTTCAACAGAGAAATAGATAAGCATATGGAGCAGAAGTCCATCAGTGGCTATTAGCCACAAAGTATAGACAGGAACTCTCGGTCTGGGGCAAGTGATGCTCTGTATTCTTGGTGCTTGGGTTGGAGGCAACAGAGGGAGGGATTTTAGTGTCCTGGCCACACTGATGGACCTCCTGATGACACCTGGTATTTTTGGCCACTGTGTGACAGAGTGTTGGGCTAGATGGGCTATTGGCCTGATCCAGCATTGGCTTCTCTTATGCTCTTATTCTTGTATTAAGGTGGATGGGTTATTTTGCCATTGTCACAGCTGACTTATGACAGCCCCATGGGGTTTTCAAGGCAGGAGACATCCAGAAGTGATTTGCCATTGCCTGCCTCCACCTCATGACCCTGGTATTCTTTGGTGAAGAAGAAGAAGAAGAAGAAGAAGAAGAAGAAGAAGAAGAAGAAGAAGAAGAAGAAGAAGAAGAAGAAGAAGAAGAAGAAGAGGAGGAGGAGGAGGAGGAGGAGGAGGAGGAGGAGGAGGAGGAGGAGATTGGATTTATACCCCACCCTTCACTTGGAGTCTCAGAGCGGCTTACAAACTCCTTTCCCTTCCCCTCCCCACAACAGACACCCTGTGAGGTAGGTGGGCCTGAGAGAGCTCTGACAGAAACTGCTCTTTCAGGAACAGCTGTGCCAGAGCTTGTGACTGACCCAAGGTCACATCAGCAGGTGCAAGTGGAGGAGCGGGGAATCCAACCCAGTTCTCCCAGATTAGAGTCCGCGCACTTAACCACTACACCAAACTGGTGGTCTCCCTCTCAGATTCTAACCAGAGCCAATCCTGTTTAGCTTCCAAGATCCGATCAGATCAGAGTAGCCTCAGCTATTCAGATCAGGGGACATCAACATTACAAGACAGAAATCCGAACTTTCCCTTTGACAACATCGAAATCCCTGCCCCGCGTCTGTGCATGATGCTATTAACATTCCTTTCAAAAAGTTGAACTAAAGAAAAAAAAAAAAAAGACACATTGAAAGTCCAAAGATTCTTACCTGACTCTGCTATTGACATCCAGAAAACCGGTGATATAGTTATGATCCTCTCTATAGCTGAACATTAATTTTAGAAAAAAAAGAAAAAAATCAAAACCAGCATTACGATGATATGATTGAAGCAAGGCAAAAAAAAAAAATCCTACAACTAAAACTTTTTTTTGTTGGCATTGAGATGTGAGATGAATTATGCATGGGACTTTATGAACGACTTCCCTTAATCTGAAGAATGGTGGAGAATGAAAGGGGGAAAAAAAGAATCTTGCAACTAAAATTTGGGCAGCCGCTTTCAAATAGACATGTCTGTGTCTGCAAACCAGTGAAAGTGTTGAGGAAGAGCTTCAAAAGACTTTTTTTTTTTTGTTCCGTTCACTTATTTGATCCATTGCTCTCAAAGGAGACCAAAGCAATGATTCAAAAAAAAAAAAAAAACTTTCACAATTTTCATGTATTTTCTATCATTCTTTATAGGCCTCAGGATCATTAATCTGAAATTAGACCTGGATAGGGGAAATAATTTGTCTCTTCAGAATTAATATGAAACGTCTTGTACTGATTCTGAGCCTTGGTCCATCAAGGTCAGTATGGTCCACTCAGACTGATGGTGGCTTTCCAGCATCTCAGGAAGAGGTCTTTTCCCATCACCTGCTGTATGAGTCTTTTAACTGGAAATGCCAGGGATCAAGAAGGAGGAGGAGATTTGAATTATATCCCGCCCTTCACTACCTGAAAGAGTCTCAGAGCATCTTACAAATCTCCTTCCCCTCCCCACAACCTTGTGAGACAGGTGGGGTTGAGAGAGCTCTGAGACAACTGCTCTTGAGAGAACAGCTCTGAGGAAGCTGTGACTGGCCCACCCAGCTGGCTGCATGTGGAGGAGTGGGGAATCAAGTGGAAAATCAAACCTGGTTCTCCAGATCAGAGCCCACCACTCCTAACCACTACATCGAACTGGCTGTTTTTGACCTTCTGTATGCAAAGCATAGGCTCTTCCACTAAGCCACGACCCCTCCCTAAATGAAGGAAGAAATCAGGGCTCCAGATGTCTGGGCTCCCTAGGCGAGCGCCTAGTTCTCCCTATGGGCGATCCAGCCATGGAAGAAATAGGGATGCCAGCCTCCTGGAGATCCCGTGGAATTACAGTTCATCTCCAGACTATAGAGATGAGTTTCCCAGGAGAAAATGCATGTGGTGGACTCTATGGCATTGTACACCACTAAGATCTTACCCAGGTTTCATCCCCAAATCTCCAGGCAACACTATCTTCCTGTCCCTGGATGCCTTACAATGGAAGGAGGGAGGGAGGGAGGGAGGGAGGGAGGGAGGGAGGGAGGGAGGGAGGGAGGGAGGGAGGGAGGGAAGGAAGGAAGGAAGGAAGGAAGGAAGGAAGGAAGGAAGGAAGGAAGGAAGGAAGGAAGGAAGGAAGGAAGGAAGGAAGGAAGGAAGGAAGGAAGGAAGGAAGGAAGGAAGGAAGGAAGGAAGGGCTGAAAATAACATCTGGAAATATACAACTGCCCACCAGAGCACTGGAAATTTGGAACTGGTACTATGTCTAAATTCATTGTGATAACTTTCAAAGTGCATCTTCCATTTTCACATTTGATTCGCCTCATTCAGAATACTATACAGCTCATTCCCAGCACTGAAATAATGATGGGAGAAGATGCTCTGTTGATGGTTTTCTCCGTGCATTTATATCTCACAAGAAGCTTCAAAGATCTTCTGCAAACAAGGGAAGCCATTTCGGGAGAATTGAGAAGAGGCACCCACCTTGCCCCATTTCATGTGATTATTCAGAGGAGAAACCTCTTTGCACATTCTAAGAAAGACTTTGGAGCACTGATCTCTCCTGTGTGGCTAGAAAATCCACATTCTTTCCACCCCCCGCTTCATTCTCTCTTTTATCACAACGATCCCCCCCATAAAACATATATGTTTCCCAACATCATTTGTGTACAATAAATCAGAATTATACATATATCTTATGAATACACATTGCGTGTATAAATAATACATAAACTGTGTATCCAAACTGTGCAGGAGGTTTACACATCACAAAGGAACCGACAGAACCAACAGCAAAAAAAGACAAGAACTGGGACTTGGGGAGTGGCAGTGGCTCAACGGTAGGTCTTGGAGAAAAAATGCTGAAAATAGGCGACCATGGCAAAGTAAAGTAGAAGTCCCCGGAGGGGCAGGGTTTAATTCCCCTTGCCTAGATGTCCTGGGTTTCGTTAAAAATGGAGGTGGAGGAAGAGATTGGATTTATACCCCACCCTTCACTCCCCAAGGGAGTCTCAAAGTGGCTTACAATCTCCTTTCCCTCCCCCTCCCCACAACAGACACCCTGTGACGTAGGTGGGGCTGAGAGAGCTCTTTGGAGGACAGCTCGTGAGAGAACAGCTCTGAGAGAACTTGTGACTGACCCAAGGTCACACCAGCTGCTGCACGTAGAGGAGTGGAGAATCAAACTCAGTTCTCCCAGATCAGAGTCCGCCACTCTTAACCGCTACATCAAACTGGCCATGAAACAGAATGCTGGACTAGATGGCTTACTGGAGATCCAGCAGAGCACCATTTAGATGTTGGACTAGATGACCTGCAAGGTCCCTTCCAACTCTAACATTCCATGATTCTATGATTTATGCCACCGAAGTGTGCACACTGTGGAAGTGAAACTAGTGGGAATGTGACTTTTGTGTGAGGTATGGAGATCTGTGTCAAGGATGCCTTGTAGCCATTTGGGTGGGTCATTATTGAGAAGAAGAAGAAGAAGAAGAAGAAGAAGAAGAAGAAGAAGAAGAAGAAGAAGAAGAAGAAGAAGAAGAAGAAGAAGAAGAAGAAGAAGAAGAAGAAGAAGAAGAGATCAGATTTATACCCTGCTCTTCACTTGGAGTCTCAGAGTGGCTTACAAACTCCTTTCCCTTCCCCTCCCCGCAACAGACACCCTGCGAGGTAGGTGGGGCTGAGAGAGCTCTGACAGAAGCCGCACTTTCAAGAACAGATTGGACAGAACTATGGCTTGCCCAAGGTCATCCAGCAGCTGCAAGTGGAGGAGCGCAAGGGAGGGGAAGGGAAATGAGTTTTTAAGCTGCTCTGAGACTCCAAGTGCAGGGCGGGGGTATAAATCCAATCTCTTCTTCTCCTCTTCTTCTCCTCTTCTTCTAGAGAAAATGGCTGCCTTGGAGGGTGGGCTCTATGGCATTATAACCTGTGAGGTCCCTCCCCTCCCCAAACCCCACCCTCCCCAAGCCCCATCCCCAGAAATCTAGAGGAATTTCCCATCCCAGAGTTGGCAATCCTACATCCATGAAAATTTCAATTCCATTGGTTGTAGGGGGAGTGATTTTTTTTTTTTACTCAATTGTGCTCTTCTTTGAAGCTACTGGAAACATTTCTCAGAGTATGATTAGGAGTAATTGTAATTCTGATATTTAAAGAACGAAAAAGACCCTTCGGATGGCAACTTCAATGTTGTTTTTTTCAGAGGGGAGATACATTCATTTTTTTAAAAAAACAACCTTCTTTTTGGCATTGAGAGCAGGAAATTATAACATTTCTAGGGCCAGTCCACCAGTACTGACAGCCAATGAGAATTAGATCCCTGTCTCCCCTAAAAAATAATGGTAACAGGTAGAAGAAGATCAGGTGGGGAGGAGGAGGAGGAGGAGACACTCAGAAGAGAACAGAGCAAGGAAGCTAAACTCATTAGATCGGTTAAATATGCTCACTCATGCCTTGCAGTATGAGCTGGCAGCCCCTCCGGCAATATTAGGCCAAACTCCCCTTACGCTCCCAAACAATAACTGGTCCATGTAAGCTTACTTACCAGGGAAGATTTCCCCAGAGCTCACACTGTCTGCTTCATTTAAAATGACATTAATTAAACAGCCAAGGGCAGAGATGGCTTCTCTGTGGCACTGGCGATATCAGTACCATGGGCCGTAAGCCCTAGCTATTTGGTACTCTTATATTATTATTATGAATTGTCGCAGTCAGATATTTGACTGGTAGATGGCGTTCTACAATCCGAGGTCTAGCCAAGTTCTTGGGTATCTTCTCAGGATTCTCGCTGTTCCAAGCAACACTTCTGGAGTTGAGATGGAGTTATTTGCTCAGTGCCCAGAATGCCCAGGTATTTCTTTTTTCCCCTGTGTTTTTTATAGGTGTGTATGTTCATGTGTGTGCACCTGGAAGTCACGGTGGCCTCTGGTGACTGACCCCTACTTGGGAGCATGGAGGATATTCAGAGAGGTGGCTGAATAAAGCCTGCCCCTGCCTCCTGACTGCTGGGATTCCAATGTCAATGATCCAAAACTTATTTCTCATTTCTTCTGCAATTGTAGTTGTCCCGACTCCCAGCGGCTCCGCCAGGACGCGGAGCTGCGGCGGGAGTTCGGGCCGGGACGCGGGGGGGCTGCTGCACCCGGGGCCACGTCTCCCCGGGAGCCCGGGGAGATGGCGCAAGGGAAACGCGGCAGCGTCGCTGCACCCGGGGCTGCGTCTCCCCGAGAGCCCGGGGAGCCGGCGCAGGGGAGGCGGGGCGGCCTGGCCTCATGCCTGGGCCCACCGCGACGACTCTCCCCCGACTGCCCCGCTCCGCCTCCCAACAGGTAATGCCAGGTGGGGGCGAGCGGGGATGGAGGATGCGCCTCGGAGGAACCGTGGTCGGCCCCGCCCGAAACCTTGCCCGACCCAGGCGGGGCGGGGGCGGGCGCGGGAGGGAAGAGGGGCCGACCGCAAACACCAGTAGCAAGGGCTTGGGCTGCGCTGTTGCACAAGGACAGCCCACCCCTGCTAGCCCAGCCACCCAGGGCTCGGGGATGGGAACAAGCCTGAGGGGAGGACCCACTGGGGGGGGGGCGCCTAGGGTAGCTCCAGAAGGGTCAGGGACCAAGCCCTCCTCACTGGGGCGGGCACGGAAGCAACCCCGCGAGCCCCGCTATCCCTTCCTCCTTCTGCACCCCAGAGCAACCTCCTTACCTGCTACTCTACTCCAACAGACCTCAACAGAAGGGCCAGCAGGATGCAGCCGACACCCAACTGTAGAGGCTGGAAGGGGCGGAGACACCTGAGAGCCAATGGAAGAAAGGAAGCATGCTGACAGACAAGCACAGGAGCCAATGAAACCTCGATAAAGGGGGGAGGGAGGGGTAAGGTGTGGTGGAAGGGAATAAAAAGAGGGGTAGAACGCCAGAGCTGGGGAGGAGAGAAGGAGCTTGGAGAGAGAGAGCCTGCACACCCAGAGAGAGTCAAAGAGGCCTCTCTTTGTACCTACTCCAAAGGAGAAGTGGATGCTGAAGGTGACGGAACCTCAGGTCCCTCTCACATCTGAGGCTTGTGGCAGAACCCCTTTGCGTTCCCCTTCGGCCGGCCTACCCGGGTGCCATCCGCCAGTCCCCCCAGACTGGACCAGAAGCGCGACAGTAGTATCAGAGGTGTTATGCTCCAGGTGTTTTATTTGCTAGCAGCTGGAAGTCCCAAAGAATCTTTGTTTCATCATTCTCCATGATCTTGTCTGGTTTGAGCTCCCATGAATTTCTGGCCAATGGTAAGCCATACTTCTTGCAAAGATCCCAGCGCAACATAGTTGCAGCTCTATGGTAGTGTTCTTTATATTCAGCTGAGCAGTTTTACTGCAGGCACTGGCCATCCTTCATCTTGCAAAGTTGACATTTGCTGTTATCACTAATCTTCTGAATCTTGGCTTTCATACTATTTGTTTTGAGTGTCTGCTCTTGTGCTGCAAGCAAGAGTCCTCCCATTTTGGAGACACTTCCAGGTACTTTCACTATCAACTTTTTTTTTCCTTTGTGTCTTTCAAATATTGCCTTATAAATTTTGCCCCCTGCGAGTGCTTTTCCTTCCAGTTGTCAAAGTGAGCTTTGCTTTCAATCTTCTTTTGTAATCTGTTTTGGTTTCTGTAACCTTAAATAAGTCTGCCTTGTACACTTCAACTAGAAGCCTCCCTTCGCTTTTCTCGATGTAGTCATTCAGTGCTTGTTTTTCTTCTTCAACTGCTTGCTTGACTTCCAGGAGACCTCTTCCGCCTCATTTTCTTTGCAAGTAAAGATGATCAATTTTGTTTGTAGGGTGTAGTCAGCGATGCATTGTCATTCTCTTAGTAACGTTGGGTCCCATACTTCCTTTCTACTGCTGGAAGTGATGTTTTATCAATGGCAGAGGATCCACAGATGAAAAAGCAAGGGAAGAAGTTTTGCATTTATTTTTTTCATGTGTTTATTTATATCTCACTTTCTTCCCCGCACCTGGGACTCAAAGCAGCAGTAGAATATCATTGTCCCCTCCTCCATTTTCACACAACAGCAAGCCTGCAAAGTAGGAAAAGAGGGCTGAGAGTTTGTGACAAGGCCAAGGTCACCTAGTGAGCTTCCATGGCAGAAATGGAGATTCAAACCGGTGTCACCCAGGGTCCTAATCTATCACACTATATGCTACACCACACTGGCTCTCAGAGGAGTGATTTTGGTATCTTGTTGTTGTTCTTGTTGTTGTCGATCCCTGGTTATCAGTGGCTGGACAGTCATGCTGGGCTATCAGTGGCTACTAATCATGATGGACTTTTCCTCTGTCCAGTAGCAGAGGTAGTATGCCTCTTTAAATCAGTTGCTAGGGAGCGGAGCCAGGATGATGCTTTTGCAGTCTTTCTGTGTGTCGGCTTCCTGGGGGCAGCTGCTTGGATGCTATGTGGACAGAATGCTGGACTTCATGGGCCTTTGGTCTGATCCAGCACGGCTCCTCTTATGTTCTTACGTATTTGTTGTGGAATTTGTGGAACTCTACTGACATTTAGTGTGTGGATCAGTGCTTATGGTGTGTGTAAGATAAACACTGTATGGGTATTTTGTGTACCTGGGCATGCATTTCCACACATGGACCACTGGGTAACACGCATTATTTTATGTATTTAAATGAATACTAAGGATGGGCACAAGCCCACAAACAACCCCTGGATTCAAGCACAAACCAGGCCAGTTTGTGGTTCATGAGCCAGGGGAATGGGAGAACATGTCTCCCATGATCCACCCACAAACCTCCATATTTTTCCTGGATGTTTGTGAGGTTCGTGGGAGAGGTATTCTTGGGCTCTGAAGGCATTTAAATGCTGTCGGAGCCCACCACTGACCCACAACCCCACCGCAGTGAGCACTGAAGACATTTAGACGTCTGGTTTGGCAAATAGAGGAGTTTGTTGGAGGTCCGTGGTTTGTAAAAACCTCAAATCATGAACCTCCAATGAACCTCCAGTTTCCTGGTATGTGCCCACTCCAATGAATACCTAAGACAGCCAGCAACATCACCAAACCCCCCAGAAAACAATGGAATTTTTTTTTAAAAAAAACAACATTATAACATCCATAATAAATTTGCCCAGCTCCACTCTGCTGTCACTCAGAAGAAGAAGAAGAAGAAGAAGAAGAAGAAGAAGAAGAAGAAGAAGAAGAAGAAGAAGAGGAGTTTGGATTTATACCCCGCCCTTCACTGCCCAAAGGCGTCTCAGAGCGGCTTACAAACTCCTTTCCCTTCCCCTCCCCACAACAGACACCCTGTGAGGTAGAAGAAGAGGAAGAGATTGGATTTATACCCCGCCCTTCACTGCCCAAAGGCGTCTCAGAGCGGCTTACAAACTCCTTTCCCTTCCCCTCCCCACAACAGACACCCTGTGAGGTAGAAGAAGAGGAAGAGATTGGATTTATACCCCGCCCTTCACTGCCCAAAGGCGTCTCAGAGCGGCTCATAAACTCCTTTCCCTTCCCCTCCCCACAACAGACACCCTGTGAGGTAGAAGAAGAAGAAATTGGATTTATACCCCGCCCTTCATTACCCAAAGGTTTCTCAGAGCAGCTTACAAGCTCCTTTCCCTTCCCCTCCCCACAACAGACACCCTGTGAGGTCGGTGGGGCTGAGAGAACTTCTGACAGAAACTGCTCTTTCAGGAACAGCTGTGCCAGAGCTTGTGACTGACCCAAGGTCACATCAGCAGGTGCAAGTGGAGGAGTGGGGGAATCAAACCCGGTTCTCCCAGATAAGAGTCCGCACACTTAACCACTACACCAAACTGGCTGTCAGAAATACATTTTCACCAAGTTCAAGTAAACGTCATCTAAAATAGCACTTTCTGAAACCTAAAAGGGCCATTCCACAATGATGGTTTAACAACAGAGAAGGGGATTAGACAGATTCATGGAGGATAGGTCTATCAGAGGCTACTAGCCATGGTGACTGAGGGAAACCTCCACATTCAGAGGCAGTCAATCTCTAAATCCCAGTGCCAGGAAGCAACATCAGGGGAAGGGCTTGGCCTCTATATCCTGTTGTCCTTCCAAAGGAACTGGTTGGCCACAGTGTGTCAGGATGCGGGACTAGATAAAATCACCGATCTGATCCAGCAGAGCTCTTCTTATGTTCTTAAGGTCTTTTCTTTTTTCTAACACTGATCCAAAAGGCTTCAAGGAAAGAGTAGGCAGTGAAGATCATTAAACAGTTCTAACAAAGCACACAGGCTCAAAGATTTGATCTCCTAGCACCCATGAGTGAGCACGCTAGAGTGAGCACGCTAATACAGTGTTTTAAAATTAGGTTTGCCATCAGCTTGAAAGAAATGTCCTTCCCCTTTAAAAGAGCATATATGTCTAGAAATGGACACTTGGAATGGAATGGAGGTAAATAAGTGCACCTGTAAAATAGCATCCCATCGAGTCTCTATTAAGGTTACAGGATAGTTTTTCTCTCTCTCCATGTTGTTGGCAACCCTGTTGAAATGACATACTTGAAAATCTTCCCAAAAAGTAAGAACAAGGGGAGTGTTTTGCTAGGACATGTGATGAGAAAACAACCATCTTTGATAAATAGGGGGAAATTGAATGTAATGCACATACGTTTGGGCTGCTTTCCTACAATTCTCCAAGGAACTAGCCCTAAGGATTTCCTGACAGTGACCATTCCTCAAAGAAGGTGCCACAGCAGAGAAGGCCCAGGTCGTAGCATTCTAACTTCTGACAAAGAAGGCCTCCATGGCAAGGCTCCATCAGGATATCTCAAACAATGGGGAGGTTCATATCTTAGTGGAGTTGTTCCCTAATAAAATGAAACTCAGTCACATGGCCCCGATCAACACAAGCAAAACTGAGTTCTCTGCCTTCAAAGAGTCCACCCTCAAAGGCAGGGTTGGGGAACTCCTTGATATTTTGGGGGGTGGAGCCTAAAGAGGGTAAAGTTTGGAGAGAGGAGAGACATCAGTACGGCATAATGGTGTACAGTCCCCTTCCAAAGCGGCCATTTTCTCCAGGTGAACTGATCTCTGTCACCTGGAGATCAGTTGTAATACTGGGAGATCTTCCATCACTACTCAAAGAGGCAGTGCGGTATAGTGGTTAAGAGTGGCGGACTCTAATCCGAAGAACCAGGTTTGATTCTCTACATGAATCCTGACGGGTGACCATGGGCCATTCACTTTTCTCTCAGAACTCTTTCAGTCTCACCTACCTCACAAGGTGACTGTCGTAGGGAGAGAAAGGGAATGTGATTGTAAGCCTCTTTGACACTCTTTAAGCTAGAGAAAGGGGGAGTATAAACCCCCCCTCTTCTTCTCTTCTTTGAGAACTGGTGAGGGAAAATGTAATCTCTTACCCCATTTGGTTTCGCTGTGACACAAAGATCAGCAGATCAACCATTTGATCATAGGTTTCTTGTAAGTATCCCTTGTACTTAGAACAGAATTGCCACACTGAGAGATAAATGACAGGTGAAGATTATTGGATCTTCGAGCTGCCCCCATCATATCGTTCCAGGCAGACTGAAACTCTTTTAACGTACCTCAGAGTTCCTCCACGTGGTCCGCCCGTGTAGAACCTCCAATTTCAGTATCAATTCTTCGAGCGGCCCTGACACTTCAGTCTCTTGTCCTCAGGTTATTCCCAGTGCAACCGAGTCCTGTCAGAGCAAAAGGAAATCAAAGTCAGGCAGTTTGAGAAGGAGGCCAGAACTATCCGAGGTGCCACGCCATGGCCGTATGTTGCCGCTGAAAACGAACGTCAAAGTCGGAGGCCTTCAGGTATCTAATGAGATTCAAGGAGTAGTTCTTGACATCTTATCAAAAAGGACATTTTTTCCCCCCAAGTCAGTCATAAAAGAGGTGTGAGGAGACTAGAAGGTTGTGTATTAAGCTTCACTTTTTTCTGCACACCTCAATGCGTCCCTCTGGTTCTACTGTCCGTGTAACTCCTTCAAGAATTTCTGTCAGAAAAGTGTGCGTGGGGGGCGGGAGAGGCCAATCCACATAATTCCCTGCTGACTTTGTGCGGACGGTGTTTCTTGTGGAATTATTCAACGTGTCCGCCACAGAACGTCTAAATACGGTATCAAAGTTGATACCAGTGTTCCCTCTAAGTGGAGTTAGTGTGAGCTAGCTCACAGGTTTTCTTAGCCTTTGGCTCACCCATTTTTGCCTTCGCTAATTTACTCAGTCGCCAAATCACTTGCTCACAACTTTAATGCCAGAACAATTTTTGCTCACAAGCCTCCACAGCTTAGAGGGAACATTGGCTGATACCTCTTCTTCCTGGATGAAATCTGTATGCCTTTGTCACCTGCTGGTGACAGAAATTCTCCACACAGCCTTCGTTCACTTAGAGACTCTGAGAACCGCTGTAGTAACTATCAGGGAGGGTGAAAACAAAGCTGGCTTCGGACACCGCTTCTCAACTCTTCCCGCCTTTATTGGAACAGAAGGCAGGCTTCGTACAGACAGCTAAATCTCTGTGTAGAATTGCACCTTGTTCCTGAAGGAAGAGAGGGTGCTGGGAAAGAGAGACGAAGGGCGCAGAGTCATCTATTACAAGCTTTTGTTTAACGAAAGCTGATCTATTAACTTAAGCAGGTGACACACCTTCAGTTGTCTCATTAGAGAAATCCCATTGGATTCATCAGCACAAAGGCAAGCCGAGAATTTGAACTGAAGGGCACAGAGTGCAAAAGGTTTAGCCACGCTTTCCCCCCCCACACACACATACACTGGATTTGTTTTCACTGTCACAAGATAAGGCAGGTTTTTATACCCTGTTTCCCCTGCCTTAAGGAGTCTCAAAGGGGTTTACAATCACATTCCCTTCCCCTCCTCACAACAGAAACCTTCTGTGGTAGGTGGGGCTGAGGGAGTTTTGAGAGAACTGTGACTGGCCCAAGATCACCCAGCAGGCTTCATGTGGAGGAGTGGGGAATCAAACTCAGTTCTCCAGATTAGAGCCTACCGCTTTTAACCACTACATCATATTGGCTCTAGTGGTTAGAAGTGCAGACTCTAATCTGGGAGAAGCGGGTTTGATTCCCCACTCCTCCACATGCAGCTGCTGGTGTGACTTTGGGTCAGTTACAAGTTCTTTCAAAGCTATCCTCTCACGAGCAGTTCTCGAAAGAGCTCTCTCAGCCCCGCCTGCCTCACAGTCAATGCTCTAAACTGTGGAGTCTTGTGAGCAAAAATTCTACATTGTGAGCTACTGGCATTAAAGCTGTGAGCGAGCGATTTGGCTGTTGCATAAACTAGTTTGCTCTGGAGCCATCCTTCCTGAGGTAAGACAAAAATGTGGGAGCCAGAGGCTAAAAAAACCTGTGAGCTAGCTCACACTAACTCAGCCTAGAGGGAACGCCGCTCACAGGATGCTTGTTGTGGGGAGGGGAAAGGAAAAGAGATTGTAAGACACTCTGAGACTCCTTTGGGTAGTGAAGGGCAGGGTATAAATCCAACTCCTCCTCCTTCTCCTCTTCTTCTTCTTCTTGATGTTGTGATGAACACTGGCTTGGATTGCCTCAAAAGGGAATGATGTCAATCAGGGCTCTTCTTGTAGCAGGAACTCCTTTGCATATTAGGCGACACACCCCTAATGTAGCCAATCTTCCAAGAGCTTACAGTAGCCCCTGAAAGAAGAGCTCTATAAGCTCTTGGAGGATTGGCTACATTAGGGGTGTGTCACCTAATATGCAAAGGAGTTCCTGCTGCAAAAAGAGCCCTGATGTCAATTCATGACAAAGAAAGACTGCCCGCTTTCATTATCCATGATAGTCAAGTGGAACTTCACATGTAACTGCCTTCTATGGAATGAGACCCTTGGTCCATCAAGCTCAGTATTCCCTATTCAGACCACTAGCAGCTCTCCAGGTTCTCAGGCACTTTCACATCACCTACTTCCTTGTCCTTTTAAACCGGAGATGCTGGGGACTGAACCTGGGGCCTTCTTTCTTATCCAAACCCAGGCGAAGAACTTTTGTGAAGGGGAGCAGCTGCAAAACAGACTGCAGACTGAGTTTCCAAGCAAAAGCAATCGGCAGGTAGGCGGTCAAAGGCCAAGGCTGCGGGAAGAAGGATTTGAGACCAGTGACAGTAGAAATCCACTACAATATATATATTGTTTAAGGTGCAAAAATAGTTAAAAATAGACCAAGACTGTGAAGGACATCAAAAAATAAATTCTAGGCATATCCATCTTAGCTAATACATTAGAGCAAGTTTCCAAGTAAGCCAGTGTTAGTTCATCTCAGGCAGGTATTTTCGGCAACCCACAGTGGCTGTCTGTTGCAGAGATACCCAGGGCCATAGCCCACACAAGCGAGCAGTAAAAGATGGATGCAATGAGCAGGGCAATTTCTGGGCAGGAATGCACAGGAATGGAGTTCCGGCTGGCTTAAGAGTTGGCCACGCCCACTACAGCCAAAACCTCTGTGTGCGTGGCTACAGAGGGAAGGGGTGCCTGGGCAAGCCAAGGGAAGGCAGTTTAAACTGCCTCCTCTCCCCTCCAAGCGTTGGCTTGCCCGGGCTCCCTGTAGTTGTGGGGCACCCAGGCAAGCCTTTCAAGGGGTGCCCCGGCAAGACAAGGGAAGGCATGGGGGTGTGGCCTAATATGCGATTGAGCTGCACTGTCAGGGGTGTGGCCTATTATGCTAATGAGTTCCTGCTGGGCTTTTTTCTACAAATAAAGCCCTGGCCATAAGCATACATGGAACTGAGTAACTACTGACATACTTTGTGCCAAGTAGTTACTGAGCTGCGCAATGGCAAATGCTAACTAACTGTATGGAGAGGGTCTCTGATTGACCCCAGGCCTGTTTGGCCAATCAGAAACCTGACAGGTGATGTAACTCTCTTTGAGTTGCTAACCACATGTTGTATGGGGTATCGGACCAGAGGAGGAGAAGCAAAATTATACTGCAGCTAAGCCTCACTTCTTTCCCACAGGTGCAAGACCCATAGCACAGTTGCTTGGAATGCGGCAATTGGTAGACCAGAGTAAGTTGGTACTCCCTTTCACTTACAGCTGTAAACTATCTGACTTGCGTGATCGTGCTGACTATAGATTCTTCACAGCTCTGGGAAAGTTTCTGTAGGCCTCTCTCAGCCTGAACCAAAGATTTTGTTACACAGAGCAAAAGCAACCACTTTTCTTTACAGTCTGATGTTCCTTCCAAAAACTTATCTCCAAATCGCATGGAAGAGTAGGAAAGGGAAAATAAAGCCTCTTTACTATTGGCAGAGTTAGTGCTTGCTGGCAAATTTAAACAATGCCAGGCTGAATGGCAGCCATTCTTGCTGTTACTTCTTTTCATCTTGTCTTTTAAATTGCTCTGCTGATCGATCCCAAAAGCTGTTACAATAGAAGGGGGGGGAGGAGTTGGATAAAAAAGGAAATGAAGCTCTAGATAACCCTAAAAAGAGAGAGAGAGAGAGAGAGAGAGAGATTGAATATAGATATATGATGTAATTACCGAATCTGTGACTAAATTTTGGGTGGGCATGCTATCGTATTAGAAAGGTGCAGCTAAATGTATAACATTGTATTTGCCTTTTATATTTCTTACTGGATTTGACAAATATTAACATAGAATCATAGAACGTTGGAAGGGATCTTGAAGGTCATCTAGTCCAACCCCCTGCACTCTGCAGGAGCATAGCTGAAAGGTAGCCCTACATACCTACAACATACCCGGAAGATGGTCATCCAGTCTCCACTTGAAAACATCCAGCGAAGGAGCATCCACAACCTTGCAAGGCAGTCTGTTCCACTGCTCGACCACTCTTACAGTTAGGAAGTTTATCCTGATATTTAGCCGGTAATGACTCCCTTATAATTTCTACCAATTAGATCTAGTCTTGCAATCTGGAGCAAGAGAGAATAGATCTGCTCCATCTTCTGTGTGACAGCCCTTCAAATACTTGAAGACTGCAATCATGTCCCCTCTAAGCCTTCTCTTTCCCAGGCTAAACATACCCAACTCTTTCAGCCTTTCCTCATATTCCAACCCTCTCACCATCCTGGTTGCCCTTTTCTGGACACGCTCGAGCTTGTCAACATCCTTCCTAAAATGTGGTGCCCAAAACTGGTCACAGTACTCCAGGTGAGGCCTGACCATAGCAGAATAGAATGGAACTACCACCTCCCGTGATCTGGACACGATGCTTCTGTTAATGCATCCTAAGATTGCATTAGCTTTTTTCACAGCCACATCACACTGCAGGCTCATGTTTAGCTTGTGATCAACCAGAACACCTAGATTAATGGTCATATATATATAACTGCATTTTACCCAGATTTTTAAAACTCTGTATGTTGGCTCAATGCGGTAATAAATACGACTAGATATATGATGTATGATGGACAGATGGACAGAGAGATAGTAGAGACAGAGGCAGACAGACGGATAGATAGGTATCTCCCCTGACTAAAAATATCTGTGCCTTTAGTGCGACCGTACATAATGAATACGCTGTCAGCATTTTGAAAAGTAGAGACAACTTGGACTGGAAATGGGGGAGGGAGAGGGGAAAAAAAAACACAGAGAGAGAGAAAAACTCAGAGAAAGAGCGCTGAAAAATGAAACACCCACCGTCTCCCGAGATTTCGGAAGGGAGAAAGACAGAGGAGAAACCAGACGCCCAGGGAACTGGGACCTGTTTTAATATGCTGAAGTTTTCCAGGCTCCTCACTTGAAACTGACGGAGGAACTCAGGCAGGATTACAGGAGCCTATTTCAAGAGAAAGGAACAGATGCAAGAAAGAAGTCAGCACAGGAGTTTGAAGGGAGGCAGAGTCCCTGGTGGCATTGCTGGAGGAGAAAGGTGACAGATAGATCACAGGCGGGAAATCACTGAGAAAGAAAGGGAAGAAGTGAACCAGAGCCCAGTTAACAAGCAGACCTGTACAGGGAACCTCTTGCAGAGCGACATTTCTTTCTTTCTTTTTCTAAAACAGGGAGAGCAATTTCCCTAGAGATCTTATCGTGCGCTCAGAGGGATTCCTTCTTGATGCCTCGTCCCCTGCCCAAGCAAACTAATTTCTACGGAAAATCCACCCGCCTTTCACACTTGACAGCTTGTCAACACAGCTGATAACAAGATCAGTTTTCACCCCTTGAGGTACTGCAGATATTTTTTCCCCTTTTCCTTCTGTTACGGGGGGGGCAGTATAGTGGGACAGCCACCACGATGGAGAAGTTGGGGCGTTGGACCAGGAGCACGGAGACCCAGATTCCAAGTCAGCCGTGACTTGACCACATTCTCCACCACCGATGTCCTCACAAACATACTGAGGAGGCGACTTGTGTATTAATGGTTCCCATCCTCGATTTCCCCCTCTGCTGATGTAGGGCGATTGATCGGGATGACGAAACGTAAGCAGGGCAAGTACTTGGAAGGGTGACCTCCAAGGAATACCAGGGCTGGGACGCAGAGGCAGGAAATATCAAGCAACCTCTCTGAAACATCCTAGCCCTACTAGGGGTCTCCACGACTTCCAGGCTTGCAAGGACGCACACACACAAACAAATACACACACCAAAAAAAAGAAAAAAAGGATGACAGACTGTCATCTCTCAGCCTGACTGGATTGTTTGGAACTGATTTTTTTTTTTATAGGATCATAGAGTTGGAAGGGATCTGCGGGGTCATCTAGTTCAACCCCCTGCACAATGCAAGAAATGCAGGAAATTCACAAATACCTCCCCACCACCACCCCAGTGACCTTGTTCCATGCCCAGAAGATGACAAAAAAAAATCCTCCAGGATCTCCTGCCCTGTGCAGAGGAGGGATGAAGTCATCTTCTCACTCTTCTGAAGTGATAGCTTTATAGCGTATAAATACTTTAAGTTCAGTATAGGTAAAAGTGAAGGTTTCCCTTGCTCGAAAGCCAGTCAAATCCAACTCTAGGGATGTGGTGCTCATCTCCGTTTCCTAGCTGAAGAGCCAGCGCTGTCCAAAGACATTTCCGTGGTCATGTGGCTGGCATGATTAGATGCCAAGGTGCATGGAACTCTGTTACCTTCCCACTGCAGTGGTAACCAAATTATCTACTTGCAATTTCTTGCTTTTGAACTGCTAGGTTGGCAGGAGCTGGGGCCAGAGATGGGAGCTCACTCCGTCATGTGGCACTCGGGTCTCGAACTGCCGAACTACCCACCTTCCAATCTACAGTTCAGCATCTTAACCACTTAACTACATACATAGTTCCAAACCACAGGATAAACTAATGGACTGTATATGGGACATTAACTATGGTGTTCAGGCCTACACATTAAGCTGTCTTATTCTAAATCAGGTCACAGGCAGTGTCCCTTCTAAGCTGAGTTAGTGTGAGCTAGCTCACAGTTTTTTAGCCTCCGGCTCACACATTTTCTTAGTTCAGGAAGGATGACTCCAGCGCAGACGAATTTATGCAGCAGCCAAAGCGCTTGCTCACAACTTTAATGCCAGTAGCTCACAAAGTAGAATTTTTGCTCACAAGACTCCGCAGCTTAGATAGAGCATTGATCACAGGTCCATCAAGGAGCGGACCATCAAGCTCCTTATTGACTCCTCAGACTGGCAGGGGCCACTCCAGGCTCTGAGGCCGAGGTCTTTCACGCCACCTACTGCCTGGCCCTTTTCTAGTGGGGACTGAGCCTTCTGTATGCCAACCAGGCATTCTACCAATGAGCCACCATCCCTCCATTCATGTGTTTGGTTTGATGAAGTGTGTTTCAAAGAAGAAGAAGAGGAAGAGGAAGAAGAGGAGGAGGAGGAAGAAGAAGAAGAAGAAGAAGAAGAAGAAGAAGAAGAAGAAGAAGAAGAAGAAGAAGAAGAAGAAGAAGAAGAGGAGATTGGATTTATACCCCACCCTTCACTACCTGAAGGAGTCTCAGAGCAGTTTACAATCCCTTTCCTTTCTCCTCCCCACAACAGACGCCCTGTGAGGTAGGTGGGTCCGAGAGAGCTCTCTCGAGAACTGCCCTTGAGAGAACAGGTCTGAAAGAACTTGTGACTGACCCAAGGTCACACCAGCAGCTGCACGTGGAGGCGTGGGGAATCAAACCTTGTTTTCTCAGGTTAGCCCATGCTCCTAACCACTACACTAAACTGGCTTTCGTATTTCTCTCTATGAATATCTGATGGGGCAGAAAGTTATGATCTCACCCCCCCCCCCCAAGCATGCATAAGGAGATGACTGGGGAGAAGATTCCCCCCAGAGTGGCCCTATATATTCCATTCTAACCGATTGCGTTCAGCATTCCTGTCAAGGAACAGTTAATCATCTCCCTTCAAAATAAAGGGTATTATTCATGCTACCATGACATGGACATAAAGTCTTTCATTACGGGATCATTATGAGCCATTACTTTATCTGGAGCCTACAAGCTAAAAGACCCAATAATTGTTATTGCTAATAAAAGTAACTGCTACAGCTCTGGATTTTCAAATATAATTACATAACAAGGATACATCGCTGCCATTCACTTACCCAGCCCTCCTAATAAGCATATAACTGAATTAGAAATGGAGGAGGTGGGGACGGAAGAGACTAAATCCGAACCTGGACCCCACGGCTTCTGAATATTTGGTCTTTCTCCCTCTCTCTCCCTGTCTGAAGGGGGAAAAGAAAAAATAAGGAAGCCAGAAAGTATTCAAGGGATATCATTTCGGTTCAGTTGAATTTGATATAAAATCAGCTTAAAACCCTGACACATACGATACTAAGATCAGCAAACGGATTTAAAGGTGTCATTATAATCCAGTGTGAAAAAGGGGGGGGAGCAAACTTAACCCTGAAACCTAGGATCAAGAACTTAAAAAAGGTAAACCAAATAGAGTAGAGGGCCAAGAATTAAAACTTAATATATATAATATATAAAAATGCATGTATTTATTTGTAAAGAATTAAAAAAAAAGGTAAAGGTAAAGGTTCCCTTGCTCAAAAGCCAGTCGGATCTGACTCTAGGATTGCGGTGCTCATCTCCGTTTCAAAGCCGAAGAGCCAGCGCTGTCCAAAGACATTTCTGTGGTCATGTGGCCGGCATGACTAAACACCAGGGCGCACGGAACACTTTTACCTTCCCACCGAAGTGGTACCTATTTATCTACTTGCAATTTCTTGCTTTCGAACTGCTAGGTTGGCAGGAGTTGGAACCAGAGACGGGAGCTCACTCCGTCATGCAGCACTCTCGGGTCTCGAACTGCTGAACTACTAACCTTCCACAGCCTGCAGTTCAGCGTCTTAACCACTTGAGCCACCGCAGTCCATAAAAAAAAAAAAACTTTTAAAACTTTTTTTTTAATTATTTTTACTGCAATTTTATTTTTTTACAGCAATCCCACCCAGATTTATAAATTTATTTATTTTTACAGCAGTTCTTTTCTGGTCCATTTTGTATCCATGTTGTGTAATTGTATTGTATTGTGGTATAAGGCAATTCGTTCCTCATTGTGTTTGACCTCTGAAGAAACATAGAGGGGCCCAATTACACTTTATATAAAAAATACAAAATTATATGCACAAGGGCCAATGGACTTGACCTGATGCGTTTCAACCTGTTTTAGCCTTCTTCAGAGGTCAAACACAATGAGGAACGAATTGCCTTATACCACAATACCATACAATTATACAACATGGATACAAAATGGACCAGAAAAGAACTGTTGTAAAAATAAATAAATTTATAAATCTGGGTGGGATTGCTGTAAACAAATAAAATTGCTGTAAAAATAATTTTTAAAAAAGTTTAAAGATGGGTGGGATTGCTAATTCTGAAGAAGACAGAGTCAGGATTCAAAATGATCGAGATAGGCTGGAACAGTGGGCTGAGACAAATAAAATGAATTTCAATAAAGAGCAAAGTCCTGCACTTAGGTATAAAAAAATCAAAGGCACAGATATAGAATGGGAGGGACTTGGCTTGACAGCAGCACATGTGAAAGGGATCTAGGTGTTCTGGTTGATCACAAGCTAAACATGAGCCTGCAGTGCAAAGTGACTGCGAAGAAAGCTAATGCAATCTTAGGATGCATTAGCAGAAGCATTGTGTCCAGATCACGGCAGGTGGTAGTTCTGCTGTGTTCTGCTATGGTCAGGCCTCATCTGGAGTACTGTGTCCAATTTTGGGCACCACATTTTAGGAAGGATGTCGACAAGCTTGAGCATGTCCAGAAGAGGGTGACCAGGATGGTGAGAGGGTTGGAATCCAAGTCTTATGAGGAAAGGCTGAAAGACTTGGGTATATTTAGCCTGGGAAAGAGAAGGCTTAGAGGGGACATGATTGCAGTCTTCAGATATTTGAAGGATTGTCATGTAGAAGACGGAGCAGATCTATTCTCTCTTGCCCCGGATTGCAAGACTAGATCTAATGGGTGGAAATTACAAGGTAGTTGATACCAGCTAAATATCAGGAGAGACTTCCTAACTGTAAGAGTGGTTGAGCAATGGAACAGACTGCCTTGGGAGGTTGGTGGATGCTCCTTCGCTGGACATTTTCAAGTGGAAGCTGGACAACGATCTTTTGGGTATGTTGTAGGGTTATCTTTTGGCTATGCTCCTGCAGGGTGCAGGGGGTTGGACTAGATGACCTGCAAGATCCCTTCCAACTCTAACATTCTATGGTTCTATGTGAAATTAAATAAAGTGAATGAATAAATAATGCCTATATTATACTAAAAACATATTGACTGACTTCCAAAGTGAAATTACTAGAGAGAAGCAGAGAAGTGTAAAACTGCTCTGATCTTCTGGGGGAGTTTGCTAACACTGGCGTGATATATCGTGAACAAATGTCGATATAGTAGGAGCAGTACATAGTACATGCTCTACAGTCTCAACCTCTCCCATTTGGCAAGGAAACACTCCTTGTGAATGGGGAATACAGAAGTAACTGCCTTCAAGGGTGTTGAAATCTGCCAGCATTAATATTCTTCAGTGTTTAGGGACTTCTAGTGCTGTAAAATAATCTGCCAGCAAGAACGGGCTTTTGGAAAGGAGGAGAAGGAGAAGGAGGAGGATGAGGATGAGGAGATTGAAGTTATATCCTTCCCTTCACTCGGAGTCTCAGAGTGGCTTACAATATCTTTCCCCTCCCTCCCCACACAGCAGACACCCTGTGAGGTAGGTGGGACTGAGAAAGCTCTTTCGAGAATTGCTCTTTCCAGAACAGCTCTGAGAGAACTGTGACTGACCCAAGGTCACACCAGCAGCTGCATGTGGAGGAGTGGGGAATCAAACCCGGTTCTCCCAGGTTAGAGTCTGCGCTCCTAACCACAACCCCAAACTGGCTCTCCAGTGTGCCACTGCAGCCAGGCCCTATCAGATTGAAGGGCCAGTTCACAAATCCACTGCTTAAGTATTCATTTGCCTTTCTGAAGGCCTAGATGTAACAGGGCTGAAGGGGAGAAGCCATACCCTTGCCATGTTCCTTCAACAGTCTTCAGTCAATTTGAGTGATGGTTATCTCAAAGAAGAAGAGGTGTTAGTCCTGAGGGGTTACAGTTTAATTTTAACCAATAAGTGGGTGTTTGAACCCACTTGCATGCCTCAAGTGAGACCATCCCTGCCTCCAGCCTGAGGAGATCTAAACAGACAAAGTACAGACTGGTGTATTATAACATACATCAATATTAAAGCAGATACTAATACACAAGAAATGGTAAGTTTGGTGTAGTGGTTAAGTGCGCGGACTCTAATCTGGGAGAACTGGGTTTGATTCCCCACTCCTCCACTTGCACCTGGCTGGATGACCTTGCGCAAGCCATAGTTCTGATAAGAGCTGTTCTTGAAAAATAGCAGTTTCTGTCAAGAGCTCTCTCGGCCCCACCTACCTCACAGGGTGTCTGTTGTAGGGAGGGGAAGGGAAAGGAGTTTGTAAGCCACTCTGAGACACCTTTGGGTAGTGAAGGGCGGGGTATAAATCCAATCTCCTCCTCCTCCTCCTCCTCCTCCTCCTCCTCCTCTTCTTCTTCTTCTTCTTCTTCTTCTTCTTCTTCTTCTTCTTCTTCTTCTTCTTCTTCTTCTTCTTCTTCTTCTTCTTCTTCTTCTTCTTCTTCTTCTTCTTCTTCTTCTTCTTCTTCTTCTTCTTCTTCTTCTTCTTCTTCTTCTTGTCTGTTTAGATTATCTCAGGACTGTGTTCTCCATCGCATATGTGTATCCAGCCTGGGGAGAGCATTTGGTAGACATTGAGGGACTCCAAATATTGATCACAAAAACTTGGATAGCACTGCCGCCAGGGGGTGAAGATCTTTGTAAAGGCAGAGCTGGGAGCCATAGATTAGTTGGACAATCACCTTCACCTGGGAAACTTTAATTACTGCAGGGATATAGGAAGCCCCTTTTTCAAAAGAAAAATCTCAGAATAGCATATGCATTGCTTCAGCTATCCGTGACCCTGTCAACTGGAAGACTACACCTAAATGTTTAAAGGATTTAACTTGTTCAGTATCATGTCCCTCAGTCTGCCATTTGTGTCTCTCATGGCTTTTGGTAAAGGTGAGGATTTTTTTTTATTTGGATAATTTATTACAAATTGCTCCTCTTGGCAGTATACACTAAAGGCCCGAAGCGCCCTCCTAAGGCCTGCTTGCAAATAAGGTAGAAGTACTGTATCATCCACATATAATAAGGCAGAGATCACTCTGTTTGCTAGTTTAGGAGGATGGAAACTTGGGTCTGATAAAGCCTGCACCATGGAATTAATACAGAAGTTGAAAGAGAGCCAGTTTGGCATAGTGGTTAGGAGTGCAGACTGTAATCTAGGAGAACCGGGTCTGATTCCCTACTTCTCCACATGCAGCTGCTGGTGTGACCTTGGTTCAGTCACAGTTCTCTCAGAGTTCCCTCAGCCCCCACCTACCTCGAAGGGTGTCTTTTGTGGGGATGGAAAGGGAGATTGTAAGCCACCCTAATCTGAACTCTGATCTGGATTCCTCACTCCTCCACTTGCAGCTGCTGGATGACCTTAGGCAAGCCATAGTTCTGTCAAAGCTGTCCTTGAAAGAGCAGTTTCTATCAGAGTTCTCTCCTACCTCACAGGGTGTCTGTTGTGGCGAAAGGAAGGAGATTGTAAGCTGTTCTGAGACTCCAAGTGAAAGGCGGGGTATAAATCCAATTTCCTCCTCCTCCTCCTCCTCCTCTCCAAAGGACATTGAAAATATATTTTCCCTGGACCAAGATAAAGTCCCATAAGTGGAGTATCATTCAAGATACAAGTACAGATTGTGCCAAGTTAAGAAGAGACTGAAGGAAGCGTCAACTGACTTGGACAGCCATCCCACAATGTTCCATGTTAGGAACTTAATATCCCTCTGGGGCCCGCATCTAAAGGGTTCACAGTGGGATCTTCTTCTGTTAGTTCTTTTATTATTATTTTTATTTTCATTCATTTTTTCCCAACATTTTTGCAACAAAAATTGGCACTTAAAAGAGTCACAAACATGAACATAAACAGTTTCAACACACCAATCCACAAATTTAAGATAGCTGCTATGAATGCTTACAAATACACATATGTTAGAGAATATTTTAACATTACAGAACAATTAAAAGAACAATAAGTTTCTATATAATGGATTTTTGGGGATAGTTTCACTATTCTCTAAGTAACTAATCATAGGAAACCACACTGCCTGTAACCATTTTTTGTATTTTTCTGACTGTAAAGCTGACGAGTTATATGAGGTGCGCCCATAAATAAAGCATTCCCCAAAATTTTTTTGCCAGCAAGTTAGTGTAGGAATATTTTTTTTTTGTTTCCATTTTTGTGCAATTGTTATTTTTGCCAACATCAATAGGGTTGATATTAATGTTTCTGTGCTTTTTTTGATTACGGGTGTTCACCATATCTCCAAGAAGACAGATTCCAACATACAAGGTAAGTTCTATATCGGTTATTAATGCAATTTGTTTTATTATTTGAATCCAGTAAGTTTTTATTAGAGGGCAGTTCCACCAACAATGTGCAAAGTCTGCTATCGCGCCACAGTTTTCCCAGCATTTATTTGTGATCCTTGAATTTATTTTGTGTAGGACAGCTGGGGTCATATACCATCTGTTTAATATTTTAAATGAGGTAAATCTGCTACTAAAAATATTTGATGTGTTGCTAGGTGATGACCAGGTTAATTCACTGCCACAGGAGGTGGTGGCAGCTACAAGCATGGACAGTTTCAAGAGGGAATTAGATGAACATATGGAGCAGAAGTCCATCAGTGGCTATTAGCCACAGGGTATAGATGGTGCTGGAGAAGACTCTTGAGAGTCCCTTGGACTGCAAGGAGATCAAACCAGTCAATCCTAAAAGAAATCAACCCTGATTGTTCCTTGGAAGGCCAGATCCTGAAGCTGAAGCTCAAATACTTTGGCCACCAAATGAGAAGGGAGCATTCACTGGAGAAGACCCTGATGCTGGGAAAGATTGAAGGTCAAAGAAGAAGGGGACGGCAAAGGATGAGATGGTTAGACAGTGTCATTGATGCAACGAACATGAAATTGAGCAAACTTCAGCGGACAGCGGAAGACAGGAGGGCCTGGCGTAATCTGGTCCATGGGGTCGCGAAGAGTCGGACTCGACTGTGCGACTGAACAACAACAACAACATAGATGGGAACTCTCAGTCTGGGGCAGGTGATGCACTCTATTCTTGGTGCTGGAGGGGGCAGCAGTGGGTGGACTTCTAGTGTCCTGGCCCCACTGCTGGACCTTCTGATGGCACCTGGTATATTTTGGCCGCTGTGTGACAGAGTGTTGGACTGGATGGGCCATTGGCCTGATTCAACATTGGCTTCTCTTATGTTCTTATGTTCTTATGACCAGGTTGAGATCCACTGTCCTTCTGTAACTGTTTTCTGGCAGTCTGACTGCCACTGTCATTGAGATTTTAAACTAGAAGTCTTGTCCTCCTTCAACAGCGGCTTGTAAAGCTTGTCTATCACTCCCTTTATCTCTCCGTTTGCATTTTTTAGGATTAGTTCAAATTCGTTTAACGGTCTCGAGAATGCCCCTTCTTTTCGAAGCTTGTGCAAGAGGTCCTGTATTTGCAGGTATTGAAACCGGGGATTTTTCCATTCCATTTGTTTTCTAAGTCCAGTTTGGTCAGAGGAACGCCTTTTTTTGTCAAATCCAATAAGCGTGCTATACCTGCATCTCTCCATACCTGAAAAGCGTTCCAGTCTCATCCACGGGGTGAATTTCTCCATCCTTGGACAGGAATAGCGGTCTAGTAGGGATTGAAGTGATGAGACCAGCTCATGGGCCGTTGTGTTGCCATAGGGGGCTATTTCTGTCCAGCCTGCTACCTCTGCAGAGCACCGAGCTTGGGTTGGCTGTGGGCTTTCTTCTGGAGCGCCGATAATTGTGTCGGGGCTTTCAGGGTTCAGCTGTCGAGCTGAGATTTTCAGACTGGATTGGCTACCGCGATGAGGATCTGCAGCTCTGTGCCCTTGGCCAGAGCTGATGTTGAATACAGAAAGGTCTTAAGCCTGAGGCGAGATATTTTCCTCATTTGTTAGAGCGACTCCATCTATATTTCTCCCCTGGAGGAATTGATTTAAAGAGCCAGCCGTGGGCCGTAAATTTCCCAGCGAACTCTTTAGATCATTCAGGGTAGAGTCCATATTTATGCATTCCCCAGTCAGCGAGGCTCTTGACGAGTTAGAGATTGGTGAATCCAGAACTGGGTTATTCTGTATTCCAGCAGCTGTTTGCAATTTGGGTCCTGCTCTGCCAGCAGCGTGAGATAAAGTCGGTAGCTTATCGCTGGGCCTCTCAGGAGCTTCAGCCTCAAGGTCAGAGGAGACAGATATTCTGCCTCTTTTAGTAGGAATCAATGGGTGGATACATTCATCAGCAAAAAAAACCCACTATTAACAAAGATTTGAAATGTGGCAAGGGATCTTCTCATATTGAGCAGCATTGTGGGAATTATGGTGGGGCTGAAGGTCAGGAGAATTTGCAGTCCATACACCAGTTTGGTGTAGTGGTTAAGTGCGCGGAGTCTAATCTGGGAGAACCAGGTTTGATTCCCCTACTCCTCCACTTGCAGCTGCTGATGTGACCTTGAGCAAGCCATAGTTGTGACAAGAGCTGTCCTTGAAAGGGCAGTTCTCTCAGAGTTCTCTCAGACCCACCTACCTCACAGGGTGTCTTTGTGGGAGGGGAAAGGAGTTTGTAAGCTGCTCTGATACTCCGGGTGAAGGGCCCCCAATCTTTTCTTCTTAGGCTGATTCTGCACCCATCTGTTTCCTCATAGTTTTTCCACAACCACGTGAGGAGGTTAATCTCCCTCTACATTACATGCCACTTTCATTTTCTTTGTTCATCAGATTTTATGGTACCTTCTGCATAGCTTTATGGCCTTTCAGGGGTGACTGCAATCAGTACACCATTGGCCCGGGGTATCTGAATGTGGTTTTGAGCGGCACCCTTTCCTTCCTCTGCTTCCGGTTCAAAGGGAACAATAAGCAAACAGTTTGACATGACTTCATTGATCTCCACCAGTTCCCCCGCCCCTATTTCCCCCTCTGTATTTATCACCTCACCATGAATTACATGGCTCAGGAGGCTAATGACCGCTGTGGCAAGTACCGACACAGGAAAATCTGCATACCAGATTGAATGAAAGTAGATATTCCGAGGGAAGGGAGAATCCAGGTCGAGTGCTGAGAAAGTGTGGAGCGAATGCCAGATGTGGAATGGACCGTGCTGTTTTAGTACATTTTTTCAACTTTTTCAAGATCAATAGACTGCACCTCCGATCTTAACAGTTGACTCAAAGAGAACACAGTGGCTCGTCTGTTTGTCCAGTGGCCTCTATTGAGGTGCTTTCCAGCTATATACTGAGCAATTTGTTTTCTTTGGAGTTGCCATGCAGGCCCAAACATTTTCCTTCCCTCACTCCCATCTCCTCCCAAATGCTTGCTGTGTGGTTTCTGAAAGCTTTGGTTTGAGGATGGCGACCAGTTGGCACAGTTGGTCTTGCCACAAGTCCATTGCAAGTTCAGCAGGAGGGAGGTAAGGTTCAATATCTCTTGATTGTGGACATTTACAGTTTTTGTAATAACTCCATTTTTTTTTAGAAATTGAATTTAGCTGCTGGTAAATAGCTATGACTGTTTTCACCAAGTGAGGAGACAATGGTCTCCTATAAAGGTTAGCAAATAATATTTTAGTGGGTCCTAGACGGTTTCCCGTCCCTTGCAGCAAGCTTCCACAATAAAATGGGATGCTACTTGGGCATTTACCCAGCCGTCTCCTGGACACAGTTTATCAGCCAAAGTAAGGGAGCAGTCTAATAGTGATTGGGCATCCGGATCCAATTCTAAAGACTTATTCAAGGGCTATTAGAAGGAAATATTTCAGAGAAGGTGCACGTGTCTCAGCCTGGGACACACACCTTAAAATATGCCCCCCCCCCTTTAAATCTAGTTTCTTCAGTGACTTCTCCTTCTTGTCCTATGTTCTAATTGACAGATCTCTCAGACATTAGAAACCACAACATTTAAAAAACAGTGTGGGGGGGACATTTTAACCTTCCAGGACAGTCAGTTGCTGACCTAAGAAGAGCAGTTCCCTTACAAAGGAATTTCAAAGGGAGATTAAGAGAGAGAGACTGCTGAATTGCAACTGATAATGAAGCTCAAGACTCCTGGACTTAATCGAGACCTAGGTTTCCTCTCCTCCTGTCCTATGAATGTCTCTTGCCTTGAAAATCCTATAGGGATGCCATAGGCCAGCTGTGACTTGATGGCACTTTCCACTACCAGCTGTTTGTGCCTGCTCAGACCTGAATAGGATCATAGAATCACAGAATTGGGCCATACAGACCATCTAGTCCAACCCCCTGCTCAGTGCAAGACCAGCCTAGAGCATCCGTGACAAGCGTTTGTCCAACCACTGCTTAAGGACTGTCAGTGAGGGGGAGCTCACCACCTTCCTAGGCAGCTGATTCCACTGTTGTACAACTCTTACTATCAAAAAGTTTTTCCTGAGATCCAGCCGGTACCTTCCCGCCCTTAACTGAAACCCATGATTGTGAGTCCTATCCTCTGCTGCCAACAGGAACAGCTCCCTGCCTTCCTTTAAATGAACAATCCTTCAAGAGAGCAATCCTGTCCTCTCTCAACTTCCTCTTCTCCAGACTAAACATTCCCAAGCAGTGTTCCCTCTAAGCTGAGTTAATGTGAGCTAGCTCACAGTTTTTTAGCCTCCAGCTCACACATTTCTGCTCACACATTTTAGCCTCCAGCTCACACAGGAAGGATGGCTCCATGGCAAACTAATGTATGCACTAGCCAAATCACTTGCTCACAACTTTAATACCAGTAGCTCACAAAGTGGCATTTTTGCTCACAAGACTCCACAGCTTAGAGGGAACATTGTTCTCAAGTCCCTCAGCCTTTCCTCACAGGGCTTGGCCTCCAGGCCCCCAGTCATCCTCGTCGCTTTCCTCTGCAGCCGCTCCATCCTGTCCTCATCCTTTTCAAAGTGAGGCCTCCAGAATTGCACACAATACTCCAGGTATGGCCTGACCAATGCAGTATATGGTGGGGCTATGACATCTTGCGATTTGGATGTTATGCCTCTGTTGATACACCCCAAGATTGCATTAGGCTTTTTTGTCGCTGCATCACACTGGCTGCTCATATTTAACTTTCGGTCCACCCATACCCCAAGATCTTGTTCACACACACTGCTGCTCAGAAGTGTATCCCCAAGGCTATCTCCAATCTCATCAGATCTTGGAAGCTAAGCAAATGCAACCCTTGCTGGTACTTGGGTGGGAGGCCACCAAGGAAGCCAAAGACTGCTACACAGAGACAGGAAATGGTAAACCACCTCAGAACTTCTGTCACCTTGAAAACCCCAAGAGGCTGTCATAAATTGGCCACGACTTGATGGCACATTCCACCACCACCATGATCCGACCTAACAATTGTTATACTGTGACTTTCAGATCACCCCGAAGATGATCTGAGCAGTAGAGGGAAATGTAGAACGCACTGATGACAAGGTCACCTTTTTTTTTTGGTTTAGAAATCCAGGACTGCAGACAGGGGCTAATAGAAGCCCCAGTGTTAAAACTGTTGAGATATAGCATCTTCTTCATTTGAGTGCCTTTCCCTACGGCAGGAATGTAAATGCTTTATGGGTTACTGGTCACAGAACAGGCACAATGTATGTTTATCACATTCCACAGAGCAGTCTAGTTCCAACTCCACGGGAATCCATCGCAGACATCTCACAACTCAATAGAGATCCGTAGAGACACTCCACAGCTCCACAGAATACAAAAAAAAAACCCAGCCTATAGCTTCATAGGGCAGATGCCATGCGGCTTCGCAGTCTCCCTTGGATTGATTTTCAATAGGACACCCTTGCTTGGCTCTATGCGGTCTTTCAGTGTGTTATGTCCAAAACCCACATGAAGAATGTTTTCACTTGTATTGTTTCCCAGGCTCTCGGCAACAGAGTTCTGCATCTGCAATTTTGGCCCTATAGAAACATCTCAAGATGCTTATGTATTTCCCTAGTTCACCGCTTACCAGGCCGCATGCATGTGTTTTCTCTTGAACTCATACTGCATCATGGACTAGGTAGTCTTAAATCCCATTATGGACAAAGCAAACCATCAGGTCACCGCAAAAAGTTTTGATATCCATATCACAGAGTGGATAATGGCATCTGAAACTCTTATTTTTAATTCATAGGGGCCTCTCTATGCAAATTTAAAGGCTAGAACATGGGACAGCGATATTTGTTGTTGCATAGATTCTTCAGAGGTCTCACAGCAGAAAAGTGGAAGCCTGCAGTGACCGAAGGATGTCATCTACATTGAAGTAGGCTACCTCCAGATTCAATGAGCAGACGGCAATTTCACTGGCCTCCTTGATAAATGATTTCTCATAAGAACATAAGAGAAGCCAATGTTGGATCAGGCCAATGGCCCATCTAGTCCAACACTCTGTCACAGTGGCCAAAAATCCCAGGTGCCAGCAGGAGGTCCAGCAGTGGGGCCAGGACACTAGAAGCCCTCCCACGGCTGCCTCCCCCCCAGCACTAAGAATACAGAGCATCACTTGCCCCAAACTGAGAGTTCCTATCTGTACCTTGTGGCTAATAGCCACTGATGGACCTCTGCTCCATATGTTTATCTAATTTTTTCTTGAAGCCATCTATGCTTATAGCCGCCACTACCTCCTTTGGCAGTGAATTCCATGTGTTAATCACTCTTTGGGTGAAGATGGACTTCCTTTTGTCTGTTCTAACCCGACTGCTCAGCAATTTCATGGAGTGTCCACAAGTTCTGGTATTGTGAGAAAGGGAGAAAAGGACTTCTTTCTTGACCTGCTCTATCCCATGCATAATCTTATAAACCTCAATCATGTCACCCCTCAGCTGTTATTTCTCCAAGCTAAAGAGCCCCAAGTGCTTTAACCATTCTTCATAAGGAAAGTTTTCTAACCCTTTTATCATTCTAGTTGTTCCATAAACCTACCATGGACTACATCCCTATATTCCGTCCCCCCCTTCCACTTTATGGGGATGCACTTTGGCTCAGTGGTAGAGCATCTACTTGGCATGCAGAAGGTCCCAGCTTCAACCCCCAGCATCTCCAACTGAAAAGGAGCAAGCAGTAGGTGATATGGAAGACATGTCTGATGAACCAAGAGGTCTGATTCATTATAAGGTAGCTTCACACAATGCTACTAATTGTTTCTGATCCAGATATAATTGCACCATGCAGGCTTTGAAGATTCCTTGAATGAGAGCTGAGGGTGAACATGTTGTATTGGGCATGCCGTTCCTCCTCCCAGGATGCGATTTTGATAAATCAAATATGCACCAAACAGTAGAAAGATCATATCAGCATCAAATTAGCCACTGGATCCCTTAATCATATGCAAATGGAAATTATGGCTAATTTGTTTAATTTAATTAGACTGCATGCATGAGCATTAATGAGGCAATATATTACCAGTGTCCTAGAACTGGCGCAATATGACTGATAATGTGCATATACATCAACACCTTTTCAGCAGTTCTCAGGTTACCCACCGACCTGGTGAACTAACAGTTTCGTTATTAGGGACGGGCATGAATTGTCTCATGAGCCAAAACTCAGCACAAGCTTGGGCTGGTTTGGGGGCTCCCCAAACATTTACTGGACTTTTGGCTCAGCTTGGTTCAAGGGCCACACCGAACCTTGTACCAAACCAGAATTTTTAGGTTCATGCCCATCCATAGTTGTTACTGCTGGCTAAGCCAGTAAGATCTCATGATAAAGATTCTGGCTAACCTGAAACCTGAGGGATTATTTTTGGAAATTCTTCATTTCCGGTAAAATGCACACACAGAGACACACAGACACAGACACAGAGAGAGACACACACGTGGTTTTTGGCAATGCGGAACTTAATACAAATTGAAAATCTCTCACTAAGCGGGAGAGCAGGAAGAAAGCTCTCTTCTCACTCTGAGTTTCATGGAGTTATTGCATAGCCAAATCTGATTGGCTCTTCTATGAGTCATGATGTTAGCTACATGGCCACCAGTTGGCTGGATTAAACAAAAAATAAACCGAAGTAGCTGCTGCCTCTCAGGTGGTTAGCAGACAGGGGCAACAGTGAAGTGAAATGAAGATTGCCCATCCCCATCTATCTGTAAAATGCAAATTGCATAACCTGTGCAGCCTCAATTTGCATCAGGGCCAGAAGGGGAGGGGGAAGACCAAACAGCACCCAACATTCATTCAATTTCACTACTCAAAACTAAATTCCCAGCCCTGACCTGGGTAGCCCAAGTAAGCCTGATCTTGTCAGATCTCAAAATTTAAGCTAGGGCCAACCCTGGTAAGTACTTGGAAGGGAGACCTCCAAGGAATACCAAGGTCGGGATGCAGAGGCAGGCAATAGCAAGCCACCTCCCCAAGACATCCTATATGCATTAGGGATTGCCAGAAGTCACCATGATTTCCAGGCATGCAAGCACACACAGATGTAAAAAAAACCCAAAACCCTAAATCCCCTGTCCTGCTTTTAGCATTTTAAAGGAGGGGGGCAAAAATGTTTCCTCAGTAGATGAAATGTGAAAGAAGAAATGGCTAACTAGCCACCTCTGTTCACTACCTACAGACCAGTTTTAAAATGGTGGAAGGCCAGTATAGCTGAGCATCTGTCACATCAAGTTTGGGTGTTAGTAAACAAATCCATGGCCTTGGGTAAATTCTAATGTACAACAGGAAGTGATCTCTGGTCTCAGTAAAACACACATCCATGGCCACGCAAAAGCATGTGTGTGGGTTGTATGCACATACCAATGTTCATACAATCTGCTATGATTCTTTATAAATAAGAACATAAGAACATAAGAGAAGCCAATGTTGGATCAGGCCAATGGCCTGTCCAGTCCAAGACTGTGTCACACGGCGGCCAAAAATACCAGGTGCCATCAGGAGGTCCAGCAGTAGAAGCCCTCCCATTGTTACCCACCCCAAGCACCAAGAATATAGAATACCAGGTGCTATCACTTGCCCCAGCCTGAGAGTTCCTATCTATACCTTGCGGCTAATAGCCACTGATGGACCTCTGCGCCATATGTTTATCTAATTCCCACCTGAAGTCGTCCATGCTTGTAGCGGCCACAGTGAATCCCATGTGTTAATCACTCTGTGGGTGAAGAAGAACTTCCTTTTATCTGTTCTAACCCAACTGTTCAGCAATTTCATGGAGTGCCCACGAGTTCATACGAGTGCCCACAAGTTCTCGTATTGTGAGACAGGGAGAAAAGGACCTCTTTCTCAACCTGCTCTATCCCATGCATAATCTTATAAACCTCAATCATGTCACCCCTCAGCCATCATTTCTTCAAGCTGAAGAGCCCCGGGCACTTTAACCTTTCTTCATAGGACCCAGGCCCTTTCTTCAAAAATACATTTTCAATTATTTCATTTATGCTTTACCTTTCTCCCCAATGCATTCTCTCCTTGATCTATGCTTTAGTCTCTGTCGGTGCAATCCCATACATACTCACTGCAATCTAAGCCTATTGACTTCAGTGGGCTTAGACTGGAGCAACTCTTCCTAGGATCGCACCATGTATGTATGATTCACATCAATTGGCACCAGGGATTTGACAGGGATCAAGGCAGCGACCTCTCTCACTCCTGACAAAATATCTGTGGGGCTAAATCAACAAATCAGTGCACTCTAACACAAGAGTAAGCACTAGTGAACTTATTGGGGCTTACTTCTGAGCAAAGCTGGATACCATCAGTTGAACCCCTGGGGTGCTACCAAACGGGGGAAGTTTGTGCTTTCCTATAGTTCTAACCACTGTGCCATTATATAAGGTCAGAATGGCTGAGATATATGAAAAGTATGAATTTTATCCAAGAATTACAGCTGTGGTTCTTGCACCCCAGTGGGCAGAGCTGAAGAAATAGGAGTCAGGATGAAATCACGGTAGGGGCCAGTGTTCCCTCTAAGCTGAGTTAGTGCGAGCTGGCTCACAGTTTTTTAGCCTCCGGCTCACACATTTTTGTCCGAGCTCAGGAACGATGGCTCCAGAGCGAACTAATTTATGCAACAGCCAAATCGCTCGCTCACAACTTTAACGCCGGCAGCTCACAAAGTAGGATTTTTGCTCACAAGACTCCACAGCTTAGAGGGAACATCAGCAGGGACTCAGCCGCCATTTGACTTTCCCATTCTTAAGTAGAAACGGGCTGGGAGAGGAACCTGAGGACCCAGGTGTCAACTATACTGTGTTCAAGCAAGTCTGGCTGCAGATGAGTTTGATCTATTTGGCAGGAGCTGACAGCTCAGAGTGTCTATCTGGCTAGCTCTGATTGGATTAGTGCAGTTCTGTGTGGCACTAATTAACCTACTCACTGTGACTCAGCACTATACTCTGATTGGTCAGTTGGGGTATATATGCAGTCATACTCTGTACAGTTTTTACCCTTGATGGGAACCTGGAGCATTTTGTCACTGTGTCCAATTTCTGTGGTGAAGGCTGGTGTAAATAAATGTAAATAGTTTTACACTAAGCTGTTTGGACTCAAGTCTTCACTTGATCCTTGCACTCCCTTACTTTTCACTGTGGGCTGGCCACCGCAGCAACTCTGACACCAGGCCCTTTCTGCACCCATATTTTGTCTCAGTATCTGAGCACGTCCCATTCTTCCGTTCTGCATTCCCTCCCTCTTTCACTTCTGGTTTGTGTTGGGGCTTTTTCCCCCTTGTCTCTGCATTTGTTTTTCAGGAATCGGCATTCAGACCGCTTCCAGCACACTGTTGCCCCCCCCCCCCGCAGCTACCAAAATTCCTTTTGCTGTGATTCTTTGTTCTCATGCACTTCGATTCACTAATCCTTTCTAAAGTAAAATTGTTTCCATGGGTATTTAAGTGCTGCCCTGTGCAGCCTCTCTCTCTTTAGGTTGACGCCCCCTCCCTGTTCTGTTTTATTTCCCTTCTTCTCCAAAGACGAAAGAGGACATTTCCTCCAGCTCAGGTAAACTTTAAAAAAACACAGAGAGAGAGGATAAGAAGGAATCAGTAAATATAAAGGACATGAGGATTCCCTGCTCCCAAAAATGTCAGTCTTGCATGTGTGGGCCTGGATTCCCCCCTCCCTTCCCTTTGTTTTTGCAGAATCGTGGAGGGAGGGGTTAAGACTGCAGTTAAAAGTTTTGAAAGACGTTTGCCTTTCTCTTCATCTTGAGACAAAGCAGCCAGTTAGCTCAAAAAATGTGGGTTTTGCTTATAGATGCAGAATGCACACAGAATACACAAATAAATAAACTGGAGGGGGAGGACTAGTGCAGAAGGAATGCGTGTGACTGCCAAGTCAACCCCTAAGGCTTGGATTCTCCGGAGCAAGCTGTCAGTGCAGAAAGGGCCCAGTTTGAACCACATCTTGTCTCCTTCAGTGCGCGGAGTGCAAGAATGCTCATGCTTGCTCAGCTTCCAAAAGGAAAGAGACTTTCTTCACCTTTACAGGAGGAGGTGGATGGGGAGAAGAGGGTTAAGCCATATTATTTTTCCTTGACAGCTTTCAGCATCCAGTTTGAAATAATACACCGTCTCATAAGTTCATCTGAGCTGACCTTTTTCTCTTTGTCTAACCATTTATTTTCAGTCTGACCAAACTCATTATAGTGAAAGAGAAGGGGGAGAAAAAAAAGATACATTATATTTTTTCCCCCTTCCTCGCAGGGCTCAGCAGGCTGCCTATGATGGTATTGTGATGCGGTTGCTAACAGAATGACAGTTGCTACACTAACAATATTATGGTTTGGGGAAACTCGCTCATTAGTTATACCCAGTTCGGTTTCTATCTCTGGGAACCTCGTACGAGTGCATTTAATATTCAGCCTTTTGATTTCCTTTCTTCAGTTCATTAATTTGAACAGTAATCTCATCTTTTTTTTTCCCCTGCACAGAGCCACAATTCGGCAAAAATGTCTGGGTAAAAGAGTCTACAGATAAATCCAATAAAGTCATTTCCCCTCATTCTGGCTATTTCACTTAGGAACCACACATTACTTTCACCTTCAATAGGCTAAGAGGGGCCTGCTGTGTCCAAGGTCGGAACCTTCTGAATATGGACATCCTGTAATGAAAAAAAAAAATTCTTTGAGAAAATTTAAAACTGTCTCCAGGAAATGTCTGTTTTGATGCTGAAAGCCGTGGCTCAGTCATTTTTTTGCTACAAACATTGAACAGCAGCCAGGCTGGAACTCTGCCCAATTTGGGGCAGGAACATTTTCAGATGGGCCCTAGATCTAGCTCGTTAGGAGTGCGGGCTCTAATCTGGGAGAACCGGGTTTGAGTCCCCATTCCTCCATATGCAGCTGCTGGTGTGACCTTGAGTCAGTCACAAGTTCTCTCAAAGCTGTTCTTTCACGAGCAGTCCTCAAAAGAGCTCTCTCAACCCCACCGACCTCACAGGGTGTCTGTTTCAGGGAGGGGAAGGGAAAGGAGATTGTAAGCCACTCTGAGACTCCTTTGGGTAGTTAAGGGTGGGGTATAAATCCAATCTCCTCCTCCTCCTCTCCTCCTCCTAGCAGAGTGCAGAATCTATTCCAGGTTCAAGAGATCCACTCCAGAGGTCAGGCAGAATTAGGCATCTGCCAACCCATGGTGGGTAAACCCCCACCCTCAGTCCCAACCTCTCACCCATGAGAAACTGAAAAGTGGGAGGGAAAAAAAATGGCTGGCAAATGGCCTCCATAATTATGTTCTAGGAATTTCCCCAAGTCTCTATGGTCTTCAACATAAGGATTAGAGGAAATTCCTAGCACCACCTGAAAGTGATGTCACATCTTCCTCAATCTCCACCTTCCCAGGCACTATCCTCAAAATCTCCCAGCTTTTATTGAGGCAGTGCTAATACATGACATCCAAGTTTTCTTCAGGGTCTTCAGTTCTAGAATCATAAATGTAAATAAGATTTCATTTAAGCTTTCCCCCCCCAAAATGAACTATTTAAGGATTTGCCACATCCAGGGCTATTTGGGGGCAGGAACACACAGGAACGGAGTTCCGGCTGGCTCCCGAGTTGGCCACGCCCAGCAGGAACTCATTAGCATAATAGGCCACAATCAACAGTGGAAACTCATTAGGAATGGCTACATGAGGGGTGTGTGGCCTAACATGCAAAGGAGTTCCTGCTACAAAAAAAGCCCTGGGTTTTGACAACAAACAAGGTAAACAGAATAAGAAGCAAAGGGTGGGTGTGGCTGGAAGACCACACTTCTGGTAACATGGGTGTGTGGCCTAATACGCTAATGAGATGTGCTATCAGGGGTGTGGCCTATTATGCTAATGAGTTCCTGCTGGGCTTTTTCTACAAAAAAAGCCCTGACCACATCTGATAGAAAGGAGAGGGAGGCTGCCCTCCTGTCCTTGTTTACCTGTTCCTCACCCTCCCATCTTCAAGTGATGCTATTAATTATTTGGCCCTGATGATCACAGGCATTAAGAACCAGCCCTGCTGCTACCCAGGGATAATGTTAAATGTCTAATTCCTGCAGGTCTCACCCATAAGTCCCCATTTTAATTTTGCTCCTTCCTCGCGCAAATGGAACCTTTGATTTTTCATTTTACTGCTGTTTTCTGTTTGCTCCCACATTTCCCCCAGGAAACGTATTGATTTTTCACTCTTATAGTTGTACCAATTAATCAGCATCACGCGTATATAATGTATATAAATGACGCACATTGAACATACAAATGGCTCATTATTGCACATGAGCACCGAATGTGTTGACATAAGGCTGCAAAGCCAACAGCAAAAAGCTGAAGCGGATTCCGTCGCATCCCTGTTTGCAGTATTCTGCTTTCCTGTGACTTTTGCTGGCAGAGAATCCTCTGCCAGTTTGGTGTAGTAGTTAGGAGCACGGACTCTAATCTGGGAGAACCGGGTTTGATCTCCCACTCCTCCACATGCAGCTGCTGGTGTGACCTTGGGCCAGTCACAAGTCCTTTCAGAGCTGTTCTCCTTCGGCCCCACCTACCTCACAGGGTGTCTGTTGTGGGGAGGGGAAGGGAAAGGAGTTTGTAAGCCGCTCTGAGACGCCTTTGGGTAGTGAGGGGTGGGGTATAAATCCAATCTCCTCCTCCTCCTCCTTCCAGCATTCATTCCCACAACCTCCTCCCCAGGGGGATTGCTTTAACCATGTTAAAAAATGATATATTTTTTGCATGCCTGGATGTAATTACTTTTCATTTTCCAAATACAAACAGCCCACAGGGCAATCAGCTGTATGGAATGTAGATGGAATGCATAAAAGCATTGGACCACTTTTTTCTGTCTTTGCAACCTAAAGCATGAAAGCGAGAGTCAGGAAATGGCAGTCGGGATGGAATGGGATCAGAGATAAAGTGGGGATAATCCAAGGGGCATGCGATGTGTTTATGATGGAACCTAACGGAGGAGCATGTCTGTGATAAGTATGACACTTAAAGGCAGCTTTCCAACAAGTGATTCAGCTTTAATGGTAGCGATTCGACAGCTCAGAACAGCTCAGAACAGACAACACAACATAGAGCAACAGGCTCTTATTTAAACAGTGCGGGCTAGCATAGCCACGCCCACATTCCTGTTTACAACCAATAGCATTGCAGAGATAAAGTCCAATCAGTTTGCTTCCCTACAGAACAATCCTTGTCTCCTGATTGGCCTGCTACGCAGAGTAGAAGAAGAAGAAGAAGAGTTTGGATTTATACCCCGCCCTTCACTGCCCAAAGACATCTCAGAGCGGCTTACAAACTCCTTTCCCTTCCCCTCCCCACAACAGACACCCTGTGAGGTAGGCGGGGCTGAGAGAACTTCTGACAGAAACTGTCCTTGAGAGAACAGCTGTGCCAGAGCTTGTGACTGACCCAAGGTCACATCAGCAGGTGCAAGTGGAGGAGTGGGGAATCAAACCTGGTTCTCCCAGATTAGAGTCCACACACTTAACCACTACACCAAACTGGCTCTCAGTAGCTGATCAGGTATTGCCATTCTGGATACCAGCCTGTCAATGGGATTTACATCGAGCTCGGGACATAACAGTCTGTAACAGTGGAACCCTATGCGGAGTAACTCCACACAAGTTAAATCAAAGGTCTCAGACTGGTTGAGAGCCAATTTTGTGTAGTGGTTAAGTGCGCGGACTCTATCGGGAGAACCGGGTTTGATTCCCCACTCCTTCACTGGCACCTGCTGATGTGACCTTGGGTCAGTCACAAGCTCTGGCACAGCTGTTCTTGAAAAAGAGCCATTTCTGTCAGAGCTCTCTCAGCCCCACCTACCTCACAGGGTGTCTGTTGTGGGGAGGGGAAGGGAAAGGAGTTTGTAAGCCGCTCTGAGACCCCCTTGGGTAGTGAAGGGTGGGGTATAAATCCAATCTCTTCTTCTTGTATTGTAATACCACAAATGGCATTTGCAGAGGTAGATCATGATTACAGTTCACCAGTGCACACGATAGTCTTACACATTTACTGAATGCATGGGGAGGGAGGACACAGGCCCTGCCCCCTGTCTCCGCCCGATCACTGAGTCTTCTGCAGGGGTGACGGTGCAGAGGATGTGACCACACTGACTCTCCCACCCCATGCTCAATGACCCTCTAAACCCAGCCTCAGTGTTCATGGGGATGGAGAGTTCACCTAGCCACTTCTTCCCCATGGTCACCCCTGCGGACAACCAGGTGAGTGCAGTTTTCAAAGATGCGTTATAGAAATCCAGGCTGCAGGTTGCCAGGGTAATTTTCACAGTGGACAAGTCATCCTTCTTTTGGAGTGATTGAAGTCAGTTTGGAACATTCCTGGACACAGTCGCGACCTAAGAGAGCCAGATTGGTGTAGTGGTTAGGACCGCGGACTCTAGTCTGGGAGAACCAGATTGGGTTCTCCACTCTTCCACATGCAGTTGCTGGAGTGACCTTGGGTCAGTCACAAGTTCTCTCAGAGCTGTTCTCTCAAGAGGAGTTCTCTCAGAACTCTCTCAGCCCCATCTACCTCACAGGGTGTCCTTTGTGAGGAGGGGAAGGGAAAAGAGATTGTGAGTCATTTGAAGACTTCTTTGGATAGTGAAGAGTGGGGTAGAAATCCAATCTCCTCCTCCTCCTCCTCCTCCTCCCCCTCCCCCTCCTCCTCCTCCTCCTCCTCCTCTTCTTCTTCTTCTTCTTCTTCTTCTTCTTCTTCTTCTTCTTCTTCTTCTTCTTCTTCTTCTTCTTCTTCTTCTTCTTCTTCCTCCTCCTCCTCCTCCTCCTCCTCCTCCTCCTCCTCCCAGCTGTTTCCTGTTTCTAGTTCCAACAACTATCTGGATCCCTTCAAGGTTTGTGTGTGGGTGGGCTGGGACCTTCACCCCTGGACAGTGATTAAGGAGCACTCTGAAGCTACAAAACTTCTTCTCCAAGGAAAGGGCAGCCTAGTCAAGGAGAAGAAAACCATCTGTCTCCAGAGCAACTGGACCATTTACCGTTAACTTTTATTTATAGGCCAACCGTTGACCTAAAGCAGGACTCAAGGAGAGTCAACATAAGCTTTCAGCCATCTCCTATATCTAAAGCTCTTAAAACCAAGAAATTAAACCCAATCCAATCATCATCTGAAATCCATATTTCATTAAAAAAAAAAAGATGACTGAACACCTTTCTCAAAAGCTCAGCCTTGCGTAACTTTCAGTTCAGCCATTTGTGGGAGGTCTTCTTGACAGACGCTTCATTGTGTAGATGCCACCATGGAAGAAGCACAGGTATGAGCTGCAGCTGACCTCACCAACCTGCAAGAAAGGGCAACTTGGAGAAGCTGGAGACATGGCTCAAGAACACCAGTTGAAGGAGCTTATTGTTAATAAAGGAAAGAGAAGATGGGGAAGCATGGGGAAGTTTGTATTTCAGACCGTCATATGGATGTGAGTGATGCTCTGCCATGGCTTCATGGCAGAGCATCAGCTTTTCATGCAGAACGTCCCAGGTTCAGCCTCTTGCATTTCTAAGATCTTGGAGATCAGCTGTCTGTTAAAGTAGACAATACTGACCTTGGCAGAACAATGGTCTGACCCACTAAGAGGTAGCTTTCATTTTATGGTGTGTTGGTTAAGTGCGCGGGCTCTAATCTGGGAGAACCAGGTTTGATTCACCACTCCTCCACTTGCACCTGCTGGATGACCTTGGGCAAGCCATAGTTCTGGCACAGCTGTTCTTGAAAAAGAGCCATTTCTGTCAGAGCTCTCCTTGCCCCGCCTACCTCCAGGGTGTCTGTTGTAGGGAGGAGAAGGGAAAAGGAGTTTGTAAGCCACTCTGAGACTCCTTTGGGTAGTGAAGGGCGGGGTATAAATCCAATCTCCTCCTCCTCCTCCTCCTCTTCTTCTTCATTTATTTTATTTTATTTAACTTATTATTCACCCACCTTGCAGAGCAGGCTCCGGGTGATTTACAACATGATAAACACTAAAAATACAACTAATATATCATCCAAATTACAGATAATACACGTGGAATTAAACCAGTCAAGATGGCAAGTAAGCTTCCATTGCTGGCCACGCCGCTGTCCCACAGCGCAGGGTATGTGGGGGCCGTAGAAGAAAAAAAAGAGAAAAAGAGAGTGGGTGTCAGTCTTAACCTCCCATTGCTGCCCTCAACTAAAAGTCCAGTGGAACATCTCTGCCTTACATGGACAGCTTCAAGAGGGAATTAGATAAGCATATGGAGCAGAGGTTCATCAGTGGCTATTAGCCACAAGGTATAGATGGGAAATCAACCCTGACTGTTCCCTGGAAGGCCAGATCCTGAAGCTGAAGCTCAAATACTTTGGCCACCAAATGAGAAGGGAGCATTCACTGGAGAAGACCCTGATGCTGGGAAAGATTGAAGGTCAAAGAAGAAGGGGACGGCAAAGGACGAGATGGTTGGACAGTGTCATCGATGCAACGAACATGAAATTGAGCAGACTTCAGCGGACAGCGGAAGACAGGAGGGCCTGGCGTAATCTGGTCCATGGGGTCGCGAAGAGTCGGACTCGACTGTGCGACTGAACAACAACAACAACAACATAGATGGGAACTCTGGGGCAAGGGATGCACTGTATTCTTGGTGCTTGGGGAGGGGGTCAACAGTGGGAGGGCTTCTAGTGTCCTGGCCCCACTTGCTGGACCTCCTGATGGCACCTGGTATTTTTGGCCACTGTGTGACAGAGTCTTGGACTGGATGGGCCATTGGCCTGATCCAACATTGGCTTCTCTTATGTTCTTGTGTTCTTAGAGGCCCTGAAGAATTGCATCAGATCCTGCAGGACCCTGATGTTATTTGGCAGAGAGTCCCACCAGGTCAGGGCCAGGACCGAGAAGGCCCTGACTCAAGTTGAGGACAGCCAGACCTCCCTCGGGCTGGGGATCGCCAGCAAGTTGTTATCAGCTGATCTCAGCATTCTTCTGGGGACTCATTGGAGGAGAGGGTCCCTGACCACTCAACACTGACACCTTAAACCTGACTCAATACTCCACCGGTAACCAGTGTAAGCTGTGTCCAAAGAACGTCTTTGTCTTATCTTGACTGAACAATGAACATTTATTTACCTTTTTTTCCCCTAAAGGAGAAGATAACAATTCTGAATATTGTGAATCCGGTGGATTTCGTTGCACAGGGAAATTAAGCAGGCAAAAGAGGGAAATGGCTTTGTATCGCCAATGGTCATGCCCTCAGTTATTCTAATAGATTTTGTTCAGGCAGCAAATATTGACAGACGTGTCTGAGGTGTTTAAAAAATAAACTCTGCACGAGAACTGAGCGTTTTACAAATGTCCTATTTGACAATTCATCTTCGGGGTACATTTTAAAATGTTAAAAGAGGAGCACATGTATTTTCTAACGCAAACATCGGAGGGGGAAAAAAGTCATTTGCATTCCATTGGTTATTTGTTCTGTCTCTTAAAAGAGATTCTTAAATGCAGTATTTCTAAGGCAGCATTTTGATCTCTGTCTCATCTTGAATTTGATCACTTAGATAGAAAAAAAGGTAAGGATACGGAGACTTCTACGTAGTTTCTGGAATGCAGATAGGTATAAAAGTGGATTCCTGAAGTCAATCTCTTTGTCATCCCTTAACTCAGTATGCTCCCAGAAGATGGTTACGCCCCGAGAACAAGAACCTCCTGGTGGTTCCCGGGCTGGAGAGAGATCCAGCTGTCCTCAATTAGGGGCAGAGCCTTTTCAGCCCTGGGTCCTGCCTGGCGGAACTATCTGCCTGAGAATATCCATGCCTTGTGGGATTGACTACCTTTCTGCAGGGCATGTCAGGCAGAGACGTCCCAACGGGCATTTGGTTGAGGACTGCAACGGGACAGTGTGAAATCTGACACTCTCATACCCCCCACCCTCTGTAAACCCTCCCCCCAAGCGGCTTCTGGAGGACAAAAAAATATTTCAATATCTTGGGGAGTGCACTGTTTAAGAACATAAGAACATAAGAGAAGCCAATGTTGGATCAGGCCATTTGGCCCATCCAGTCCAACACTCTATCACACAGCGGCCAAAAATGCCAGGTGCCACCAGGAGGTCCAGCAGTGGGGCCAAGACACTAGAAACCCTCCCACCAAGCACCAAGAAACAGAGTATAACTTGACCCAAACTGAGAGTTCCTATCATAAGAACATAAGAATGTAAGAGAAGCCAAAGTTGTATCAGGCCAATGGCTCATCCAATCCAACACTCTGTCACACAGTGGCCAAAAATACCAGGTGCCATCAGGATGTCCAGCAGTGGGTCCAGGACACTAGAAGCCCTCCCACTGTTGACCCCCCCCAAGCACCAAGAATACAGTGCATCACTTGCCCCAGACTGAGAGTTCCTATCTATACCTCGTGGCTAATAGCCACTGATGGACCTCTGCTCCATATGCTTATCTAATCCCCTCTTGAAGCCATCCATACTTGTAGCTGCCACCATCTCCCATGGCAGTGAATCCCATGTATTAATCGCTCTTTGGGTGAAGAAGGACTTCCTGTTCTAACCCGACTGCTCAGCAATTTCATAGAGTGCCCACGAGTTCTTGTATTGTGAGAAAGGGAGAAAAGGACCTCTTTCTCGACCTGCTCTATCCCATGCATAATCTTATAAACCTCGATCATGTCACCCCTCAGCCGTCGTTTCTCCAAGCTAAAGAGCTCCAAGCATTTTAACTTTTCTTCATAGGGAAAGTGTTCCAACCCTTTTATCATTCTAGTTCCCCTTCTCTGCACTTTTTCCAATGCTAGTTCTTGTTGATATGTTATGGGTATTGGAAATTTGATTTTAACTCGTACTATTTATTGCCTTTGTTCTGCTATAAGCCCCCCCGAGCCCTGTTTGTGGGGAAAGGCAGCCAAGAAATCCAAACAAACAAACACAACATGGAAATCAGGGACAGGTTGCGATACACATGGAGCTGCCTTATACTGAATCAGGCTCTTGACCTAGCAAAGTCAGAATCATCTACTCAGATTGGCAGCTATTCTCCAGAGTCTCTGGCAACAGTCAATCAAACCATCCATTGACAGATCCTCTTAACTGGAGATGCTGGGGATGGAACCTGGGACCTTCTGCATGTCAAGCGGATGCTTTACTGAAAAGTCACACCCTCTCCCCAGATATGCGTAGATGAAGCTGTGGGGTTGAGCAAATAGAAGCTCTCTGCTCAGTTGCTCTCATCATGCACCCAAGTTAACATGCTGTGATTGAAAGGGTTCCCCATCACAACGTAGTGGAGTGGGGGGAAGTAGGATTTCTTTTTTTCTGAAATTCACTTTTTTAGATATAGCTGTCGATTCCTGTTATTCTCTATTTCTCTTTCAAAAGAGGGATTTCTCAGAAGAAGAAGAAGAAGAAGAAGAAGAAGAAGAAGAAGAAGAAGAAGAAGAAGAAGAAGAAGAAGAGGAGGAAGAAGAGGAGGAAGAAGAGGAGGAGGAGGAGATTGGATTTATACCCCGCCCTTCACTACCCAAAGGTGTCTCAAAGATGCTTACAAACTCCTTTCCCTTCCCCTCCCCTCAACAGACACCCTGGGAGGTAGGTGGGGCTGAGAGAACTCTAACACAAACTGCTCTTTCAGGAACAGCGGTGCCAGAGCTTGTGACTGACCCAAGGTCACATCAGCAGGTGCAAGCGGAGGAGTGGGGGAATCAAACCCAGTTCTCCCAGATTAGAGTCCGCGCACTTAACCACTACACCAAACTGGCGCACTTAACCACTACACCAATCAATTACTCATTGATTATTCTTTGCAGTCTTGTGCAATACCACATGGTGGTGTTCTGTGCGCTCTTTTGTAACTTCAAACCCATGCAGTTTTGTTGATGCTCGGTAGGAGAAAAGAAAGGTTCAAGAAGATATAGCCTGCCCTAAACATCTGTACTCCTGCGACAAACTCAAAATCTGAATTTCTCTTTTGAGCAAATAGGAGTCGAATCAAAACAGGCTCCAGATACCTAAAAGAGGTGGACCGTTGAGTTCCAGAGAGAAATTGAGTAAAGAGGAATTTGTCTTCACACTTCCACAAGGAAACTGGATTCAATAACGGGGAGGATTAATCTCATCCCTAAAGAGGTCCATGAGTAAACAAGCTTTCTTCCAAAAAGAAAGCCAGCCCGAAGTTCAGCTGAGCCAATGGGAAATGGAGCACTCCCTGCTGGGTCAGCTTTGGGGTGGCTTCCCACACAGTCTGGTTTAAACCAAGCTGCATGGGAAGCCAGCTCAAGGCTCAGCTGAGCCTGCACAGACTGCTCCCCATGGCTCAGCTGTTTGTCAGTCTGTCTTCTGCAGTCCCTTTAAACATCCCGTTTAAAGGGAATGCCGTAGAAAGCCCAAAAAACAGCTGACAAAGGAGCAATCTGCTCCACCTGTCAGCTGTTTTTTGTGGCTTTTACCACTACTCTACCCCCCACTCTTTTTAAAAAAAATTGGTTTAGTGGACCCCCCAAAAATTTGGGACTTGAAAACCCAGATCCAAATACAATACTGGTAAGGGGATCTAGGGGCTGTGGTGGCTCATGTGGTTAAGAGTCTTTTTGTAGCAGGAACTCCTTTGCTTATTAGGCGACACGGCCCTTAATGTGTGCAGTCCTCCAAGAGCTTACTGTAGCCCCTGTAAGAAGAGCTCTGTAAGCTCTTGGAGGATTGGCTACATTAGAAGTGTGTCGCCTAATATGGAAACGAGCTCCTGCTACAAAAAGAGCCCTGGAAGACGCTGAACTGCAGACCGGAAGGTCGGTAGTTTAGCAGTTCGAGACCAGAGTGTCGCATGACGGAGCGAGCTCCTGTCTCTGGCCCCAGCTCCATCAACCTAGCAGTTCGAAAGCAAGAAATTGCAAGCAGATAAATAGGTACCACTTTGGTGGGAAGGTCACAGCGTTCCGTGTACCTCAGCATCTAGTCATGCCAGCCACATGACCACAGAAATGTCTTCGGACAGCGCTGGCTCTTCGGCTTGGAAACGGAGATGAAGACCGCATCCCTAGAGTTGGATTCAACTGGCTTTTGAGCAAGGGAAACCTTTACTTTACTAGTGGGATCTAGGGCTTTTCAGAAATCCCAGATTTGTTGTATTTCCAGGAGACCTGAAATGAAAAATACCAGTTTTTTTTTTTTTAAAAAAATGCACACCCCTCACCCACTCTTACACAATGGCATAATAAAATGTGGGATTTATATATTATGGCAAAACTCTCGGATAATCTTACAAGGTTTGAAAAAAATACCTGCTCCCTCCTCTTTCGTAGCAACCTGGTTACCTCTCCTAGATTACTTAACTAATCACACAGACTATCCCAAAATGATGGATGTTCTATGGCTATGGTAATTAGATTATTTGCTCCAGACATTGGTTTTTGAAGGACATATGTATTTGCTGCTCCTTCTCTAAAACCTAGGCAGACAACCTATATACTGGTACAACTTGGTGAATACCTATTTTCTGTTCTCAATTAGGCTCTTCATCCTGTATCTTACTATTATTTACTTACTTGTTTGTGCAATATTATGCTGAGGTGCAATATTGAGCTGCGGTGGCTCAAGTGGTTAAGACGCTGAACTGCAGGCTGTGGAAGCTCAGTAGTTCAGCAGTTCAAGACCCATGAGTGCCGCATGACGGGGTGAGCTCCCGTCTCTAGTTCCAGCTCTTGCCAACCTAGCAGTTCGAAAGCAAGAAATTGCAAGTAGATAAATAGGTACCACTTCAGTGGGAAGGTAACAGCGTTCCGTGCGCCTCGGTGTTTAGTCATGCCGGCCACATGACCACGGAAATGTCTTTGGACAGTGCTGGCTCTTCGGCTTGGAAACGGAGATGAGCACCGCAACCCTAGAGTCGGATTCGGCTGGCTTTCGAGCGAGGGAAACCTTTACCGTTACCTTTACCTATGCTGATTGCATCTTATGAACATTTGATGTATCACTGTTTAAATTTTTCTTGTTCTGTTTGGAAATGAATAAAATATATTGTACAAAAAAAAAAATTCACACCCCTAATGCCACAGTCTGAACCAGCTGCAGTTTCCAGACTGTGTTCAAAAGAGGAATGAGAACATGACATTTCCGGGAGTAGAAAAAGAAATGGGGGTTAGACATAAACGGGTAAGGGAGGCAGATGCCCCTCACATGACTCCAGTTTCTCATCCTTTCGCTACAGGACCCTCCCTCAGTTGTGACCAGCAATTTTCTCACTGGAAATATTGGAAGGGAAATATTGACATGAGCTAAACGACCGGCCTTGCAAGAGCGTGTATCGGAGTGGTTAGATGGATGAAAGGAACAGTAAAAAGACTGTCGGGACTTAAGCCGACCTAATTGAAGCCTCCCTAATTCCGCGACGCGAGTATTTCAGCCGAACGGCACGATCTGCCACTGTGCGCCGTTTGATTTCTCGGGCCCAGAATTGATTCGATGAGCTCTTCAATCTGAATTATGACGACGAGGAAAATATGAGGAGTTTAATTTTATCAGGTTGTTAAAAAAGAAAAAAACAGACTTTTTCTAACGGAGTGTAACATAAAGAGAAAAATAATAATGTGTGGCTGGGTGGGGGGGAGTCATTCCATCGCCACAATTAGGGTCCCGATCAAGAAATCGCGGCCGTAGATCAAGAAGAAAATGGGGGAAGGGGGAAGGGGGAGGGGAGGGGAGCAGACACAATCAAATGAAAAACAGATACTATTGAGCTGATATTACCAGCGAGAGGTTTCATCAAAGGAGAGGTAATAAAGCAGGCCAAGGTGCTTTTCTTGTGGCTTTGACATATTGTGTATTTAAAGGTCAGTTGAAAGTTGTGAGGAAGGGGGGAAAAAAAATCAATTTGTCACACGCTGCTCTGCATAAAAGTCATCGCTGTCACTGCTTTTGGAGGGAAAACGTGCTGCGGACGAGGCCCAGACAGCCTGACAATAGCGAACATTCACCTTGGACTCTTCCAGTTTGACGAAACGGCTACCCTCCTTGTATCACCTTGTGGGGTTTTTTTCCTGATTTTTTTTTTAAAAAAACCTTCTCAAGAAGTTATCTGCAAGCAGGATTTGTTCTGAAATAGAAAACCTGGGTGTCTCACTTTGCTCTGCTACTAAGAGGAAGAAGAAGAGTTGTTTATATATATATATACTAGGAATAAGGCCCATTGTGGAAATAAATAGAACGAGCTCTAGAAAGAGGCTCTGGGCAGGTGCCCTGGTCCTGGGCACTCAGTGTCAATTTGCTGTGGTGACCTCAGCTGGGTATAATGACAAAGAGTTCACCATTTTCTCCAGAGGAACTGATTTCTACTACCTGAAGAACAGTTGTAATTCGGAGTGATCTCCAGCCCTCACCTGGAGATTGGCAACAATGGTTCCCTATGAGGGAATGGCTGGTTTGGAGGGTGGAGTCTATGGCATTGTATCTGTCTGAGGTCCCACCTTTCCTCAAACCCCACCCTTTCCAGGCTCCACCCCTCAAATCTCCAGGAATTTTCCAACCTGGAGTTGGCAACCCTATCTCCTTCACAGCAAACCATCAACTTATCTTGATCTGCCCCTCTGACTTCAGGTTTCCATCTCCTCTCCCCTCCCTCCTGGAGAGCAGTTGTAATTCTGAGTGATCTCCAGTCCTCACCTGGAGATTGGCAACAATGGTTCCCCATGAGGGACTGGTTGTTTTGGCAGGTGGAGTCTATGGTATTGTACCTGTCTGAGGTCCCACCCCTCCTCAAACCCCACCCTCTCCAGGTTTCACCCCTCAAATCTCTAGGAATTTTCTAACCTGGAGTTGGTAACCCTGTCTCCTTCACAGCCAGCCATCAACCTACCTTGATCTGTCCCTCTGACTTCAGCTTTCCATCTCCTCCCCCCCTGGAGAGCAGTTGTAATCCTGAGAGATCTCCAGTCCCCACCTGGAGATTGGCAACAATGGTTCCCTGGGAGGGACTGGCTCGTTTGGCAGGTGGAGTCTATGGCATTGTACCTGTCTGAGGTCCCACCCCTCCTGAAACCTCACCCTCTCCAGGCTCCATCCCTCAAATCTCCAGGAATTTCCCACTTAGAGTTGGCAACCCTATTTCCTTCCCAGCCAATCATCAACCTACCTTTATTTTCTCTTCACTCTTCAGCTTTCCAACCCCCCCCACCTGCAGCCTCTACCGTATTCTGAAGCCCTGATTGCTACGTCACATTGGCTGTCATACAGGGGCCATCTCAGCAGGATATAAGGACACCGAGTCCACCATTTTCTCCAGGGGAACTGATCTCTGCCTTCTGGAAAGCAGTGGTAATTCTGAGTGATCTTCAGCCCTCACCTGGAGATTGGCAACAATGGTTCCACCAACAGGCACTAAGGGGAAATGTATTTTACCTCAGAACAGCAACAGCAAACTGTTCAGAATGTTAGAGGCTAAAGCCAGTGAGGCCGCATATGCAAACGACCTCTGTGTTCCGAGGCAAAGGCCAGTCAGGCCACATATGGAAATGACCTCTGTGTTCTGATTGACTGTGCTGGGGAGAGGAACAGTAAACTGTTTAGAATGTTGGAGGCAGGACTCAGGCAAAGCAGCCAGGGGATAGAGAGATTCTCTGAATGACAGATCAGAAAGCAAACTGATTTTGGAGCGTGTTGGAATGTTCAGGGGAGTCCATGACCAAAATGGAATTATATATACTGGAGGATAGATATATCTATATATCTATATCTATATCCTATTTTTCTCCACCCCAAGGAGCCTTGAAGTGGCTTACAATTGTCTCCCCTTCTTCTCCCCACAATGGGCACCTTGTGAGGTAAGTGGGGCTGAGAGAATTCTAAGAGAACTGTGACTGGCCCAAGATCACCCAGCAGGCTTCAGGTGGAAGAGTGAAGAATCAAACCTGATTTTTCCAGATTAGAGTCTGCCACACTTAACCACTACACCATGCTGGATCTCCATGGGTCTAGAGTTGCCAGCCTCACCCCCCCCCCCGAAACCAGTCCGGGATGGGAGTAGGCTGGATAACTCCTGGGGATTTAAGGGTGAAGCCTGGAGACATCTGGGACTTCAATAGGGTACAACACCCCAGAGTCTACCCTCCGAAGCATTTATTTTCTCCCAAGGAACTGATCTTTGTAGTCTGGAGCTGCTCTGTAATTCCAGGATATCCCCAGGTCCCACCTGAAGGCCCTACATGGATCAGAAAATCTAGTGCACTGTTTGTTTCCAAAAGCTCAGAGAAGTAGAAAAGCAGGACATGAAGGCAACGGCCTTCCCCACATTCCTTGTCCTTTATACTCTGGGGCGTACTGCCTTTGTGTATGGAGGTCCCACAAATAGCCAATTATCACTGAGGAATTAAAATCCCAAACTCCTTAAATGCATGCACTCCTTTTCAACAGCCATCTGAAATATGGTCTTCACAGCTAGCAGAATGAGGTGGTAAAGCCCTGAAACAGAAGAGGAGGCAGTTCCACTTGCAGCTGTAGGTTTGGGAGGCCATTTTATAATGCTTCTCCATGGACAAAACTTCTTATAAGTAAACATAAGAAGAGTCCTGCTAGATCAGCCTAGTAGTCCATCTAATCTTGCATCTTGTCTCATACAGCAACCTGCAGCGCTGACAACTGGGCACAGAGGCCAAAGTATCCCCCTGATGTGACCTCCTGGCCCTGGTCTGCACAGACCAACTGCCTCTGGAAGTGGAGGTTCCCTTTTGTCACCATGGCTAGCAGCCACGGATGGACCTACGCTTTATGAATTGCTTTTAGAGCTGTCTGTCCTTTTGGCCGTCACTACATCCTTTGTCTGCAAACTCCCATTATAATCACTTGCTACATAAAGAAGTATTTTCCTTTTATCTATTGCGGACCTTCTGTCCATGGCGCTCCCTGCTGTGCTGTATTTCTGCTCGGCTCTCTCCCTCTCTGTGTTCTACCACTTCAAATGAGGCATCCTTCAAAAATCCTCCCCAATAGACTTTCTACCTAGAATCAGGGCTATTTTGGGGCAGGAACGCACAGGAATGGAGTTCCGGCTGCCTCTCGAGTTGGCCACGCCCAGCAGGAACGCATTAGCATAATAGGACATACCCAACAGCAGAATCTCATTAGGATTGGCTACATGAGGGGTGTGTGGCCTAACGTGCAAAAGAGTTCCTGCCACAAAAAGAGTCCTGGGTTTTGACAACAAACAAGGTAAACAGAATAAGAAGCAAAAGATGGGTGTGGCTGGATGACCACACTTCTGGTAACATGGGGTGTGTGACCTAATATGCTAATGAGTTTATGTTGTTGGGTGTGGCCTATTATGATAATGAGTTCCTGCTGGGCTTTTTCTACAAAAAAAGTCCTGCCTAGAATATATCATTTTGGTCTCAGTTGTTCGTATAATGGAACAGAACTATGTGTGCATACTTTTTATGCATTTTCTGTTCTCATAGTTAGGATTTTGGGGAGAAGACAGGGCTCTTTTTGTAGCAGGAGCTCCTTTGCATATTAGGTGACACACCCTTAATGTAGCCAATCCTCCAAGAGCTTACAGAGCTCTTCTTATGGGGGCTACTCTAAGCTCTTGAAGGACTGGCTACATGAGGGGTGTGTCGCCTAATATGCAAAGGAGTTCCTGCTACAAAAAGAGCCCTGCGTATGCTGAATCTCCTTAAATATTGTCATTATGAATGTACAATGAACGTTTGCAATGGAACAACAGAAAACTACCCAACAAGTACAGGAAGGGAAATGCTATTTCAAACAGCAGGTTTCAGACTGAAATTTGATCAGATGTTAGGCTTAGGGGTGGGCACAAACCGGCTGATGAACTAAAATTTGTCACGGATTTTGGCTGGTTCATGGTTCACAAAGCAATGTTCGCAAACTGGAGAACCGCCACGAACTTTCACAAGTTTTCATGTAGTTCGTGGTGGTTCATAGTGGTCTGTGAGTCCAAACCACTCAGCTGTTTGGTTTAAGTGGCTCTGATCCTGGGCTGGCCGCCTAAGAAAGCTTCAGCTATTTAGAGCCTGAGACAACGGCGTGGTGGGAACTGGCTACTCCCGCAACTCGGCTTTTTTGGGCACCAATCCCACAAACCCAGATCACGAGGTCTATCGTTTGCTATGTGGTTTGCCCACAAACCAAACCACAGAAATCCCTAGTTAGGGTTGTGAGAAGAAAAAATAGGTCTTGTCTCTGGTATTTTGGCTTTCTTTTGCAGGGCGTTTTCCCATGGTGGGATATGTGCAACCCCTTCTCCATATCTTCATTCTGAGCACAAGGACCAGGGTGGCTAAGCCCCTGGGGGAGGTGGAGGATCCCCCTCCGCCATACCCCATTGCCTACCACCGCAGTGCCAGTGGAAGAAAAAAATTAAAAAGAAAAATAAGGCCTCACCTACTTACACAAAGTTCATACCATAAAGTTCTTGGTGATTTCCAGAACTACCAGGTACTGAAAACTGTTAACTCTAGGAATTGCTGGAAATTCTATAGTAAGAACTGGAAGTTTTACCATAGAGTTTCTGGCAGTTCCTAGAGCAACCTGTTGTCACTTCTGCATAGTTGTAGGAATTGCCAGGAATTCTATGGTAAGAATTTCCTGTAAGTAGACAAGGCTTTAATTTCCTTTTTAATTTTCCTCCTAGGACACTGCCCCCCCACCATAACATTTCAACTGGTTTCATGTCACTGCCTAGAAACTCGTTAGCAGGACACAAGAAGAGCCCTGCTGGATCAGACTAGAGGTCCATCTATCCAAGCATCCTGTTTCACATATTGATGAACCAGTTGCCCTAGAAGGTCAAGAATAGAGCATATAACCCAAGGTCTTTCCCTAACATTGCCTTTTAGTGGTTTTACCACATGACCTCATTTTATGTGAGCTGTACCTTTGCCTTTGGTAAGCCTCCTGGGGAACAGAGTTCCCCGATTTCAGTCACACCCGTGCTTTCTGAATGGAGCCCATGGATTATGTCCTGACAGCTGAATTTAGTGACCCTGAAGGTACATGATATAGAAGGCCAAGTGAAGTCCAATCACTTAAGATTGTGAAGAGGGCTTGGAAAACAATGGGCAGCAAAAAAAAATGCCTAAAAGTCTGACATTCTATCCTTCAAGTATGAACACAGAAGTTCATTGCTATTATTGTTCAATATTTGGGGAAGGGGCTCTGATCCAGTGGGAGAGCACCTGCTTGACATGCAGACAGTCTCAGATTTGATCCCTAGCATCTCTGGGTTAAAGGATCTGACAGTAGGTGATGTGAGACTCTGGAGAGCTGCTGACTGTCTTAGGAGACAATACTGAGCTGAATAGACCAATAGCCTTCCAAATTCTTCTGAGGAGAAACCTTCAATTTAGCTTGGGAGGCCGCATTAGGTGAAATTTCGGTGACAATCCAGGGCTTCCATCTTTCTTACCTCCATATTCAGTTATCAAAACAAATTAAGTATAAACAGGAATGGGAACTGAGAAGGAGAATTCTGAGTCAGGGAGAGAGGAGGAGTAAGGCATTCCACTAGTCTTGTTTAGACTCTTTCAGCTTCTTTCGGACTCCCTCAGCCCAAGGAGGATTCCCTGAATTCCTTTGGAGTTTTACTTTGGGCAAAACCTTGCGACAGCCCTAGAATGTGAGAAACCCTTGTCAGAATTACTTCTTTGGGTCTTATGTGTGGCGTCCCTCTAAACACTTTCTGTTTTCTCTGAGGAAAAAAAAAACAACCTCAAATTAGCTTGGGAGGCCACGTTAGGAGAAATTTTGGTGACAATCCGGGGCTTCCATCCTTCCTACCTCCATATTCAGTTATCAAAACGAATAAAGAATTAACAGGAGTGGGAACTGAGGAGGAGAACTCTGAGTCAGGGAGAGAGGTGGAGTAAAGGAGTTCCACTAGTCTTATTTAGACTCTTTCAGCTTCTCTTGGAATCTCTCACCCCGAGGAGGAACCCCTCAATTCCTTTGGAATTTCACTTTGGGCAAAACCTTGTGACAGCCCTAGAATGTGAGGAACCCCAGTCAGAAATATTTCTTTGGGTCTTATGTGTGGCTTCCCTCTAAACACTTTCTGTTTTCTCTGAGGGTGGGGGCGACCCCCTCAAATTAGCTTGGGAGGCCTCCTTAGGAGAAATTTCAGTGACAATCCTGGGCTTTCATCTTTCTTACCTCCAGGGCTTTTTTATAGAAAAAGTCCAGCAGGAACTTATTAGCATAATAGGCCACACCGACCAGCAGAAACGTATTAGCATATTAGGCCACACCCTTTGCAGCGCAGCTCATTAGCATATTAGGCCACACCCACATGTTACCAGAAGTGTGGTCATCCAGCCACACCCACCTTTTGCTTCGTATTCTGTTTCCCTTGTTTATTGTCAAAACCCAGAGCTTTTTTTGGAGCAGGAACTCCTTTGCATGTTAGGCCACACACCCCTAATGTAGCCAATCCTAATGAGTTTCTGCTGTTGGGTGTGGCCTTTTATGCTAATGAGTTCCTGCTGGGTGTGGCCGACTCGGGAGCCAGCCGGAACTCCGTTCCTGTGTGTTCCTGCCCCCAAATAGCCCTGCTTACCTCCATATTCAGTTATCAAAATGAATAAAGAATAAACAGGAGTGGGAACTGAGAAGGAGAACTCTGAGTCAGGGAGAGAGGAGGAGTAAGGCATTCCACTAGTTTTATTTAGAGTCTTTCATCTTCTTTTGGACTCCCTCAGCCCAAGGAGGAACCCCTGAATTCCTTTGGAATTTCACTTTGGGCAAAACCTTGTGACAGCCCTAGAATGTGAGGAACCCCAGTCAGAAATACTTCTTTGGGTCTTATGTGTGGCTTCCCTCTAAACACTTTCTGTTTTCTCTGAGGGTGGGGGCGACACCCCTCAAATTAGCTTGGGAGGCCTCCTTAGGAGAAATTTCAGTCACAATCCTGGGCTTTCATCTTACCTCCAGGGCTTTTTTTATGGAAAAAGTCCAGCTGGAACTCATTAGCATAATAGGCCACACCAACCAGCAGAAACGTATCAGCATATTAGGCCACACCCTTTGCAGCACAGCTCATTAGCATATTAGGCCACACCCACATGTTACCAGAAGTGTGGTCATCCAGCCACACCCACCTTTTGCTTCGTATTCTGTTTCCCTTGTTTATTGTCAAAACCCAGAGCTTTTTTTTGGAGCGGGAACTCCTTCGCATGTTAGGCCACACACCCCTAATGTAGCCAATCCTAATGAGTTTCTGCTGTTGGGTGTGGCCTTTTATGCTAATGAGTTCCTGCTGGGTGTGGCCGACTCGGGAGCCAGCCGGAACTCCGTTCCTGTGCGTTCCTGTCCCCAAATAGCCCTGCTTACCTCCATATTCAGTTATCAAAATGATAAACAGGAGTGGGAACTGAGAAGGAGAACTCTGAGTCAGGGAGAGAGGAGGATTAAGGCATTCCACTAGTTTTATTTAGACTCTTTTCAGCTTCTTTTGGACTCCCTCAGCCCAAGGAGGAACCCCTGAATTCCTTTGGAATTTCACTTTGGGCAAAACCTTGTGACAGCCCTAGAATGTGAGGAACCCCAGTCAAAAATACTTCTTTGGGTCTTATGTGTGGCTTCCCTCTAAACGCTTCTGTTTTCTCAGGGTGGGGGGAACACCCCTCAAATTAGCTTGGGAGGCCACGTTTGGAGAAATTTTGGTGACAATCCCAGGATTTCATCTTTCTTTCCTCCGTATTCAGTTATCAAAGTGAACAAAGAATAAACAGGAGTGGGAACTGAGGAGGAGTCAGGGAGCCACAATTATCAAGAGCCTGCGTGCGCCATTCTGCCGCGAGAGCGTGCGACTCTCCTGTCTGTCTTTTAACAAGTCAGTCCTTGGCTTACATCCGCGGGATTCATTTGATGCCCAATAATGAGATCCGCCGTGATGTCTTGCTCCTAGGAAGTAAAAAAGCAGGTCAGAAGCATTTACAAAGGATCATGCTAATGAGTTAAAAGGAAGGCTAGATGGAGCCAATAAAAATTTAAGCTGCTTTTTCAAGCTCAGCTACCAAGCGAAAGGCTTCAGTCCCTCATCGCTTAAAAAAAAGAGAGAGATCAAAACTCTAAAAGTTTTTTTTCCCCTTTTTTTCGGTAATAAGCATAGTTATGTAATTCTCTAGCGAGCCCTGGAGTATTCCTTTGGCATGGAATGACAGGCTTGGCTGTTTTGTGTAGAGCTGCGGAGTAGAATCTGACAATTAAGGACAGACCGATTTTGGGTACTGTGCAGAATTCCATTGCCTCATTGAATTGACACTCAGAGGTGAGGTTCAAATCCTGGCTTGTATTCCACAACTCATAAGACTATAAGAATGTAAGAAAAGCCAGTGTTGGATCAGGCCAATGGCCCATCCAGTCCAACACTCTGTGTCACACAGTGGCCAAAAATACCAGGTGCCATCAGGAGGTCCAGCAGTGGGGCCAGGAGAACTAGAAGCCCTCCCACTGTTGACCCCCTCCCCAAGCACCAAGAATACAGAGCATCACTTGCTCCCTATCTATACCCTGTGGCTAATAACCACTGATGGACCTCTGCTTCATACTGCTTATTCAATTTCCTCTTGAAGCCATCCATGCTTGTAGCTGCCACCACCTTCTATGGCAGTGAATTCCATGTGTTAATCACTCTTTGGGTGAAGAAGTACTTCCTTTTATCTGTTCTAAACCTGACTGCTCAGCAATTTCATGGAGTGCCCACAAGTTCTTGTATTGTGGGAAAGGGAGAAAAGTACCTCTTTCTCTACCTGCTCTATTTGATGCATAATCTTATAAACCTCTGTCTTATAAAACTCGTGGGCACTCAGTGAAATTGCTGAGCAGTCAGATTAGAACAGATAAAAGGATGTACTTCTTCACCCAATGAGTGATTAACACATGGGATTCACTGCCATGGGAGGTGGTGGCAGCTACAAGCATGGATGGCTTCAAGAGGGAATTGGATAAACATATGGAGCAGAGGTCCATCGGTGGTTATTAGCCACAAGGTCTAGATAGGAACTCTGGGGCAAGTGATGCTCTGTATTCTTGGTGCTGGGGGGGGGCATTTCTAGTGTCCTGGCTCCACTGGTGGACCTCCTGACAGCACCTGGTATTTTTGGCCACTATGTAACAGAGTGTTGGACTGGATGGGCCATTGGCCTGATTCAACATTGGCTTCTGTTATGTTCTTACGGTAGTGGTTCTCAGCTAAGGGCAATTCTTTATCTAGCATTTGCTTCACATTTTCTCAACTGGGAGGAAAAGATGTAGCTCAAAACCACATTTGAAAAACTTGGGGCAATGCCGTACTGATTGCAAAGTCACCCTTGAACAGCAAAAGGCACCATAAAACCCAATGATCAAAGAAATCGGAAGTGGCATGCAATGCAGAGGGTACCGTGAAACCCGATGATCAAAGAAAGAGAAAGCCACTTGCAATGCAGAGGGGGATTTCTGTTCCAACATGGGTTTTGTGCAACAATGGAGGGAAAAGCCAGTGCAGATTTGCTCCGAGGCTGATTGCAAACCACGACTGACTGTGAAGAGTTCCAAGAGGACCTCCGCACGCTGGGTGTATGGGCGACAATGTGGTGAATGAAGTTCAGTGTTGGTAGGTATAAAGTGATGCGCATTAGAACAAAAAAATCCCAACTTAAAGTATAGGCGGGGTCTGAACTTGCTGAGACTGAGAGCAGAAAAGATCTTGGGGTCGTAGTGGAAAATGAGCATGGCCTTCCTCTATCTCCAGGTCCTCTGAGACTGCAGAATGGAGAGTGGCATGATTCTGTCTTCCTTTCCTCCTTCCTTCCCTCCTTCCTTCCTCCCTCCCTCCTTTTTCTTTCTTTCATATTTTCATTACATGCTTCTTCAAAGGAAGTATGCATGCTCCTTTCTATCCTTCCAACAATCCTCTGAGAAGGGAGAGAGAAAAAGGTGCAATCTGCATCTAGCATTCGCTCCGCTGTCTTACCAAACCCACACTGGAACAGAAATTCCCATCTACATTGCATGCCACTTTCACTTTGATTGAGTGTCGCATCTTATGGCAGCATCCAGACTGCCTGCTGCTTTCACTTCGTTTGATTTCTGGTTTTATAGTGGCTGTCTGCATAGATTTATGATGATTTTATGGCCATTCGGTGGTGACTCTGCAGTCACTATGGTGTTGGCCCGGGATAGTTGAATGTGGCTTTGAACTGCATCTTTTTCTGTTTCAGTGTGGGTTTGGTAAAACAATGGAGCAAATGCTAAATGCAGATTGGCCCAAAGAGAAGAAAAGAGAGATTGATCCATGGTTATCCATGGGACTCTATGACTGAGTGAGGATATGATCTCAGTGTAAGCTGCCCTGAGCCCATTTGCGGGAAGGGTGGGATCTCTCTCTCTCTCTCTCTCTCTCTCTCTCTCTCTCTCTCTCTCTCTCTCTCTCTCTCTCTTTCTGCCTGCCTGCCTGATTACCTACCTACCTACCTACCTATGTTTCCCATCCCCATCAGACACCCTGTTCCACACTGACTTCTGTACAAAACTACACTGAAGGTTCCAGCCGACTGTATTTCAGAATAACTGGGATGTGCAGAAGACAGCTCCCCCCCCCCCAAACACACACTCCAATTTCAGCATTTCCAGTACAATTTAACACAGACATTTAAAGAAATTTGCATTTCAAAGAAGAGCTTTTGGCTTCCTTTAAAATACCTCTGCTTTTTTATTATTCTTTTGAAGAATTTTTTTTAAAATAGCAAACTTTTGCTTTGGGCAAAATTGTTGTCATTGTGCTGTATGTCCCAGAGATGAGTAAATGTTTTTTCCATTTATTATGCACAACCTCATTGGCCACGGAGACTCTCTGGAATGTAATCTTGTTTGCAACCACCGTAATGAGAACTACTTGCCTTTGGGGACTTTCACACCCACCTACCTATGTCTCGCTTTGGCTGACGGGTAGCAGGTTTGATCCCTGGATACAACTGCACTCCCTTGAATCTTATTAGAAGAAAATTAAGGGGTTTCTTCAGTATCCTGGTTTTCAATATAGCGTTGGCCCTGGCTGGGTCAAGAGAAGATCTGGAGGTATGGGACAGGAGTAGAGAGATGTCTCCATGTTCAACACTTATCTAAAATATTAGACCTGACCTGAATGTCCCAGGCTAGCCTAATCTCATCAGATTGTCAGGTCCTGGAGTAACCATTCTGTACACAATAGTCCTTAAGCAGGTTTATGGCTTCTGGTCAGGCAAACACCTTTGCCAGAAATGGCAATCAATAATACACACACAAAATTCAAAACATCAGGTCCACCCTGCAATCAAACGTCACCAGCATTCAGGCTACTACAAGTTATGAAAGAGTATACGACCTAACTAGCTATATCTCAAGACTCCTGTCTCCCAAGGCCATGGATCCAGCTGGGACCTGTGAACCATGTGAGGGTAGCTTAGGGAAAGTTACAAGTGGCGCCTCAACCTCACACCATACATGCATTCACACACACACAACCCTTAGGAACGTCAGGGAGGACAGATAAGAAAAAAAAGAAAAAAATCAGGACTAACCAAGGGGCTAAGCAAGCAAGGGTTACAAAAGTAAAAATAGGCCTTAACAGCAGAGGGCATCAATACACAGTTATTCATCATGGTACAGAAACAAGCAGCCCCTGGTAAGGGTCTGAACCTGACACAGGTCTTGAAAGCTAAGTTGGGTTAGCTCTGGCTAGCAGTTGGATGGCAGACCAGCAAGGAAGTCCAGAGATGCTATGCAGGAGCAGGAAATAGCAAACCACCTTGGTTCATCTCTTGCCCCGAATCAGCTGCAACTTGATGGCACTTCCTACCGCTCGTCTAAAATACTGAAGTTCACACTGCCTCCGTGAGAGTTGAGTTGGAAACGAAGAACCATTTTGAGTTTCTTTTCGAAAGCATTCCTTGGTGTTAAGGAATGTGGTTCATGGAAGCTGAGGGTCCTGAACTCAGTTCCTGGTATCTCCAGTTCAAGAATCTCAAGAGCCATTCCAGGGCACAGTTGCTACCTAAGAGAGCCAGTTTGGTGTAGTAGTAAAGTGCACAGACTCGAATCTGGGAGAATCTGATTCCTCACTCCTCAACTTGCAGCTGCTGGATGACCTTGGGCAAGCCACAGTTCTCTCAGAGCTGTTCTCTCAAGAGCAGTTCTCAGTCAGAGCTCTCTCAGCCCCACCTGCTTCACAGGGTGTCTGTTGTGGGGAAGGGAAGGGAAAGGAGATTGTAAGCTGCTCTGAGATTCTGAGTGAAGGGTGGGGTATAAATCCAATCTCCTCCTCCTCCTCCTCCTCCTCCTTCTTCTTCTTCTTCGTTTGGATCCCCCCCGCTTAAGAGCAGCTGTCAGCCAGAGAGTACCATAATGAGCAAGGTGACCCAGCAATCTCATCTGATATAAAGCAGGTTTGTCTCTTCAGACATCTTGCCCACATACTCCAGCATCCAGTTTCATCATTTATAACCCTTGTTTGCAGCATGGAATTGATAGAATCAGAGTGTTGGAAGGGACCTCTAGTCCAACCCCTTGCACAATGCAAGCAATTCACAAATACCTCCCCCCCCCCCATACACTCCCTGTGACCCACTGCTTCATGCCCGGAAGATGACAAATAACCTCCAGGATCCCCAGCCAAACTGGCCTGGAGAAAAAATTGCTTCCTCACCCCAAAGTGGCAATCAGCATTTCCCTGGGTGCGTAAGAAAGGGCCACAAGAAAGAAGCATTGATGCAACCCTTCCTGCCCTCCCTTCTCGTGATCTGCCAAAGTTCACAAAATCAGCAGGGCTGTCTGATGGCCATCTAGCCTCTGTTTAAGCACCTCCGAAGGAGGAGAGCCCACCACCTCCCGAGGAAGTCTGTTCTACTGAGTAACTGCTCTGTCAGGAAGTTCTTCCTTCTGATTTAATTTCAACCCGTTGGTTCTGGTCTGACCTTCTGGGGCAACAGAAAACAACTCTGTACCATCCTCTAGATGACAGCCGTTCAAGTACTCAGTCGTCTCCTCTCCAAGCTAAACATACCCAGCTCCTTCAACTTCCTCAGAGGACTTGGTCTCCAGACCCCTTACCATCTTCATTACCCTCTTCTGGACATGTTCCAGCTTGTCTATAATCTCCTTAAATTGTGGTGCCCAAAACTGAATGCAATGCTCCAGGTGAGGTCTAATCAGGGCAGAGTAAAGCAATACCATCACTTCACATAATCTGTACACTATACAGCCCCAAATCACGTTTGCCTTTTTAGCTACCGCGTCACACTTCTGACTCATGTTCAGTGTATTGTCCACTAAGACCCCTAGATCCTTTTTGCATATACTACTGCCAAGACAAGTTTTCCCCATCCTATAATTATGCCTTTGATTGTTTTTTCCCTACCTAAATGCAGAACTTTACATTTATCCCCACTGAAATTCATTTTATTTGTTTTAGTCCAGTTTTCCAGCCTGTCAAGATCATTCGTATGCCCCCTGTATAGATCCCCATTATATCTCTTTATCTATTGATATATAACTCTGCCCTTGAAGATTATCCAGAAACTACATCTGGTCCAGAATGTAGCAGCCCAACTGCCCATTTTGAAAAAGCTACATTGGCTGCCAGCCCGTTCCCAAGTTCAATTCAAGGTACTCATTATGACCTTCAAAGCCCTTCATGACCTGTCTGCCTGTCTGTCTGACCATCTCCTTCCATATGTTTCTGTGTGCTACCTATGGTCATCTGCCAGCCAGCTTTTGGCTATCCTACCACTTAGGGTGACCCATCTGGCATTGTCCAGAGCCCAGGCCTTTTCCATCGTGGATCCTGCTCTGTGGAGGAGGACGAGGAGGACGAGGACGAGGAGGACGAGAAGATTGGAGAGCAGCTTACAATCTCCTTTCCCTTCCCCTCCCCACAACAGATACCCTGTGAGGTAGGTGGGGCTGAGAGAGCTCTGATAGAAACTGCTCTTTTTCAAAGACAGCTGTGCCAGAACTATGGCTTGCCCGAGGCTATTTAGCAGGTGCAAGCGGAGGAGTGGGGAATCAAACCTGCTTCTCCCAGATAAGAGTCCACACACTTAACCACTACACCAAACTGGCCCCAAACTGAAGTGAGGGGCCCCTCTCCCTGCTGACCTTCAGGAACTTTCACAAGTCTTACTTATTAAGTATTTAGATGAGGCAGCTCTTTTCATAGCAACATGCTTCTTTATTGAACTTCTGATCCAAAGACCCAGGCTCAGCAGGAGCCAATTTATACTTGTAAAAGCCACACCCACCTTAAACAACAACCAATACCGAGTAGGCAGCCAGAATCCTTCATTTGCATGAACTATCGCTCCTATATTATAAAGCTGATTTGGGGTGGCAAGATTTGATTCATGCCAAAATCAGTTGGCCCGCGGGTGTGTCACTCACAGGGCATCTGTCTCCACTTGCTGCGTTGCTGCCTCTATGGCCGTGGTCCCACCCACAGAGGTGGCCCCGGCATCCTGCCCTCACTCTCCTTCAAGTGGATGGACAAGTCAGACACTCCAGCGGCCGGGGGCCTCAGCCCAATTGTGCCGCGACTGCGGGCGTCCTCTCCTGAGCGTGCGTAGGCAGCTGGTCTGCATGCAAACCGATGACAGATGAGCTGCATGCAACCCGACGATGGATGGGCCGGCCACTCCAGCAAGGGAGGGGCACCTCAGCCTGGCTTTGTCATCACCGCCATCTGAGCCCCAGCCAGGCTACAGGTCGCCAGCCAGGCTACAACTGGACGACAGGCACACTGGCCACTCCAGCATGTGGGGGGAGGGTGTCTCAGACTGAGGCTGCTCCTATTGCTGCTGCCAGCAGCTGGCTGGGATCTCACTGGACAGGGGCCAGTGTACCACTGAGCCCAAGGCTGCTGGAGGTCACCCAGATCCCGCTGGCTGCGCCCAGCTCAGAAGCCGCTCACGAGCCACTCCCTCACTCCCAGACTCCGGGGGGTCGTGCGGGGGGGAAAGAGCAGGAGACCGGGGGCACCTCAGTTGACCCGTGCTAGGGCCCATTGTCTTCCTCCACTAATGACAGTGCAGCTATTGGGTTATAATCAACAACCAATAGTCTTGAATGCTTTGCAAGCCTTGCTCAGACTCAGGCTCCACCAGTACATAACATTGCTTGTTGGCCAGGGCTTCTGAGAGGGTTTGTATGGCAGACATCTTTTAAGTGGGATAGGAAAGGAGAGGTTGGGGAGGGGGTGTTGCTATTTTATTTCAGGTTTCAATGGAAACGTTTTTACCTGCTGTTGCAAACTACCTGGAAACATGAAGAAAGAAGGGGTATGAATGTCTTGATGAAACAAACAATAAATTAATCCCTCTCCTAATATGTCAATGAATTTGGAAAGGATGAGGCTAAAGATACTTTTTTTGTCTGGAGCTGACCGTTCTTAATGCTGGTGGGTTGGATCTAGTCCCTCTTGTCCTTGGAATTCCAACAAAGGGGTTATCATGGAGTTGAGAAGAGGTATAAACCCAACATAAGAACATAAAAGAAGCCAATGTTGGATCAGGCCAATGGCCCATCTAGTCCAACACTCTGTCACACAGCGGCCAAAAATATCAGGTGCTATCAGGAGGTCCAGCACTGGGGCCAGGACACTAGAAGCCCTCCCACTGCTGCCCCCTCCAGCACCAAGAATAGAGGGCATCACCTGCCCCAGACTGAGAGTTCCCATCTATACCCTGTGGCTAATAGCCACTGATGGACTTCTGCTCCAGATGTTTATCTAATTCCCTCTTGAAACTGTCCATGCTTGTAGCTGCCACCACCTCCTGTGGCAGTGAATTCCATATGTTAATCACTCTTTGGGTGAAGAAGGACTTCCTTTTATCTGTTCTAACCCGACTGCTCAGCAATTTCATGGAGTGCCCTCCATTTGTAGCAAGAGTAGAAGAACCATCACATGGTTAATATGTTGTTGAAGGCTTTCATAACCGGAGTTCATTAGCTGTTGTAGATTTTCCGGGCTGTATGGCCGTGATCTTGGCATTGTAGGACCTGACGTTTCTTCAGCAGCTGTGTCTGGCATCCTCAGAAGTATAACACAGAGAGATGGAGTACTCTCTGTGTCAAGATGAGAAGAAAAATGGTAGGCAGGTAATTTATAGTTACCCCGGAAGGTGGGGTAGGGCTGAGTCAATACCTTGTAGGAGTTCCCGGTGTTGTGACGGGCTAATGCAGGAGCTTTCCCAAGGAGGTTTGTTTGCATATGGATTGGCTGTTGAAATTCTAATCTTATCTGTAGTGCTATTGTCAGATGTAGAGCATTTTGTGTTTTTCAGGACAGGAAACCATGCCCTGTTTATTTTAAAACTCTCTTTGCAGGTCTCTTCACAGGACAGGTTTACACCAGAACCACACAGTGTAGCGTTCAGACAAGAATAAAAGAACATGAAAGACACTGCAGACTGGGCCAACCTGAAATATCAGCCGTGCCTGAACATAGCCTACTCAAACAAGACACAGTTATCTTATTCTGAGACACTGAAAGGCTGGACAACACATTCAATCACCATGTCAGATTACACAGGGAAGCCATTGAACTTCATAAACATAAATACAATTTCATCAGGAAAGAAGCCTGTCACTGTGTGATCAGATGCAACTGTGGCTGAGTCGTTTTTGTTTTTTGACTGCTTGTTTCCCATGTGCATAAACAAGGAATCACACCTCCACACTGAGGGCCCTCTATGGAGTATGCGATGATGCACATACTGTGAAGGGGGGGATGGCACCAAGCCAGGATGGCATAATCAGACCATCCCGACAGCATGAGAGCATGCTTGCATGATCAGACAGGGGAAAGTCCTCCTGTGGCCCGTCAGAACCTGTTAAAGCCGGACTTTCCACAGTGTCTTTTAACTCAGCTTCCGTGGCGGAGCAGCACGGGTTGCCGACAACTGCGGGACGCTTCCCAGACGTTGCTGTCTGATTGCTCCCTTTATATCCATCAGGCATTCACATCTATGTCGGATCTTTAGCTTGGAGAAACGACGGCTGAGGGGTGACATGATCGAGGTTTATAAGATTATGCATGGGGTAGAGCAGGTTGAGAAAGAAGTACCTTTCTCCCTTTCTCACAATACAAGAACTCGTGGGCACTCCATGAAATTGCTGAGCATTTGGGTTAGAACAGATAAAAGGAAGTCCTTCTTCACCCAAAGAGTGATTAACACATGGGATTCACTGCCACGGGAGGTGGTGGCAGCTACAAGCATGGATGGCTTCAAGAGGGGATTAGATAAGCATATGGAGCAGAGGTCCATCAGTGGCTATTAGCCACAAGGTATAGATAGGAACTCTCAGGCTGGGGCAAGTGATGCACTGTATTCTTGGTGCTGGGGGGGGTGTCAACAGTGGGAGGGCTTCTAGTGTCCTGGCCCCACTGCTGGACCTCCTGATGGCACCTGGTATTTTTGGCCACTGCATGACAGAGTGTTGGACTGGATGGGCCATTGGCCTGATCCAACATTGGCTTCTCTTATGTTCTTATCTAAAGGCGTGTGTGATCACAGCCTTGCTCTTCTATTACAGATCAACATGGCTTCTCACCTGAAATGACACTCTTCATAACAAAGCTAGTTGTTCATTAAGGGAGGAGAGGGCCAAAAAGCTAGCCTTCCCTCCTTCATCCTCTCCAATATCCCAACCCCTCATAAAAATTCATATTCCGCAGATGGTAACAGCCACACATCTCAAGAGAAAGCTTCCATTGGTAGCGCTTTGCCACTTGCCGTGTTGGGATATAATCACCCGATGATTGCCGCAGCACATTCTTGATTGCCTAATAATATGTTTCCTGTATTGGACAGAGTAAAGGAATAAAGAGGATAAATAAAGATCTTCCTGGGTTGATTGTTTCCGATCTAATGAGAAATGGAGACGCCGCCGAGCAAATGAAGAGGAAACTCCCGTTTTCGGCCTTCTGCAGCGGCATGTCGGCACAGGCATGAGGAGCACTTGAACTTTCAAACACAATTGGCATCGGAGGAAGGGAAATGTCTTGTTTGCCCATGTTACTTTGCAAAGAGTTACGTTTTAATTTAGAGGAACGTCAACCGTATTGCCGCCAGCCATGGCGATCATATGGAGGGAAGGCAGCATGGTGCAGCTTAATCTTGCAGATCTCAGAAGCTAAGCAGGGCCAATACTTGGATGGGAGACAGCCAAGGAAGACTCTGTAGAGGAGGGCAATGGCAAGCTGCCTCTGCTTCTCACTTGCCTTGAAAGCCCCTTTCTTGGGTCACCATAAGTCTTGGATGGGAGACCACTAAGGACAAGTCTGCAGGGGAAGGCAATGGCCAACTATCTTTGCCTCTCACTTGCCTTGAAAGCCTCTTGCTGGGCTCACCATAAGCTGGAAGCTAGGCAGGGTCATTATTTGCAAGGGAGACCACCAAGGAAGACTCTGCAGAAGAAGGCAATGGCAACCCCCCCTCTGCTTCTCACTTGCCTTGAAAGCCCTTTGCTGGGGTCACCATAAGTCTTGGAGGGGAGACCACCAAGGAAGACTCTGCAGTGGAAGGCAATGGCAACCCCCCTCTGCTTCTCACTTGCCTTGGAAGCCCCTTGCTGGGGTCACCATAAGCCTTGGAGGGGAGACCACCAAGGAAGAGCCTGCAGAGGAAGGCAGTGGCAGAACCCCTCTGCTCCTCATTTGCCTTGGAAGCCCCTTGCTAGGGTCAGCATAAGCTGGAAGCTAAGCAGGGTCAGTATGTGGAAAGGAGACCACCAAGGATGACTGTGAAGAGGAAGGCAATGGCAAACCCCCTCTGTTTCTCACTTGCCCTGAAAGCCCCTTGCTGGGTTCACTGCGTGCTGGAAGCTAAGCAGGGTCAGTACGTGGAAGGGAGACCACCAAGGAAGACTCTGAAGGGGAAGTCAATGGTAAACCCCCTCTGCTTCTCACTTGCCCTGAAAGCCCCTTGCTGGGGTCACCATAACCTGGAAGCTAAGCAGGTCAGTACTTGGAAGGGAGACCACCAAGGAAGACTCTGAAGGGGAAGTCAATGGTAAACCCCCTCTGCTTCTCACTTGCCCTGAAAGCCCCTTGCTGGGTTCACTGTGTGCTGGGAGCTAAGTAGGGTCAGTACTTGGAAGGGAGACCACCAAGGAAGACTCTGCAGGAGAAGAAAATGGCAAACCCTTGTGCTTCTGCTTTATTATAAGTGTGGATTGCTGTGTACCTTTGTGTATGGGAGGGGAAGAAGGCAAGCAAGCAAGGAAAGCAAACATGAAAGCAAGAAAGAAATCATATTCTTGATTGTGCACGTAGCATCTTCTGTCAGGAGTACAAGCTTTCGGGAGGGATGTACGTACATTGAAGAAGTCATTAAATGAGAATGGAACGTTAAAAGAACACATTTTTTTTTTTAAAAAATGCCCATTTTGATAGGTTTCCTATCATCCCGAGATGTAGATTTGTTTCTGTTTCTTTAAAGACCCTCATTTGTATGTAAATTGCAAGCACCAGCATGTCTTAGCTCTCCCCTTTCATTTTTTTTTTTATGTAATGGCACTGAGCAGATATCAGCATCCAGCCTTCAGTGGAGATGTTCCAAAGGTCAAGGGCGTTAGTAGTGAGCGGAATATACCCAGTAATTTCACGGGAACAATGTCAACAATATCCTCTCCGATACATCCGTTTGGTGCTAAGACCTCATTACCGAATGCGCTGCGCCGAGCGGAATGTGTAATAGGGACGCAACGTGGGGGAATCTGTGGGGGAATTTCTCTCCATCAGACCTTACATCCACTTAGGCTGCGGTCGAGGTGAATGATCACTGGCGACAGGGCGTAACAATGGTGTCGATACCCTTGTGGCGCTACTGCTTTGTACTGAATAACAATCATCGCCACCAGTCTCAGCCTCTCCTACAGGGAATGCAGCACGATCACTGCCACAGGAGGTGGTGGCAGCTACAAGCATGGACGGCTTCAAGAGGGAATTGGATAAACATATGGAGCAGAAGTCCATCAGTGGCTATTAGCCATAAGGTATAGATAGGGTTAAGGTGGCTCAAGTGGTTAAGACGCTGAACTGCAGGCCAGAAGATTGGTAGTTCAGCAGTTCGAGACCCGAGTGCTGCATGACGGAATGAGCTCCCGTCTCTGGTTCCAGCTCCTGCCAATCTAGCAGTTTGAAAGCAAGAAACTACAAGTAGATAAATAGGTACCGCTTTGGTGGGAAGGTAATAGCATTCTCTGTGCCTTGGCATTTCGTCATACTGGCCACATGACCACAGAAACGTCTTCGGACAGCGCTGGCTCTTCCGCTTGGAAACAGAGATGAGCACCGCCGCCCTAGAATCAGATTTGACTGGCTTTCAAGCAAGGGAACCTTTACCTTTACTATAGATAGGAACTCTTGGTCTGGGGCAAGTGATGCTCTGTATTCTTGGTGCTTGGGGGGGCACAGTGGGAGGGCTTGTGGAGTTTTGGCCCTGCTGGTGGACCTTTCAATGACACCTGGTATTTTTGGACGCTGTGTGGCAGAGAGATGGACTAGATGGGCCATTTGCCTGATTCAACATTGGCTTCTCTTATATTCTTATCACTGAATCACACGAAGCTGCCTTATACTGCCCTGACCTGGACAGCCCAGGCAAGACTGATCTTGTCAGATCTCGGACGCTAAGCAGGACTGACCTGGGCAAGTATTTGGATGGGAGACCTCCAGAGAATACCAGTGTCAGGACTGGATGCAGAAGCAGGCTATCAAGCCACTTCTCTGAATGTCCTCCATGCCCCAGTAGGAGTCGCCAGAGGTCGCCATGACTTCCAGGACCAGGACCAGGCACACACACATAGAAGCTGCCTTATACTGAATTGTGACCAAAAGAGGGCGACCAGGATGGTGAGAGGGTTGGAATCCAAGTCTAATGAGGAAAGGCTGAAAGAGTTGGGTAAGTTTACCCTGGGAAAGAGAAGGCTTAGAGGGGACATGATGGCAGTCTTCAAATATTTGAAGGGCTGTCATGTAGAAGATGGAGCAGATCTATTCCCTCTTGCTCCAGATTGCAAGACTAGATCTAATGGGTGGAAATTACAAGGGAGTCAATACTGGCTAGATATCAGGAGAAACTTCCTAACTGTAAGAGTGGTTGAGCAGTGGAACGGTCTGCCTTGGGAGGTGGTGGATGCTCCTTCCCTGGACGTTTTCAAGAGGAGGCTGGACGACCATCTTTCGGGTATGTTGTAGGTACGTAGGGCTATCTTTTGACTGTTCTCCTGAAGAGTGCAGGGAGTTGGACTAGATGACCTGCGAGATCCCTTCCAACTCTAGCATTCTATGATTGTATGATTCTATGAATCAGACCCTTTGGTCCATCAAGATCAGTATTGTCTACTCCGACTGGCCCCACTGCCTGGACCTCCTGATGGCACCTGGTATTTTTGGCCACTGTGTGACACAGAGTGTTGGACTGGATGGGCCATTGGCCTGATCCAACATTGGCTTCTCTTATGTTCTTATGACAGGAACTCTCAGGCTGGGGCAAGGGATGCTCTGTATTCTTGGTGTCTGGGGGGGGGCAACAGTGGGAGGGCTTCTAGTGTCCTGGCCTTGCTGGTGGACCTCCTGATGGCACCTGGTATTTCTGGCCACTGTGTGACACAGACTGTTGGACTGGATGGGCCACTGGCCTGATCCAACATTGGCTTCTCTTATGTTCTTATGACTATCGGTGGTCCTTCAGCATCTCAGGCAGAGGTCTTTCACATCAGCTACTGCCAGACCCTTTCACTGGAGATTGCAGGGATTGAATCCAGGACCTTCTGCATGCAAAGCAGAGGCTTTTTCACTGAGCCATGGCCCCTCACTGTCTGGAATCCGTACAACTCTTCCTGTGTTTCTAACTGCCAACAATTCTGAACATTTTTTTTGCTAAATTGTTAGCTCCCAGGCTAACTTTGAATTACAAGGGATCTTTTAACCTCAGTGTAAAAGAAACAACTCCCATGGAAAGGAACTGGGTACAATCCAGATGTCGTTTAACTACTTTTGTTTCAGTTATGCAACAATGAAGATTTTAAGGCAACAAAGGTTCAGTCCGTCATTTCAGCTTCTTATTACAGATTCATCATTACAAGAGGATAATTTTTAAAAAAAAAATCTCCAAAGAACAATTTTATCAAGGTTAAATTCTCTACTGTTGCTCTCAACCCAAGAGGATAACACCCCCAAAAAAACCCCAGAAATTCTCCATAACTTCTAACCTGTCATATCTCAGAGCCAGCGTGGTGTAGTGGTTAAGACCGGTGGACTCTAATCTGGAGAACCAGGTTTGATTCCCTACTCTTCCATATGATACCCACTGGGAGACCTTGGGCCAGTCCCAGTTCTCTCAGAACTCTCTCAGCCCCATCTACCTCACAAAGGTGTGTGTTGTGGCAAGAGGAAAGGAATGCAAATGTTGTGGGGAGAGGAAGGGAAGGAGATTGTAAACCACTTTGAGACTTCTAAATGAAGAGAAAGTGGAATATAAAACCTCTCTTCTCTTCTCTTCTCTTCTCTTCTCTTCTCTTCTCTTCTCTTCTCTTCTCTTCTCTTCTCTTCTCTCTCTCTTCTCTTCTCTTCTCTTCTCTTCTTTCCTCTCCTCTTCTCCTCTCCTCTCCTCTCCTCTCCTCTCCTCTCCTCTCCTCTCCTCTCCTCTCCTCTCCTCTCCTCTCCTCTCCTCTCTTCTCTTCTCTTCTCTTCTCTTCTCTTCTCTTCTCTTCTCTTCTCTTCTCTTCTCTCTCTCTTCTCTTCTCTCCTCAGCAGTAACTTTTTTACTATACCAGATTACAAACCACAGTAATCTCACCAGTTTCCAAGATAAATATGACAATAGAATGAGTTGGCCATTCTCATGTAATTGGAACAGTCTGTCTGAGACATTTATATCAACATCCTTTAGGCTCAGAAGAAGTACACCTGAAAAACTGCAGAAAGAGAGGGAAAGAGAGAGGCCACAGGCTTCTTTCCCTATCCTGCTGCTCTGGAGTTCTGTTGCTACATATATATCATTTTCAGGGTATCATCCTTATTATACTATGATGTCATCCTGACCAAATTTGCTATATAGCTAATCTAGATTTTTTCCCCCAGTTTTGCGGGATTCCAAGCAATGACATATGGAACCTGGTGAGAACTCTTTGCCCGGTTATTTTGACAGTAAGTGAAAACACACAGATTCCATGCAGAGTCCTCTTAATGAGTGTGAGTCATGTCACCGTGTCTTGATTTTCCCTGTTGCTTCTTGGTCAGCTTCCTCAAGAGTAATCCCAGAACATTAGAAAGTTGCCTAACTTCTGTGTAAAGCATTGATCAGGCCATACCTTAGACCATAAGTGACATATCTGGCAATGCTGGACTTTGAACCTGATCCAAACCTGAGCATGGTCCAAACCTTTCCAAAGAGTCACTATCAAAAAAGTAGTCCTTGTCAAAGACAAGCTTTCGTGAGACCTATACCCATATGCACACATAGCTCCCCAAAACTGTCCTTTAGGGACCCTTGGTTGATAACATGAAAATTCAACAGACGAATATGGAACATATTTACTGTAGACCAGACATGTATCTCTATGGTAGTGTGACCACAAAGCAAGAGAAATTAAATGCATAGGGAGGAGGTAATCAACACAGCCTGTAACAGACTTATGGACTTGTTTGACCTTTTCAAACCCTGGGTGCAAAACTCCCCACACAACCTTCTTTTATGTCTCTTCGTTCCCAAACCTGACTTGACTTACCTACATTAAAGTATTCCTTAAACTGTCAGTCCCGGTATTGATACAGGTGAGATTTTCCCTTAGAAACCAGGATCCTTCATTTCTCTCTGTTTTTGGTGGGTTTTTTAAAAGACATCTGGGTAACAAAAATGAGGAACACATATTCTGGATGGAGAATGTACTTCTGTTTTTTAAAAAATATTTTTTATTACAGTACAGCAGAGTGCATAAAAAGAACAAATACACCAAGTATATAAGAAGGGGTGGATACTGTCTTCCTTAGCAATCCTAACCCTAACACAGGCACAACTATGAAAAATCACAGTAAACTAAGCCACCGAAACTACCAAAACCTTAATCGGAAGAGTGAACAAATACTTGCACATTAACGTGCAAAATTCAACCATAAGTTAAGAACTTATATTTAAGATCTTTTATGTTTTCCCAATCAAATTTGTCTATGTTCATTTTCTCAAGTATTGGATACCATTTGTAAAGGGGATTCAGTAGGTGACTTTCCACGTGTGCCAAGTTACCCCAGACGGAGATTTTTTCTTGCAAGAAAAAATCCCATACTTTATGCAACCCCTGTTGCATTGAAGGGAGAATGTTTGCTTTCCATTTACTCGCTATCAAAGTCTTGGCTGCTACTATCAGGATATTAATCAGCTCTTTGCTTCTTTCTGATGAACCATCCGCCAGCCAAAGGCGAGGAAGAATCAGTGATGGATCAAAAGGTACGGTAAGTCCAGTTAAGGAGTAGATGGTGAAAATAACTTGTTTCCAGAATTGGGACACTCCCACCAGTTGTGGTAGTATGTTGTTTTTTGCCCACATTGTTTCCAGAAAAGCAGCGATGACGGGGGATAGATACGGGATAGTTTTACAGGCCTAAGATACCATCTGTGCAATACCTTAAGTGTTGTTTCCTGAATAAGTTGTGAATTTGAGATTTTAGCATGCGTTTTCCAGATTTCATCTCATTGGTCAGGCGAGAGGGATTACTGGCTATCACGATGCCATGCGCTTTGGCATCTGGGTGGTTGAGTGTGTTTTAGAGCTAATAGTTGTTTGCAAATCCTGGAAATCAGGCCTTTCTTATGATCCTGCCTCCATAACAGTTGTTCGAAGCAGGTGAATGGCTTCTTTAGATTGGGATTGATCCGATGGTCGTCCAGAAGACGATACGACAGGAGATATTCATACCAAGCTATTTTTGATTTGGCTTTTCTTTCTAGTTCAGACTTTGATGACATTATGCAGCAGGGAGGGACCACTTTTGTCCCGTGAATGTACTTAGTTTGGACCTGGATAGCATCAATTGAGGTTTGTATTTAAATCATAGCTTGAGCGTCATCCATAGGCACGGGTTTTGCAGAGCTTTCAACCATTGGTGCAGATGGTCTTGCCGCACAGCTTCTGTGTCTGTTGTGGGGAGGGGAAGGGAAAGGAGTTTGTAAGCCACTCTGAGACTCCAAGTGAAGGGCGGGGTTTAAATCCAATCTCCTCCTCCTCCTCTTCTTCTTCTTCTTCTTCTTCTTCTTCTTCTTCTTCTTCTTCTTCTTCTTCTTCTTCTTCTTCTTCTTCTTCTTCTTCTTCTTCTTCTTCTTCTCTAATTGTTTTTAATGCTGCTTCCTTGATATACTGCCAATCCAGACTATTGCTACTGTGATAGTAACCAAGGAGGCTTGACAGGTGTGTTGCGGTATAGTACAGATAGAGATCTGGGAATGCACTTTGAGGTAGCAGTGTGTGTAATCTTGGGGTATAGGTGGACTGTAAGTTAAATATAAGCAGCCAGTGTGATGCAGCAACAAAAAAAGCTAATGTAATCTTGGGGTGTATCCAGGGCCGGCTCTATCACTAGGCCAACCTGCCTCCGGTGCCTAGGGGTGCAGCTGGCAAACAGAGCAATGGAGAAACTGAGAGAGAGAGAGAGAGAGAGAGAGACTCATCAAGACAACATGAGAGCCCAACACGCTTTACAGGTAGTGGCAGTGGCACTCCTCAACTGTGCTGGGCAGGCGAGCAAGAGGAGCCAAGATACAGCCCAGGTGACCCACAGCTGCCACTCCAACAAGTCCGCCCCCACCTCCTCCTCCTCCGCCCCATGCTGCCTTTGAGGACTGGACCAGCCAGGGGGAGGGAGGGGTGAGATGCCAGTGGGGGGTGAGGGAAAGGAGGGCACCCACAAGCCCTGCGTGCTGGCACCAATTGGCGACTTGGCATGATGCATCGCTGTCAGTCTAAATCCCCCCATACACACACACACACAGCCCGGTGGTCAATCCACATTGCCTCCCGAGAGACGCCTGTTTTTTTCACAGCCCTCCCTTGTCTCTGTGACTGGCAGACCCCATTTGGGATGGGCCCACAGGAGGGAATGGAGGTGTAAACCTTCCCGGTGTAAACCTTCCCAGCCTCATTATATTTCAGGTCCCAGGAGAGTTTCAAGCTGATGAGGAGACTGGGAAGGACGCTGCTCCAGGGACCCTGAGGGCACCTTCTCTGTGGGGAAGGGGGTTCAAATGGCACTGGGGGGGCTGTTTTAATTGTGAAAGTGGACTGTGACAAGCAGTGGAGGGGTGGGGTCATCGTGTAGACAAGGAAACCAACATAAAGTTAAAAAAAAAAGAAGGCAACTAGCAGCAGGGTTTCTTTACAGGGGGCTGGCAAGGGAGAAGACCACACCTGCTGCATTTGCATTAACTAGGTGTGTGAGAGAGTGAGTGTGAAGTGCCTTCAAGTTGCTCCCAACTTTGCAATCTTCCTAAAACGCATCTGTGTTTGAACACTGGTGGGCCGAGGTGGGGGTGGCACCAGAAGGTATCCTTGCCTAGTGTGCAAAAAAAAAAAACCTGGGGCCAGTCCTGGGTGTATCAACAGAGGCGTAGCATCCAAATTGCAACACAACATAGTCCTGCCGTACACTGCATTGGTCAGGCCGCACCCGGAGTATGGTGTGCAGTTCTGGAGGCCTCACTTCAACAAGGATGTGGACAGAATGGAGCGGGTGCAGAGGAGAGCGACGAGGATGATCCGGGGCCTGGAGACCAAGAAGCCCTGTGAGGAAAGGCCGAGGGACTTGGGAATGTTCAGTCCGGAGAAGACGAGGAGGAGGGGGGACGTGGCGGCTCTCTTGAAGTCCTTGAAGGGCTGTCACTTAGAGGAGGGCAGGGAGCTGTTCCTGTTGGCAGCAGAGGAGAGGACTCACACTAATGGGTTTAAATTAAGGGCGGGAAGGTACCGGCTGGATATTAGGAAAAAGGGTTTTTTAATAGTCAGAGTTGTGCAACAGTGGACTCAGCTGCCCAGGGAGGTGGTGAGCTCCCCCTCCCTGGCAGTCTTGAAGCAGCGGCTGGACAAACCCTTGTCAGGGATGCTCTAGGCTGATCCTGCACTGAGCAGGAGGCTTGGCTAGGTGGCCTGCATGGCCCCCCTTTCCAACTCCGTGATTCTGTGATTCAGTCTTGATTTGATTTAGAGCCCGCTTATTTGTTTATTCGGTATCTGCAGAACTCTCCCCCAACAGCACATTTCGAAGGAATCAGTTCTCTTTCTGTCAATTTTCTTCATTTGCTTTATTGATTTCACTTATGTACTCATTTTACCCTACTTTCCTCCCCAGTGGGGACACGAACCAGCTTACAAAGATGAAGATAATTTAAATAAATGAACGGGGAAGGGGGCGGGCAGGGGACAGGACAGACATAGAGCTCTTTTTGTAGCAGGGACTCCTTTGCATATTAGGCGACACACCCCCCTAATGTAGCCAATCCGCCGAGAGCTTACAGAGATCTTCTTACAGGGGCTACTGTCAGCTCTTGGAGGATTGGCTACATTAGGGGGTGTGTCGCCTAATATGCAAAGGAGTTTGTGCTACACAAAGAGCGCTGGATAGACATATAGAGAACATCCTGGATCTGCTGGCTTTGCTGGTTCAGGGACAAAGGTGACAAATCAAGTGACTCAGGGTCCTACGGTGCTTTGCCATGTGCCAAAGGCTTGCTCCTCTGGCTCCCCCCCCCATCAAGTCGCAGTTGACTTATGGTGACCCTGCAGGGTTTTCAAGGCAAGAGACATTCGGAGGTGGTCTTTCCCATTGCCTGCCGCCATGTCCTGCCCCGGTATTCCTTGGTGGTTTCCCTTCCAAATACTAACCGAGGCCAACACTGCTTAGCTTCCAAGATCTGATGAGATCAGGCTGGCCTGGCCATGCTCAAGCATAAATGTCTGCAAAGAGGAAGGGAAATTAAAGCTCATGCTAGATCTTACGCAGCTGGCAGAGATGTCCCCAAAGATTCCGTGTCCCAGATCTTCTGCGCATCTGGCACTGTAAGAAGGATCCTTCTACTCAAACAAAGCATTTCCAGTGTGGATGAATGGACACCCACCAGTTCCGCTTGTGGTCTCTTTGACAGTTGTAGATAGAGACCTGATTTTTTTTTTTTTTTACAATCATTTAGATAGTTTGCCAATCTGTTCGTAGATGTTCGATAGGTTGTTTCACTGTATTCCTTACCAACCAAACCACACAGTGGTGCAACTAGCTTTTTTGTGCATTTGGGTTCTCACACAGCCTAACTGAGGTCTACTATGTAAGAACAAAAGGGCCGCGGTGGCTGAGAAGTTAAGACACTGAGCTGCAGACCAGAAGGTCAGTAGCTCGGCAGTTCGAGACTTGAGTGCTGTGTGATGGAGTGAGCTCCCGTCTCGGGCCCCAGCTCCTGCCAACCTAGCGGTTCAAAAGCAAGAAACTGCAAGTAGATAAATGGGTACCGCTTCAGTGGGAAGGTAACAGAGTTCCGTGCACATTGGCATTTAGTCATGCTGGCCACATGACCACGGAAAAGTCTTTGGACAGTACTGGCTCTTTGGCTTGGAAACGGAGATGAGCACCACCCCCTAGAGTCGGATTCGACTGGCTTTCGAGCAAGGGAAACTTTTACCTTTGCATAAGAACATTAAGAAGAGCCCTGCTGGATTAGATCAATAGTCCGTCCACAAGATCTGTTTCCCTCTCAGGTCGAATCTGCATTTGCCTTTGAAAATCAGTTTCGTGCTGCATTTGCATTTTTTGTGCTGCTGTGACACTGTCTTTCTCCATGCTTGATGGCGTCACAGCAGCACGGAACTGATTTAAAAATACAAATGCATATTCGACCTCAGTCTCAGCAAGTTCAGACCCCATTCGCCTATATTTGAAGTTGGGATTTCTTTTGTCCCAATGTACTTCTCTTTACACTTACCACCATTGAACTTCATTTGCCACATTGTTGTCCGCTCACCCAGTTTGTTGAGGACCTCTTGGAGCTTTTCACAGTCACCTTTGGTTTTCATCTTGAATAATTCTGGGTCATCTGCAAACTCACCCGCTACATCCTCATCTTTGCTGTGTAACTGCTCTGCTCAGCAGGCAATTGTTTAAACAGACATTTAGACCACCCACAATTCATAGAAATTGGTCATGGTTGAATAAAATCCTACCCTTCGGCGTTCAGCAAAGTAGTCCTTAGTGACGCAAATGGCTGCTATTCAGTTTGAATTAGCAGCATCCTTGTACACAGTTGTGCACAGTTTTGGGGGGAACCCAGTGAAAACTGGTTTGACAGACATTCATGGCTGCTCAGCATGAACCAAACAGACCAAGTGACTGGCTCAAATATGACTGCTACATTTGCACATGGTAAGTTTGACCAAATTGGTTCACAACAAAATTCACAGTATTGCTGATGTCCAACAGAACTGCGAGATCCTTTGTTGTTGTTGTTGTTGTTGTTCAGTCACACAGTCAAGTCCAACTGTTTGCGACCCCTTGGACCACATCACACCAGGCCCTCCTGTCTTCCGTTGTGCTCTGGAGTTTGCTTAATTTCATTTTCGTTGCATCAATAACACTGTCTAACCATCTCATCCTTTGCTGTCCCCTTCTTCTTTGACAACCAATCTTTCCCACCATCGGGGTCTTCTCCAGTGAGTGCTCCCTTCTCATTTGGTGACCAAAGTATTTGAGCTTCAGCTTCAGGATCTGGCCTTCCAGGGAACAGTCAGGGTTGATTTATTTCTGGATTGACTGATTTGATCTCCTTGCAGTCCAAGGGACTCTCAAGAGTCTTTTCCAGCACCATAATTTGAAAGAATCTATTCTTCAGTGCTCGGCCTTCCTTATGGTCCAACTCTCGCAGCCACACATTACGACTGGGAATACCATTGCTTTGACCATACGGACTTTTGTTGGCAGGGTTTGATGTCTCTACTTTTTATTATGCTGTCTAGGTTTGCCACAGCTTTCCTCCCAAGGAGTGTCTTTTAATTTCATGGCTGCTGTCACCGTCTGCAGTGATCTTGGATCCCAGGGACATGAATTCTGTCACTGCTTCCATGACTTCCCCTTCTATTTGCCAAGGAATGATGGGAATCCTACCCAGTATATTTAAGAGGAGTCACTCTTTCATACAGCCCTCTGGCTGACTCTTCAGGTAGAAAAGCCTACATTTCATTTGCATAAAGTCAGGAATTTCATCCGGGAAAAAAATTGTCCTTATGAACTCTTTAATTTTTTAGTGAATGTCTTCTCAAAACCCACCCCACAAACCAGTGTTCCCTCTAAGCTGAGTTGGTGTGAGCTAGCTCACAGTTTTTTTAGCTTCCGGTTCACACATTTTTGTCTTAGCTCAGGAAGGATGGCTCCAGAGAAAACTAATTAATGCAGTAGCCAAATCCCTTGCTCACAACTTCAATGCCAGTAGCTCACAAAGTAGAATTTTTGCTCACAAGACTCCACAGCTTAGAGGGAGCATTGCCACAAACATGCCATTTAAACTCTACATCTGGCACCAGGTGTCACTAATTAACAACACTCAAGTTCTCAAATCAACTACACAAATCCTCACAAGAGACACGAAAGATCCAGTTCCTGATTCAGACCTTCTGGTTGCAAAGCTTGTAAACCAAAAAATCCAGAAAGCTTCCTGACCGGTGCTTCCCTCTCAGCTGTGGACTCTTGTGAGCAAAAAATCTACTTTGTGAGCTACTGGCATTCAAGTTGTGAGCGAGCGAGCTGGCTCCTGCATAAATTAATTTGCTCTGGAACCACGCTTCCCGAGCGGAGACAAAAAGGTGTGAGCTGGAGGCTAAAAAAACTGTGAGCCAGCTCACACTAACTCGGCTTAGAGGGAACACTGTAATAAAGATTGAAGTGAATCCTGCCGGTTGTACACGTGTCCTTTTATGCTGTTGTTGATGACTACTGGTTATTGTAAGAAATAGAAGAAGAGCCTGTGTTGATTGGTTGCCATCTCATGATATATATTTTGTTTATATTAGTCATTACCCTGTTCTCCAGGTATTTGCCACAGCCTCCCATTTGAGGAGCTGGATCTTGTTTGACATGAACAGCAAGACAATCTCGGTACTGAACATTGTATTTGTATCTGTTGTTCGGTTGTACTTATTTTTTTGTTTGGTTGTACTTTGATTTTATTTATTTATTTATTTATTTTGCTATCAGGTCACAGCTGACTTATGGCAACTTGTGGGGTCTTCTAGGTAAGAGATGTTCAGAGGTGGTTTATCATTGCCTGCCACTGTGTGGCGACCTGGGTTTCCTTGTTGGACTCCCATCCAAGTATTAGCCAGGGCTGACCCTGCTTAGCTTCCAAGATCTAATGAGATCAAGCTAGCCTGGGCTATCCAGGTCAGGGACTTTGACTGAATACTGCTACAAAAAAAATGTATATATTAGCTTGCACCACTGATGGGTACAGCTTATGATGACGGCCTGGAGAATCACACCCATTGGAGAGCCAGTTTGGTGTAGTGGTTAAGTGTGCAGACTCTAATCTGGGAGAACCGGGTTTGATCCCCCGCTCCTCCGCTTGCACCTGCTGATGTGACCTTGGGTCAGTCACAAGCTCTGGCACAACTGTTCTTGAAAAAGAGCAGTTTCTGTCAGAAGTTCTCTCAGCCCCACCTACCTCACAGGGGGTCTGTTGTGGGGAGGGGAAGGGAGAGGAGTTTGTAAGCCACTCTGAGACTCCTTTGGGTAGTGAGAGGCGGGGTATAAATCCAAACTCCTCCTCCTCCTCCTCCTCCTCCTCCTCCTCTTCTTCTTCTTCTTCTTCTTCCTCTTCTTCCTTCCCAAAAAGTGACATTGCAGTTTTGGAACATTCCTCTACAAAAACAAGTATATAATTCCCAAAAGAGGATTTTCAAATTGATTAGTTTTTATTATAGGAACATAAGAACATAAGAACATAAGAGAAGCCAATGTTGAATCAGGTCAATGGCCCATCTAGTCCAATACTCAGTGGCCAAAATATATCAGGTGCCATTAGGAGGTCCAGCAGTGGGGCCAGGACACTAGAAGCCCTCCCACTGCTGCCCCCTCCAGCACCAAGAATAGAGTGCATCACCTACCCCCAACTGAGAGTTCCCATCTATACCCTGTGGCTAATAGCCACTGATTGACTTCTGTTCCATATGTTTATCTAATTCCCTCTTGAAACTGTTCATGCTTGTAGCTGCCACCATCTCCTGTGGCAGTGAATCCCATGTGTTAATCACTCTTTGGGTGAAGAAGTACTTCCTTTTATCTGTTCTAACCCGACTTTGTTGTTGCTGTTCAGTCACACAGCTGACTCCGACTATTTGCAACCCCATGGACCAGATCACGCCAGGCCCTCCTGTCTTCCATCATGCTTCGGAGTTTGCTCAATTTCATGTTCATTGCATCGATGACACTGTCTAACCATCTCATCCTTTGCCGTCCCCTTCTTCTTTGACCTTCAGTCTTTCCCAGCATCAGGGTCTTCTCCAGTGAATGCTCCCTTCTCATTTGGTGGCCAAAGTATTTGAGCTTCAACTTCAGGATCTGGCCTTCCAGGGAACAGTCAGGGTCGATTTCTTTTAGGATTGACTG